>JAEQBH010006499.1:0-110877 GCA_016808115.1 Tetrastigma voinierianum | reverse complement strand
TCTACAGTAACAGGAAAACACTCCTTCATGTTTCTTTTCTTTTCTTTCCTTTCCTTTCCTTTTTTCCCAGCATATATATATATATATATATATATATATATATATATATATATATTATGAAAAAAGAAAGAAAGCTTGTTGTAATAGTAGTATAAAAGACAAAGCAGAGGCCCACGACAACCCCTCAAATGGGGGTCAGCATAAAATAATAAAGTATATATTCACCATCTACTTTGTTGGTTGGTCTAAAGGTACAAAAAGCATTCACGTTTTTTTTATCATTTCAGGTATTAGGTTCTTTTTCTCCACTTACCCCCTATGGCTGCATTTTTTACACAGTAGAGACCTAAAAAAATAATGTTGATTTCATAATGTGTTTCCCATAAATTTATACAAATCTAGTAATGTAGTTAATAATCATACCTTCAATCTGCTGTTATTCATGTACTAATTATTTCTTTCTTTCTCTTTGGGTGAGAGAATGATTGATCTCCATACTTAAATCCTGATGCTGACTGCCCACCGTACCATTGTGGAAAAAAGGCTTTACCTGTGGGGTGGAGCAAAAAATCTTTGATTTCATCTGAGTAGGAGAGAGAGAGAGAGAGAGAAGAGAGAGAAAGGGATACAGCTAAAATGATTAAGATGCCTGGCATCTCTTGGTCAGGGACCCATCTCATTTATCTCTTTTGATTCAATTTCTGGCCACCGACATTGAGTTGTTTGACCTTGAGAAGTTCACCAAAAAAATGATGAGGAACACAAGGCTTTAATCAGATCAGAAGTGAAAATGAAGTTGTTTTTGCAATATCATGAGAATTGGGACTGAACCCAGGTTGAGCTGGGTTTTCATTTAACTGACCAATTATCAGAGTTGTCAAACACATAATTTCATTTCTGCACAGCTCTTACAAGACACCGAAATTTTCGGGTTTCACTTCATCCATGTAAAGTGTCTGTAGTGAGGCTAATGAAGTGGATAAATTTCACTATGCAAAAAGGTTTAATAGCTAACATACAGTTTCCGTTCATGCAGTAGAGTTGTTCATGGCTTTGGATGCATATGGACAGGTTGATCAAATGGCTTGTTCAAGTTCTCTTGTTCAACTTTCACATTTGGTTCATCTATTGCCATAGGACATACATCTGAAGCCTGAGAATACATCAATTCAAATAAGAACCATCAGTTATGAAGGAAGGAGGGTCGTCTATTTTATTTATATATTTTTATGGGATAAGGTCTTGCGAATCACTTTGATGTTTGAGTCGTATGTTTAAGCGGCGTAAAACTTTAGTCCGTGATGTCGCGCGTTTGTTAGCATTTCAAAATCTTTATACCGTCAATAGAGTGAACAAATGGACAAACCAGCGTCTAATGACACTGATGTATCACCCAAATGGGCAATCAGAGTAAACTGTTGGTTGGTTGTGAGGGTGGCACTAGAATTTGTCAATTTGTTCATTCTGTTGTTGGTAAAAGTATGTTTGAAATATCAAATGGCATTAATAACATTAGATTGAACCACATATTAAACATATTGAAGCATTAGGGACGTTCGTACTGCATCATATTTTTCACTTATATTCTTTACTATTTGAGCAAGCAGTCTCCTCTGCAGCTGCATCAAAGCCTCTAGAGTGCTCTGCAAGTCCTCTCTTGTCGTCCTGGGGAGCCAGAATTCATGAAAGTAATGAAGCTGATGATGGGAAGACATTATAACAGGTACTGTTCAATATAAACTTTAAGGTGCCAGAAAAAGCTAGAAGTTCTTTCAACATGTAGTTTTTTTTTTTTTTTTTTTTTTTTTTTTTTTTTGTGAAAGGAAACTACATATGAAAAAACCTACATAATCTATTAAATGAAGAACCACAATAATCATAAAACCAATTTTTTAAAACATCTCTAGGAAAGTTTTGACCACAAATATTAGAATCAACATTGCAAATACCTTCTTATTAAACAATCCTCTTGTTATTTGCTTCCCAGTAAATATGATTACATTTGAATATTAAATTTTGAGAAAGTCTCAAAATATTCTCCATTAATAAAACAATTTAACTAGGTATTACTTTGTTATAACAGTCTATAATTACTGAATCTGCTGATAAATCTAAAAATCATTATTTTGCAGCTAAAAACACACCATCGTTTAAAATGTAGTTGATATAAGCATTGTGATCTTATCTAACGCCACCCATCTGATGATTCACTGATGAAATTGGTCGCTGAAACAGCAGCAGAAGTATCAGTGAAGGCCTAAATTATAATGATGGATAGATTGTTCATTTTGAGATAAAGGTGATTTAATTACATACGTGTTGATATAAATTGTCTCCTAAAGTAAAAACATGGAGAAAATAAGATACTAGAAACATATTTGGCAGTCCTATTGAATACATGGAACAGAAGGGCATTACCGTATCTTTAGCCTCCAGGTTCCACAATTTTCTCTCTTTACTCTGCTTAGTAGAGGCTTGTTTCACCAGGTAAGCAATTAAACACAAATTTGAAGGCACAGGATATAATGAAGGGTGGGGGAAAACTTAAAAATACCAATCTTCATCAACTTCCATGTCAGACTCTGGGTCCCATCTCTCATCTCCATCATCATGGTCTTCATCTGCCTGAACACATCAACTACTATTAGAGAACAAACAATAAAGTCACACTTATTAAATTCCAAAACATGAAATATGGATCAGAACTTACAATTGGATCAACAAGAACTAGCAAACAGCATGAGTAAATCATGTGAAACAACTAAAAGGTAATCTTGATGCTACATTACAAGAAGATAGAGAAGAAATAATTCCAAGAAACTTCACTAAAGGAAATGACATTGTCTGAATGGAATGAATGGCTGACAATCTGGTTTCCCAAGTTAAATACAGCACCCATTAGTTTGTATAACAATAACAGATCAATTGTCCATCTTTCATGTTAGCTACAATGCATGAACCTTCAGCTCCACAATGTCAAAATTGGTGGCTGGGAATGCATCATAAATGTTTTACATTGAGTTCAAATGAGGACATAAAAGAAAAATTAACCAAATAAATTTTCTATATATATATATATATATTGAATAGACCAGGAAGCGGCAGGTTCTTAGAAATCAAAACCAGGAATTTTTTTTTTTCTTTTTTTTTGTTTTGAGAGCCAGAATACTATCCTATATGCTAGAAGTCTCATTGAGATGAATGTGTGGACACTCATCCAATCATGGGGGAAAGTTTTACGAGGATTAGTACCATGATACTAAACCAAATAAAAATAAAAATCATTATATCCAATTCTACAATATTAAATAATTCTCTTTATATTTGTTAAATGAAATTGAGGAATGGAAAGATGCAAGGAATAAATATGTATTAACAAAATGATAGTAATAGAAACACACCTCTGGAAGCTCGGTATCTGGGGGTCTTTCTTGGAACGGGACACTGGGCGCATGTCGAAGTTTCGACAGATTATCAAGAAGCTTAGTCCTTATTTCCTCCAACAACTGGTGTGGATTTTTATTTCCATGTTATAGGGCAACATGAAAGTGATATAGTCCTGGACCAAAATATTCATAATACTCATGTTGTGGCATCTTGTCATCAACTGATTTCCCAGGAGCAACTCCCGTCTGCCCATATGTCACCACCAATCAGCAATCAAGTGGCGATCAGTTAGAGGTAATGTAAAAGAAAACTTATAGAGTGTAGAAAGAGGTTCAACAAAAGCTGCAAAGCAATTCACACGCAGGGAATCACACCACAAGCTTAAAAATCACAATTGAGGGATGAAGCCCCTGAACAAAACCTCAAACCCATTCTTTCTTGGAGGGATTAAGAAATCACTGTTAAACCAAGAAAATGTAGTGCAAAGTTGACAGATTGGGAGCAAATGAAATATGAGCAGTACAGAGAAAGATCCAACAGTTACCGAACAAACAAGTGCTGATGTTAAACTAACCGCTAATGAATCTAAAATGTGCAAAGAAAAAAGGAAAACAACTAAGTTCTGGACAGATTGCATTCAATGAAATATAAAACTTAGTCTTATCATATTGTTGATAAAATAGCTCTCTTCTCCCAGCTGAGCTGAAATTCTTGTTTCAGTTGAAAAGGAAACACATAGTTGGTGCTCCAATAATTAAGGTAAGAGAACACCAGGAAGGCAAGCCACCATAGATTTCTTCCAGTCTTTGCATCTGATAGCCTATCCAATCAAATGACAATTTAGTCCTGTTCTTCTGCACTCTTCAGTAGAAATATCATAATGACCTAAAATCTTTCTTCTAGTTCTAAAATGGTCAATCTTCAGGTAAATCACACTTCTACTACCATGACTTATCAACTTTGAAAACCATAGTCTCACTTCATGTGATCCCAAAATATATACAATATTCTTGACCTCACTAACTACCATTTCACAATATATACCATAGCAGAAGTCAGCTATTTTGTGTTGTTGTCATTATCTTACAACTAAACTTTCACAGTCAAATTGGTGATCTTAATAGTCTCATTAATACTCTTTGAGAATTACACTAATAAAAAAAACTACTTCCTGGAAAATACTGCTTACTACAGAAGAATCCCTCACTTTAGGTTTTTCTCAATCTGGAACTTTCATCACTCCAACAATATTGTTCATATAGGAGGGTTGTTGGGCTCCATATTTCTGGGCTCGATAATTGGGAGGTGGATGTGGTTGGCAAGGCTCTAAGGAGGGGTTGCAATAGTAGAGGTGAGGAGCGATGAAAAACAGATTGGTGATGGAAGGGGGGGGAGGAGTAAACTGTTTTCTATTAGACCCTTTTGATGTAGAGGAGGTGATTTGTCTTTCCCTGTTAAATTATTTTGGAATTCTTGCAGTGCACCACCTGGGTGGGCTTCTTTGTTGAAGGCAACTTGGTGAAAAGTTATAACTTTTTTTGATAAATAAAGAAGTATATTAATGAAAAGAAGCTAAAATAGCGACTTGAAGGCTACAAGAAGAGAAGAACCCACCTCCCCAAAACTGCACAAAAACCTATAGGATGTACAAAAACAGCCCCTACTCATTTACATCCTACCCAATCAATGAAACCTTCTATATTTGATGGACTATATGTATAGTATTTTGGTCTCTGACCAAGAAGAAAAACAAAGAGTCTTCTCCTTTGCACAGAAAAGCTTTCTTCATTAACTGGATCAGCTAGGAAGATGGTGGTCAGTAACAAATATGTGTTTTCTAAGCTTTGGAGAGGAAGAGTCAATCGGCCATATTCTCTTACATTGTGGCAAGAGTCAGCTATATGGCATCTTCTTTTCTCCTATTTGAGTGTCTTGGTTTTGTCTCCAATGGTGAGGATTTCTTATCAAGTTGGCATGGGTATGGGCAGAAAAGAAAGGGTTTGCAGCTGCTCCTTTGTGTGTGTGTGTGTGTTTTGGATGATCTGCAAGAGGAAAAAATGGCAGGGCTTTTGGTGCTAAAAACGTCCTGATTAAAACTCACGCAGAGTTTTCTATGTAACCTTTTGAGCTTGGTCTTATTTGTTTATAGTTCCGAAAGCTCACACTATCATTGATTATGAATTGGATATGGGCTCATTGAGAGCTGTTGTTTTTCATTTTGTTGGTACTGCAAGCACTTTCTACATAATTCCTATATGCTTAGGGGTGCTTTTTGGTGTCTCTCTTTAAACACACACAATTTATTTACCTATCAAAAACAAATATTGTTAATTTTTTTTTTTTTTTTATCGATAAAAACAAGTATTGTTCATAAGAATACATTTTTGCATTTAGTTCCAAATGCAGCCTTTTTCTCATTCTCTTAAAACTGCACTTTGTCCTGGTTAGACACACTCCATATTTTTATTGTTCTACCCTTGCAAACAACAGCTGAAAACACAAAGTACATAACCAAGGGCAAAAAACAATTAAATGTAACATAACTTACTGATGGTTTAAACACTATACCTCATGGCACCAGCAACGAGCAACATTCCTGATGGTATAACCACCTCCACCCAGCAACTGTATTGGCACATTGAATGATCTCATAAATCTAACACACTCTGCATGGCCTTTGATTGAAAGGTGAAGCATCTAACCTATCCCCAGATAAGAATTCGGCACCACACTGAAGAACCACAGCACCCGGCCTAAAGACTTCCATCACTTTCCCAATTATTGGTTTGAACAAACAATGGTAACTCTCATCATCAATGCCATCTCTAATGGAACATTAAGGAATTAATATTTTCCTTTCCCAAATCAATATCACGTATATCTACACATACCAGGAAAATAATCTCAAATTTATGAAATGAAACAGTCCACTCTGTCAGTCGTGTAGAAAGCCTCCTCACACCATCTCCATGAGGTGGATGTCAATATCCACATACAAAACACGCTGCAAAACAGAGAATAGTAAAATCCAACAAAAGAAACTAGTAGCATAAATCATAGTAAAATAAATCTGACACACATAGAACTGAATAGAGTAATAGAAACAAATATATTAGTTAAATTAGTCTATGATCTGTCCAAAAACTGCCTATGAGGAATAAGGTATAATTAACAAAATTGGAGGACCATAATGCATACATCAGTGATATGTATACATGCATGCTCACAAAAATATACATCAGTGGTAAGTTGATACTACTAAAAGCCAGGCAACAGTAGATGACAGGGAGAAAGGGGCAATAACATGCAAAAAACTTATGCAAATCTTATGCTGTTTAAGAAGCACCAAGACTTCCAAGAACAATGTCTCGGGCAACAAGACAATTTGAGTCCAGAATCTGCAGGATACTGCGAAGCATAGACTCATCAATAATATTTTGATATTACTAAGACAAAGGCAAAAACTAGATAGTAAAGGATAAAGTGGGCATAATATTTGACAAACCTCATGTGCTGTTTAGAAGCTCCAAGATTGCCAAGAACAATATCATTCACATAGCAAAATCCAAGCCTCTCACACACTTCTTAGCATGGGTACAGTCCACCAGCCCAGATTAACAGCAATATCACAGAGACCATAGTTTAACTTAACTGCACCACCAACTGACCCACAGCATAAGTTTTTGGCAGAAAAGTACAGACCATCAAATACAGGGCAATCTTCGCAACATTAAAAGCCGCTTTAGTTGCCTCAGCTGATCCTGTTAGTTTCAGGGTGATACCCCTCAGAAAAGATACATAATCGTCTGCATGAAACCGGCAGATCCCTATCTCTGTGAGAAAGGGCTTCCAGAACCTGCATATGCTGAAGCAATCCATAGTGGGCTAGAAGAGCATGTGTCATTCTAATCCTATGCGGCTTCATAGGGTGACCACTGCCATAGTAGTAATTTCCAAACCTCTGGATCTTAGAAATATGATACTCTTCTCTTCACACCATCAGCTCCAGATGGAAGAAAGTACCTCCGGTATCCATCAGCCAACAACGTTTCTCACAAATAAAGCAAAACAAAGAAATTAGGTCATATGCTGAAATCACCAACATTATTAAGAATTAGGTAAAGGTTAAAAATTTAGAAAATGTGATAGACATGTCACATGGCTATGTTCGGAACGCTGAATACCGTACATTCATCCACGCATTAAAATTGAGAGTTTTAATAAGACATGAAAATCAAATTTTCATTGAAAACTAAATCCTTCTCTCGACAGGATGACTTCATTTCCCATCATATACCGTCCAAATTCCACATACCCAACGCATATCTAACCGTAACAAAGATGGTGACTTTTACAGCTTGAACCCAAAAAAAAACAAGAAAAATCACTTAAGCAGCATCCTCTAGTTTGGGCAGTCGGAAAAGGGAGAGAAGTTGGGCTAGAAAAAGGGCAAAACCACCCCCTACTTCTTCCGCAAGTTTATTATTCTTTAAGAAAAAGCTAGTTCCAAACGTTTACTCGAAGAACCCTAATGAGAAACATCTTTGTGAACAGATCCCTCCATAATCAATGAAGCCAGAAGGGCGGAGATGGAACGACAGTAAAATCATACAGATTTGAAGCAGACATCGCTACTGCATTGAAGAAGTATACTATGAACACAGAGCTATCAAAGAAAATTTCAACACAAACTCACCCACATCAAGAAATTCGACATAAACCCAAAAAAAAGACCGATAGCATTACATTTCAACACATTATGATCATCACAAACTTCGAATTACAAAAGAATAATAATATTATTAATAATAAATAAATAAAAATCAAGAAAGAAAGTAATAGAAAGAGCAAACTTCAGAACCTACCCAGACCACTCCAACGCTGCAGCAAGACCCCAAACAGGAAGCGCGGCTGTGTGCCTGCGAATCAAATATCAAAAGTTGGTTCTGGACCTTGTGGTTCCAAACTGCTCATTTTTCTTTCTATTTATTTCTCTAAGTTGGAAACTGAGAGCCGAAGAACTGAACCGCCGGTTCAATTTTCATGACTCGTGCCGGTCCAGAAATATGCGGTCTGTGTGAAAATCCGGAGAAATAAAATTACGGACTTCCTATTTTTAATTCTTTTAGAGAATAATTTTTAAAAACTTGGAAAAAAACACCTTTTAGTGTTATCTAAAAACTCCTCTTGTTTTTATTTTGGTGTTTTTTAATATTTCTTATATTTTTCATAAAACAAACTATAAATTAAATATGCTTTTCTTGTTTTTGAAATAGAAGACAGTTTTCAAAAACTCTAAAAAACTGGCCTACAATTTTTTAAAATTTATTTTTTTAATGTTATGAAATGTAATTAAATGTTTTTTTAAAATTTTTTATCATACATAAGAATTTGTTCTTTCCTTTTCATAAAATTCCTTTCTTTCATCTTGAAAAAAAAAATTATTCAGAAAGTACTTCAAAATAATAAAATGAATTATTGGGCTATGGGTATGGACAGATCCAAATAGACTGACCTAGCTCGAGACCGATAAGATAACATCAAGGATGTGTCGTCAAAAAGAGTGATAATAACAACACTTATAAAATATGAATTTGATTTTCCCTCATATTTTGTTTTTGTTTTTTTTTCTAATCATCCAAACACAGCAAAAAGGTGTTTTTATTAATATGTTTTTGGCTTGAAGCATTAAAGACATGAGATCGCTTAATAAGTAAGTACCTGCCTAATCTCGTGTCATAGTAATCTTGAAAATGTCTCCATTTCGAGAAAAAAATACCCCTAAAAATATAAAAATAAATCATCCACATGATAACTAAATCCCTTATAAGTATTTTGTCTCATTTCCACATCATAACTATATTCTCAAAGACATTTTTGTCTAAAAATATGTTTTTTTAATTTATTTTTAGATTTTAAAAAAATAGATTAGTTTTACAAATAATTTTGGATATGTCCCTTTAAAAGGTTATCCAAATTATTGACTATTTAAATTTCTTTCCTATTTTGAAAAAGGGTTTAGATTTTTTTCCCCACTTATGTGTTTAGAATGGGTTAGCAGTGTAATCGAATTGAGTTGAGTTGAGTTGAGTTGATATAAAGCGAGGCTCGGCTCGGCTTGATTAAAAAAGCTCGAAGGCTGGCTGATTAGAACTAACAGATCATAGGCTTAGCTGAGTAATCAATGGATCTTGGTTCTATTTCGATAAAGTTCGAATCGTTAAAATTAATAAATAATTATCTTGAGCTCGGCTGGCTGAAATCGGCTTCGAGTTCGGTCGATCTTCATCGCCGGTTGGAGTCAGTATTGTAATCTCGGCTTAAGCTCAGCCAATTCTTTCATTTCCGATTAATTTCAGTCGAGTGAATATTCTGCAGTCGAATTTGAGTGGTGCAAATAGAGCATTTCGTTCTGGCGCATAGAATGGGTTACAATTTTTCTCTGCGATATCCACAAATGGTTGTTCTACCATTGGTTTTAAGGTTTTAGGGTTTATCCAATGATGTTAATTTGAATCCCCTTAATATATCGAGGAATTAGTTGAAATGCATGTAAATCAATCCTGACATCCACGGTTATCAAAAAACAAAAAAAAATGATTGGACTTTAAGAAGTGGGCTTCATTATAATAGTGAGAAAACATCTGATCACATAATTGTCTCTTCATTATGAATGGAAGATAATATTCTTATACTTGGGATATATAATCATCTTCTCCATTATCCATTGACAATCATATAACTCTAGAAAGATTTGATATCCTCGTAATTGTACATACATCTTGATGTTAGTTTGTTGATTCTTGATTTTTAGTAAAAGTGATTATATATTTTGCATTCATTGGTACGCTGCGGATTGTTTAGTTAATTTTTTCAACGTTTAGCAATTGTTTATAAATGATGATGCTTTTTTTTAATCGGAACTGGGTTTGAGTGTCTTCCAGATTTGGTAGGTCGTGGCTGCGGATGTCGAATTTCCTGCAATAGCAAAAGGATTGACGAAATTTCCTTGTTCTCCTCCGATCTTAGTCGAGTTCTTCGATGGAAGAGAAAATGTTCAGCTTGGGAATGAAGTTTTTGTGGTATCTTCGTAGATGGGGTGGCCTGTTATTTATAGTGGATGATTTTCCCAGGTTGATAGTGATAAGATTTCTCTCTTGTGGATGGAAGGATTTTTATGGCGCCCTTGTCAGTTAATAAGGGATAATTAAGCAGTTATTAGAAATTATCCTACTTCGCTTTATTGGTGGAGATTTGATTTGATTTATAGGATATGGGATTTCTTTTGGGAGCTTTTCAGGTGTTATCGGCCCTTGGGATGGATGGAAGCCCCGAGGCTCGTTCTTGCACTGCTTGTGGAGGCTGAACCGTTTATTAGGCGCAACTTATAAGTCTTCTTTTCAATCTGTTCTTGGAGCTTGGGAAGTGGGTTTGCTGTGCAACGTCAATCGCAATTCGCGTGTTGAAATCTTATCAAATTCCATGAGAACCCAGAAATTGTTCCATAGTACTTAATTAGTAATTACTAATGCTCCTAAAAAGGCTAATAATATTTTGAGGAGTGGTATATTGTAAATCGAGTAATTGAATTATTACATAGTTATTTGTAGTGATATAGCGCTTAAATCACTTTTGGATTTATTATATTTTAATGGAGACAATGACCCATTTTTAGTCTCACATTTGCTAAGTTAAGGCTTAGCATGTCCGTTTATAATCATTGAACTCATTCCTTTTATCAGTTTCACTTGTAAGGATGAGTTTTATTCAAGTGGTTATAACTCAAGTATTAGAACGATTCCTACGCGGTTCTTTCGAATTTCGTGAGTATAAAGCGTGAACGTTTAAAGGCGATGTGAAAAAAGGATAAATTTGATAAAAATAAAACATAATACTATGATATAATATAAAATAAATAATGATAAAAAAAAAATTATTCATGTATGAACTCTATGGCATGGACCCAAAATTTGGGCCATGTCAGGCTCTATGAGAAGAGGGGGCATGAAAGGGGAGGGGCAAAGGAGAGAAGTGAAGAAAAGGGGAGAGCTTCTTGTCGGTAGAATATTTTTGCTCATCTTCAATCATTGTACTGTTCTTCATAATTGTTGTTTCTTTTTCACTTATGGTTTTTGCATGATTTATATTTTATGTAGCGAATATTGCATAAATCTATGCTTATCTGCTTTTTCTTACTTTGATCCGATCCCATCGTTGATTTCGAGGTTTTTTTTTTTTATATATATATATCATAATATCATAGTATTTTGTTCTTAAGAAGATTCTTTTATCAATGTCTTCTTTCTCTCATACTTATATAAGTGACCGATTTTTATTTTTTCTTTCAAACTTTCAAAAGATTTTGAACTTGAACCTTACCACATGCTTTAAACGAAAATTGTTTAAATTTTCAGCAAATCATATTTTATGAATTTCTTGCCTTATCTTGATCGTATTTTGACCCTCCTTTCTCACAATATTGACTTCCAATAATTTTTTATTGTTTAATTTTTTTTTTTCAGAAAAATTTCCTTAGTATTTCTCTTTCCCTTCATGTTTAACCAAATTTAAAATTTAATATTTTTAAAGGATGTTGTACAAGATTTAATATTTATTACATAATGATTAGGGTTGGTAAGTGATTTATAAGTTTGATTCAAATGGTAAAAAATAAAAAAAAAATTACGGAAAATCTGAGCTTGAATCCTTATAAGATGAGATCTACTTATGATATGCAAAGTGAGTAGTTGTACAAAATAATAATATGCAAGTTGAATTTTTTTAGAGGTTACTCACTCAAAATTCATCTTATTTTTTTGGGAAAGATTATGTT
The DNA here is from genome assembly GCA_016808115.1 of Tetrastigma voinierianum. NCBI lineage: Eukaryota > Viridiplantae > Streptophyta > Magnoliopsida > Vitales > Vitaceae > Tetrastigma > Tetrastigma voinierianum. Next base: position 98,657 of record JAEQBH010006499.1, on the reverse strand, counting down.
TTGGTTTATTTTGTTTAATTTTTATGAGAAATGAGAAATTAAGGGTTAGGTACAAAACTAAAGGCAAGGTAACATTTAAAAATAATTCATATTATGTTGTTAATAATATGAGAGAGACTTCCTATTCTAAAACTATCATTTTTAACCATAGTCATAAAAAAAAAAAAAAAAATGAAACAAATATTTTTAAATAACAACCAAAATTATTAGTGATATTGAAATTATTAACTCATAATGGTGATAATGAACCATATAATGGTGATAATACACGCAAAGTTGAAAATAAGAATTATGATATCAAACCTATATAGCCTTATTAATATTGTATTGATATAGTTGAGTAATAAATGCATGATACAAAGCTGTGTTGCAAGTCACCACATAGTGATATAGGTGGTGTATTGAAAATATTGATAAGAGATAATAAATTTGTAGAAAAGTCACATGTATAATTTATTATGATAGGAACATGCTGGTGAAAATAAAGTTATGATAATAATAGAAGAATATGAAGAATGAATAATCAAAATGATATTGTAATATATAGTGGAATCAAACTTATTATAAGTTAAGCCTCAAATATCTTTCTGAGAATCAGTAACAATTATCTGATGTCATGGATATAAAAAAAGAAATATTAAAAAATAAGATGGAAAACTTAACAAAAATATACTTATAGGTGATAGCCTTATATTTAAATCTAATGAAAATAATGAAAAGAAGATTTTATTGAAATATTTTATTATAATTTAAATAAAATAGTAAACCCAAATATATAAGAAAAGACAACACTTATATAAAGACTTTATTGAAGAAAAGATAGATAAAATAAACATAATTTATATGATATATAGTAATAGAATGTTTAGAAATTTGTTCTATTTGTTCTGAAAGATATATAGAAATTACGAGGAGCATAATAGTGCGATATAGTAGAATTATAATGAATATCTGCCATTTATAGTTAATATGAATTTCGGAAAAAATGAAAGAATTATAGAAAAATAAAAATATTAAGAATGAAGGACAAACATAAAAAATAATTAAAGCTACAATAGAAAGATAAATAGGAGTTTTTTGTCTCGAAAAGATGAAGGAAATTAAAGAAAATGGAAATAACAAGATATAGTCCAAATTTATAATAGAAAAGTCAAACCAATAAAGAAAGCTCATCTATTGTATCCTCGGGAAAAAAAAATCCAAAATGGAATTAAAGAAAATAGAAATCTTATTAGATGAAGCTTTAAAAATGTAATAGTAGAAAACAAACTAGAAAAATTGAAAACTAGATGAAAAATTAAATAGGATAATAAATATAGAAATCTGACAAAATCTATAAGCGTGGAAAATCTTAAAATCGTTAAAGGGCTATGAGAAAAATAGTAGAAACCCAGGAATAATATTTAGAAAAGTCAGGAAAAACAGGTAAGGAAGATATAAAAGGAAGTTTAGATGAAAAATTGTTAGAAACGATATTTGGAAATTTAGAAAGAAAAAGAAAATAAAAGAGAAGGAAAACGAGTAATAGAAAATGAAATATAGAAAGATAAAATAAATGAGCCAAATTAATTGAAAATAGATATAAGTAGTATTTATAATTATGAGAATGATATTAGTTACTCAGATGAGTAATCTGAAATGAGTAAAGAAAAAGTTAGAGAATATGATATTTATGAATTTGGGATTATTAGTTGAGAAAGGAGAAGACCAGGAAAGATGTAAGGCTAAATAGTGCCTTTTGATAATAGGAAGTTATAGAAGATCCAAAGCCTAAACTTTGATCTAAAAGCCCTTAGAGAAGGGTTACTAAGATGTCTAAATAAAAGATATATGCATAGAAAATATACCATTAATTGTTAGCTGTCTATAGAAGTAAATATTGACTAGATGATTATCAAGAATACAGAAATAGCAATCTAAGCAAATAAGAGACAAAAATATATGAATAATAACTTCTACATACGCATTATATCACGAGAAATAGAGTGGCTGCCTTTCATTCTTCTGTGACTCTCCCTTCCCTACGGCCTCCTTTCACTGGCTGTCTTTTGGCTTGTAAACGATGTATCGGAGATCACCGTATATAAATTCCTCTCACATAAGGTTTTGAAAGAAATATTCAAACTTTCATTAAAAGCATTTCTTATCTTCCTGAAAGCTTACTGGAAAACTTAGAAGCTCATTACAAAGATTACAAAGTGAGAAGATAGGAATTCTGATGTCTTCCCTAATAAAAACGCCTACATTTATAAGCTTTCATTCTTTTGGGTTTCGATTGTCCCTTATTGAGACTTGTTTTCTTCTTTTGATCTTATTTCACATACTTAGTCATGCTTTGATAAAGTAGGCCAGGTGTATGTCATCTTACATCTGCTTTGATGTTATCCTCCGTCTTCTTGTCACTTATAGCCCAGGAAGTGGATTTGTCTTTGTGATTTTCAAACCTCTTTTGGCAGGTTTTGTGATTATCTTATTTGTCTGATTATAGTGATGAGCGTTTTGCTCGGATCACTTTGAAAAAAGATCTCTGCTTTGAGAGGCGTGTCACGATTCTTTCTTTGTTACAGTCCTTGCGGTTGTTATTTACGTTTATAGTGATAGGCGTATGATATCGGTCCTTTTGAAACGGGTTTCCACTTGTAAGAAAAGTGGATTCCTTGTCATTGTTACTCTCTTCTGGTGACAGACGAGTCGCGTCGAGGCGTTTAAGGTGGATTTTACGTCTTTCCGTGGTTATCAAGTAATACGTTAATGTTTTGTCTTACTTCATGATTCTTATCGGCTTACGCCTTTGTCATTTATTCAGCGGGAATGATCGTTGATCATTATCTTGTTTTTCATTTAACATTACGATGCCCTCTTGTTTTACCTTCTATTATGATTATCATCCGATTGTTAGTAGCGTAGTGAAATGAACAATTTTTAACACCATAAATTTGTCATTCTTCAGATTTGCTTTCATCATAGAGCTCTCTGGTTTTGTCACATTACTGTTTAGTTGGCAATATCTTTTGGAGGCTTGTTGTCATTTATTTGGATTAAGTATCATTCATTGATGACATTGATTATTAATAAGATGAAAGCTTTAATATACTATAAAGCGTCTTTGTCTCATTTTGAACATGCTAAAGAATTTAGCATAGCAATTATGGGGATCTGTTAGTTTACACAATTGTGCTCTAAGGGTGTCATTTATAATTTCTGTCAGAGGCTAAAAAATATTTGGTGTAAAAACCAAATAAAAACAATTATTTTGTATGAAAAGGGGATCTAATTGGTATTAATTATTATTCTTGAATAAATGGACTACATGGAGATTTGGAAATAACATTATCGATTAGGATTGTTATAAATGAATTACGAGAAGACCCAGTATTTTTCTCGATGTCGGATATTATAACATAAGAGTTTAAGGGTATATTTTATGTTTTTCCTTTCGAGAAAAAAGAGGATCTCAATCTGGATTTTCCTTTTGTGAGGAGTTTGTCGTACTGAGATTTGTTATTTGGTGCTTTGCCACAAAATTGTATTTACGAGACCTTTATCTTTTGAAATGATAGACATTTCCGATCTGTACGAGATATTTTGTCTTTCGGCAAAGATATATCTCCCATCCTAATGTCATCAGCTTTGTTGTTTCGGATTTTCTATATGGGCGACATATCAAGACTACCTTTAGGATGTTTTTAGTTACGAGGGAGGCGGGGGAAGCATCTTCTGTCCTCATTATCATACTTTAAAAAATTTTAAAACTTCTTTCAAAAAGTTTTTGTGCCATATATGATCTCGTTCTTACATCATTTATATCGTTTTTAATATTTATCATTTTCCTCGTCTTGAGATTGAATTACTTAATTACGCAGAGATGTTCATACATTCGGTCATGTCTCTGGCAATGCTCCTCATGTCATCGATGTTATTTAGTATATTCGACATTTCTACTTAAAAAATCACATTAAGATAATTGTCAAATGCTTTATATGGACGATCTTAAAATTGTAATAACTTAAAAGAGTCTGCCACCTAAACAGTCTTCTTGCTTGGATTCCTTTCCCTGTGTTATTTCTTATAAAACCTGAAACTTGGATCTTATCAGTTTCTATTGTGAAAGGTTTTGATAACAAAAATATCTCAAATTTATTGATTCCCTTAATAATAGCTAACAATTCTTTTTCATTTTATGTCCACCCAGTGTCTGTGGTTTTATTGAAGGTTCCAGCTGGTATACTTGTCACACCTAGATTCAGGTTTGACCGTGAATGGCGGATCTGAGCCCAGAGTTCGGGCGAATATCTTGGGACTCTTTCACTGTTTTCCTCGAGGTGAACTTATAACGTAATCAATGTCGTTCGTATCTGAAAAGACACCGGGTGAATTGTCTCAGTCAAATTACATGCGCATATCTTTGTTATCATTTTACATATACAAGCGTGCTTTTACGTTTACAAATCGAGCACGGAACATCTTGTGATGAACCCTGCTAGTGTCTTTAGAATTTGTATCGCGGAAGCTTTTAGGCGTCGTCTCTTTTGTCTCACAAGGGATTAAAAACACATTGCTAAACTGCGGCTTAGTGGGAAACATATGTGTCTTATGCATTTTACATTTAAAGCATAAGCGATATATATCGGAATTTTCTAAATAAATTCATTATAATGAACTTATACAGTACTTATGCTTATCTGAGACTCATCTTTATTCGAACTCCCATGTCAGATTCTGAGGAAGCTTATTGCAGGGTACGTCTTATGGGAGGCTTATCTTTGGTACTTCTTATCTTATACTTACCTCCGGAACTTACACTTATAGAAGACTTATTCTTGTCGGAACTTATACTTATAACATTGGGATCATACCTCCACATAAGCGGACTTATTCTTATTGAACTTATACTTATAAATTACGATCTTATACTTACTCGGATCTTACTCATAGCCAGACTTATTCTTATTCCGATCTCCCATGAATGAGTTGTGATTCATATATACAGGTACCGAGCCTCGTATCTTATACTTGTCTCGTAGGACACATATTTATGCTTGTAATCGAGACATATATGACCCGAGATCTCCCCCAAAGGACATATATTAGGACTTATACGATACTTGTCTCGGACACATAATTATTCGGATCTCCCAAGGGACATCTACTTGGCAGACTTATGTCGGGTGATCTTGTCGGATCTCTCGTAGGAGTTCACGAGCTTAGACCTTTAACGAAGTCTTGTGGAGTCTTGCGGAAGCTTATCTTTGTCTTACGAGGAGCGTATTCGTGTTTGCGGATCTAATACTTGTATTCTGAGAACTTATTCTTGTCTTACAATCTTATACTTGTGTTCTGAGAACTTATTCTTGTATTTGAATCTTATCACGGAGCTTATTACGAATGCAAAGTACCATAGGTACTACACGTATTCATTATCGCGGTACTGCGTAGGTACTCTTTGGACTTATATCTCGGAAGAATACATATTTGTACTTATATTAGATTCATATACTTATACGGGAATGCTTATGCGTGCTTGTCCTTATCGCAGGACATATAGCCTCCGTCTCTTATAGGAGTTATAGAGCTTCTATGTGTACGGAAGTACCCGTAGGTACTATAAGTCGGAATAGATCAGAGTCATAATACATACAAAGGTCGGATCGGACTTATGCGAGATACATATCGAGATACGGACATTAGTCCGCCGCGGTCTGAGATCTGCGCGGATCATATGCGGTTCGAACATATCGAAAAAAAGCGACTTTATCGGTTTATATCTTAATCATATTGATTACACTTAATGCGGAGGTACGTAGGTCTCGCTACCGGAGATATTACCGGGGCGATATGCGGTATTGCGGAACTTATTCTTGGGCCGGAGGAAATCTTGGTAAGTACTACTTGTTAAATCCGAAAAGACACATACTTATGCTTATATCAAACTTATATTTGATGAAGTACGGTAGGTACTCGCAACTTATCTTTCGTACGAGGGTGCGTGATCTTCTTGAGTTTATCCTTATCAGGAGCTTATGCAAGTACGTGGAACACTATAGAAGTGTCGGATGTGAAGTGCGAGTAGGTACTATGAGATTTTACTTATCTGAGTACTCATTCACGGAATGGAGTCTGAGGATACATTCAGATTTTACTCTTATTATTTATTCGAGGAGTCTTATCGTATAAGCCCCCATTTGACTACCCGGACTAATCATAAGAAGTGAGTAGGATGTGACCTGATAAGTACTGAAGGTGTCTGGTCTTGGTGCAGTAGCACCGGCGAATCTGCAGAAGTCTTGAACAAGAGTGTCATTAGCACTAATCGGGCCCAGTGTCATTAGCGGCTAACGAGTCTTTAGTACTAATGTCGCAAAGCACGGTCGAAGAATGTCGTCGCCTTGTCAATCTTAAGAGTGTATGTATCGCCACTTGCCCCGCATGCTTAAGTGTCATGTCATTCAATAATGGTCTTGACGTTATACAAATTATCGTGTTCTCACGAGCTTATCATTTTATTCTTCTCTTCTATACTTTCCTCTACATATCAAATATACATATATTCTTTATTTCTTGGTCATATCTATCTCTTTTCTTATCACGTATTCCAATTGACTTTAACCGAGCAATTAGTACACTTGGTACAACAATCAAATTTTCAGATGTGGATACCGAATGCCATTAAATAGCATATGGTTAGATTCTAGACTCAATGAGCTTTCCATAGGTCGAGAACACCCAGCGAGTCTAATGAAGGAGTTATCACGGTTGCAAGCGTGAAAATCGGCCAACTACGGCCTGCTGATAGCGGCAGCAACCACTATCTTTGTCATTTTCGGACTTATTATAAGCTCAATATTGCATCAAGCTATATATGGATGGATTCTAGACTCAAAGGGCTTTCAATAGAGTTCAAGAACACTCAAAACGGAGTTCAAACGAAGAAGTTATGATCGTCCGAAATTGGAGGGTTGACATTGTGCAGGGGCTACGCTATAGCGTGGAATCCCACGCCATAGCGTACCCGAGGATGCACCTAGCCAAGCAACAACATGGCTTCACGCCGGCGTGCAGGAGAAACTCCTTAGCGACTCGGTACATAGTTTTGACCCAATAATCGAGGAACTGACCCTTATTCACCAGGCCACATTATCCTCCAAGTAGAAATGCGAAACCATACCCGCGAACATGATGCAAACATGCCAAAAATACGGCATAAAACCGTCTGTCGATACCAAAATCATACTAATTCTATACTTTATCGTATGCTTGTTTTCTATGTCGTTTTGTCGCCATTCATTCCTTATATTCATATATTCATATCACTATTCATTTACGTATTCACCATTCATTTATTCATATCGTATTATCTAATCATATATATTCTTATCCTTGATCTAATTTATATTCTTTAATACAGTTCGGGATTTATACAGTCGATCCACAAAACTTGATATTCGATCAGCCTGAGAGTAAGCACCGGCACAATACGGCCTGAGCGACCTATGCCATTCGTGATTTTATTCAAATAGAAATTCCTTACCGTGGGTTTGTGAAGCTGAATTTTGAATGCCTTACGTGGCTCGAAATGCGTGGATCATTTCTGTCTGTTAGTTCGGTAATTACGATTGTCGGAATCTTGGTAGATCGAGAAAATCTTGAAAGCTTTGGATTTTCGAATTTTCTTGGATCGGTAATCGTGTTTTGGTCTTCAGCCTCGTCAGTGGATGAACTTTGTTCTTGGTCAGATGGTCAGACGGTCGAAGCAGACGTATATCGGAGAGAGAGAGCGAGAAAAAAAAATAAAAAATAAATTTTATCTTCTCTCACTCTCCATCTCTCTCTCTCGGCTGTCCCAAAAATGCTCCTCCTCTCATTTATATATATATATATATATATATATATATATATATATATATATATATATATAAAAGCTTAAGATAGAGACTACATGCCTTTATTGCATCTTACGTCAGTTTGAACAAAGCAAATTTATTTTGTTCGGTTTTCGGTTATTTATCTTAAATGGGCCCGTTCTTTTCTTGTTGATATTTTTCGAGATTTTCTAAAAATCCCTTTTTCGAGGTCTACTACGCGTCTTACCAAAGGCCGGCATCCGTTGTTTGAAATTCAGCGAAATTAAACCATGGTGACTAATTTTGCGGGGCGATTCCCAGCGTTGATGTCCGTTTAGGTCATCAGAAGTCACAGAAATTTTCGAATTTTCAAATCGACAAAATTATCGGCCCCGTCGCGCATAAAATGTCATTTTTCGAGCGAATACAATTTTAACTTATGTTTATCTACCAACATAATTCGAAATGCACAAAGGTATGTTGAAGTTTACATATTTCTCGTAAGTCTGTTTTAGTATTCTTTAGCAAAGTCTTTACCAGGAAGCATACGCGTAATATTAAATTATCATTCTCATTTGGTAATATTAGTTTTGTTAGTTTGAACATTGTCTTTTAATCTTTGAACTATCTTTATATTTTCATTTCATCTTGTTTGGATCTTCTTAGTTAGTAATTTTGTAATTCATGTCTTTATAAGATTAAGTCTTTTATAAAATCGAGAGAGTAAAATAAACATCCTAATTTTTTTTTGTATATTTCTTTAGTTCTTAATTTGCTCGGGAATATATTTTATTTTTAAAAAAATATGCGGTGTAATTTTATTCCTTTGGAATCTATTACCATTCCTGTAAATTCTATCTCTTCTTTCTTAATATCAACTTTCTTTATACGAGAAAAGCTATATCGTGTTCTTTGTAGTGTTATAAAAGTATTTAAATATTTTCATGATCTTTCTAATTTTGAGCGATTATTATATATCATGTATATCTTTATTATAACGATTGAATAATTAAAAAATATTTATCCATTTCTTTGAAAGATTTGAGGACATTTTTTTAATCGAGGGCGATTCTATCATTCATAATGACCCACTAGGTGTCTTAAAAACCCATTATTGGGATCTTATCGTTATCGAATTTTATCTGCCAAAGAAATCTGATTTACAATCAAATTTGCTATAATAAATTTTCCCTTTTGCCTAAATTCCATTAAAAGTTTCTTTGTTTGGAATGTAATATCAATCAAATTTGGTGTTCTTATTTACTTATTGTAATTTATTACATTCTTGATTTTCTATTTTAATTTCACTATATTTTCTTACCATAAAGGTTGGGCTACTATGAGGGCTTCGCTTTCTCTTACTAGATTCATCTGTATTATTTATGTTATTTGGATTTTAAAATCTTCTATATCTTCTTCGGAATATGTCATTGGTCTTACTTTAATGATTTTGTAAGGATCATCATTTTTACAGTTTGCAATAAATTTTGTTTCTCTAGTATTTTAATGGATTATCACTAAAGTTTTCTTTTAACTTTCACTTATGTATCATGTATTGTTACTTTATTAGTAATAGACATATTTATCTTTTATGTTTTCCATTTCTTAGTATTTTTTATCATAGATTATTTTAAAGGGTTTAAATATTCCGGGGACTTTAATCCAATGGTTAAATGGGGTTTTGAATATAATAGTATAGATCGTTTGTTGCCATATTGAGAATTGTTGTAGGAAGTCATTTCCTAATATAATATCACATTCTATTTTGTCATATTGGTAAACTTTTCTTATTTTACAATTTTATTTTGGATCATTGTTCACCATTTTCTTTTTGTTTTGCAATTTTTTCTTTTGTTTCAGTTACACCCTTTATAGAGATTTAAGTGTCTTTCCAGTCTTTTAATAAAAAACTTTTTAATATTGTTATCTCTTGTAGCCCCAATGGGTGTCCCAGTTGGTATTCTGCGTCCCGGCCGCGGAGGAAAATCTATCATCTACGTATCCAGAAGCGCGCCACCTGATAACAATGGCCTCTTGGACCCATGGCTTGATACTCAAAATAATATTAATCGACTATATTACGATAGTTTTAATTGTTTTGTTCTACAAAAAGATTTATACATGTTCTGAAATATTTTCTTAAAGCCGCATTTAGAACTGTACCGAAAGATCGCCTATGCGTGCCGTCTGCTGGATAGTCGCATGCGCGAAGGGGTCACGACGGGGTGACGAAGCCCGATGAAATTCTCCCCTCTGAGGGGTTCTTTCACGCAAAATGTATACGATGGCATATATATAAGCAATCCCGATCACATTCCATCTGATTATTCTCTATATGAAATGTCTATAACATGCATGAGATGCAACCCCTCATCTTTCGTGGCCACAATCTGACCAGACTCCTCACACTTGGAATGCCAAGCGTGACTAAGAGCTTGTCACACACCATGACTAAACCATTGGACACCCTCAGAGATTTTATTTATCTAAAACACGATTTTGATTCTTTTCCTTTATTTTGTGAGCGGCCAGTTTCGGGTTTACACCGTAGGGCGCCGCCGCGCCCAGCACTTTCAGCATTTTTCGCGAACTTGCATCGTCGGAGTTCGTGACTGCTTAAGTGAATAACACGTGGGACTTTCACCTGGGGGGATCTACCCCTTGCTCCATGAAAACATGTAATTTATGCATTTTGATCATTTTACACGCTCGTGAATCTATACGGCTTGGATTTTGTCCCAGATTTTTCAGAACTCCACGACCCACTCACCAACAACGATGAATAAACCTTACCCTTGCACCCACGGGCACGGTGGCGATGTGACCGTGCATATAAATGCATGATGTCGATGCGTTTTCGCGTATTACGTGCATGAATGAAGTATTCACGTAGTACAAACCATGGAATTATAATTTATACGTATAATGCATAAGTACAAAACATATTACTACATTAAATAGCATGCATCAATATCTCATTTCCACACAACGCATGTTATTGACAAGCCGTAACACCTGGCAGGCCTCGACGGAACCATTCAGTGGGGTACCTCACGGCCCTTCACAAACATGAACCATATTGGTTCCGATCATTGTCGTCTCATCGACAAATCACAACATCCTAGAAACTTCAGGTTTCTAATAAACCACAACTCACGGTCATTACAGCGGGTGTTTGTCAATACATAGTCCCGGCTTGGAGGCCCAATTCACATGGCTCTCGTAGCCCAGCTCATGTGACCCTAGTATAAAGCCTTTAGAATTCAAGTAAACCAAGTAGGAAAATATCACACCTCTTGGAAGTTGAAGAAACTAAGCCAGGTCAAAGTGTTGTCATCTCGTATAGAACACTTCCCTTCTTATCTCGAAAGAAGAGATAAGTGGTCGGGATCTCCCCTGCCAACCCCCAGAAGAGACTCTCTCTGCCAAAATGGGAGAAACAAGCATGCATCACCTTTTTCCTTTCTTCCTCCCCACGTTTGCCTTTCCTTTTTGCTTTATTCTTTACTTTTGCTTTTCTTTTCTTTTTCTCTTTTCTCTTCTCATTTTCTCTTCATTTCTCTATCTTTTTCTCTTTTCTCTTTGCATTTCTCCCCATTTTCTCTCCCTTTTTGGGCGATCACTATCAGTGTGGAGAAAAATTGCCTCCTCATTTCCTCAAACAGATGTGGGTTCTCGCTTTTCGTACATTTTTCTTTGGCATTTAATCCGTTTTATGGCGTCATCCACCACATGGCTTCATGTGAACCATGGGATTCAATTCCCACGCGCCGGCAATTGTGGCGCCTGCGATCTTAAGTGTCGCAGCCTAATGGTCTTGAGTGGCATCCGCATATCTTATATGTGTCATCAGGCCTGCATACCTCGAAAAGCGTGAAATCCGACCCTTGCTCCCGGAATCTAAGTCATTCAATTCTTGAAATGTTGACGGAAGTAAGTTTATTAATAAAGTCTGAAATCCGGGATTTTCTAGCAGGTACTCTCTTTTCTGCTGCCAAAATCTTTGGATTTTCACGAGTTTTAATCTTGAAACTGTATCTATTAATCCACATGTATATATAACTTAGTTTACGGGATATTTACTATTATAAAAACCACCTTAGAATGTGATTTCTCTCATTGTTATTTATTTCTAAGAAAATACATATGTTTCATTATATATTTATATTCATTCTTTTGTAATCTTATATTTGTCTAGTTTATTTAGAAACTATTATCTAAGAAAGTATCATGATGTCAATTTCCTTGCATTCTATCATCTTTTATAGCAATCTACCAAAAGGTTGTTATTGTAATCTTATAGGAATTTCTACTTTTAGATTACATTATAATGTTACAATTAAATGTAATTTTAAAAATATATGGACTTGTTATACTTCCGTCATTTCACATTTGTGTTGGATATGATTACAACTAACAGCATGATAACACATTAGTATCTTATCTTCAATTTCTCTTTCACCATTATAATAATTTCCTAATATTAGGAAAGATGAGCGTCTTCTTATTATTTTATGGAACTTTCCTTCTTATATCATTTTGGCTATTCTCTTGCCTATTAAGAATTTCCTGAATATGGGTAGATCAATATTTTTTTTCAGGAATATTATCTTCAAGACTTAAATGTAATTTTTTGGTATTTCTATCCTATCCAACTTTTGAGGTTATATTATTTCAACAATTTCTCTACATTCATCACTAATTTCAATAAATAGTTTATCTTGGTAAATTCTTCCATAATTTGAATTTGATAGTGTGTACAAAACACTATAATACATTGTCATAACATTATTATCCTCTTTCGTGAAATAATTTCTTAAGAATTTAAAATGTAAACTTAAACTATTATCAAAATATTTATCTCCTAGGTTAATATTGTATTTTTGAGTAAACATGTAAACATCAATTTTGTGTATAAATTTCTTTGGATACTTTCTGAGTGACTTTCTTATGTTTGTAGTCTCTTATCATGCAGACTTAAAACTTCTAATAGTGTATTTAGGTTTTTAGGAAATAATGTTTTTATCATTATTTGTACTCCTACTAAATATACATACTTTATTTTTTCCCTTAATTTTTCATTTTTTATCTTACTACTTAGTGTTTCATATATAGTTTTTTTTGTTAGTAAGTTAAGTTTTATGTTTAATTAGCTTTATTGATTGTTATCTTGCTTTTCATCTTTTGGTATTCATGGATTGCATATTTTTATCATGTTAGATATATCTTAGTAATCCTTTTCTTGGAGCTTTTAGATCAAAGTTTGGGCTTTGGATCATCTGTAATTTCCATTGTTATCAAGGTCTTTCTTTTTAGTCATATCTTTCCCAATCTTCCTTTGTACTAATAACTTCAAATTCATAAATATCATTTTCTTCAACTATTTCTTTACTCATTATGTATCACTATTTGAAGAACCAATATCATTCTCATTATAAACATTACTTATTTACACTTTTCTTGGTTTTGACTCATTTATTTTTATTCCTTCTATAGCTTCATTTTCACAGCCCACATGTTTTCCTTCTTTTATTTTCTTTTTTCTTTCTAGCTCTAAATATTGTTTCTAACAAATTTCATCTAAACTTCCTTTTTTCTATTTCTTCATTTTATTGTTCTTTACGGATGTTTTCTAACTATTATTTATTCTATTTTTCCATGGTTCCTTTAACGTATTTTGGGTTTTTCTATGCTTATAAGAAGTATTTTGTTGTATTTCTATATTTATTATCTATTTTTTCTAAATTTTCTATTTTGTTTTCTATTTTTTCTAGTCAGTTTTCTACTCTTTTTATTGCCTTTAAAGTTTCATCTAATAAGATTTCTATTTTCTTTAATTCCATTTTTTATTTTTTATTTTTTCTACCAAAGTTTGGATTTTTTTTTTAAGGGGATCCAATATACGCTTTCTTTATTAGTTTGACTCTTTCAATTATAAATTTTGACCATATCTTGTTATTTTCGTATTCTTTTAATTTCCTCTTATCTTTTGGAGACAAATTTCATATTTATCTTTTTATTAGATTTTTAATTGTTTTGGATGTTTGTCCTTCATTCTTAATATTTTTTATTTTTCTATAATTTTTCTTATTTTCCATCCATATTAGTGTAAATGTTAGATATTAATTATAATTCAAACTATATAAGAATTGTATGTTTGTAATTTTCTATATATATTTCTTTGTTAGATAAGGTAAACAAATTTCTAAACATTCTATTACCATATCATATAAATTATGTTTTATTCTATCTATATTTCTTCCATTAAAGTCTTATATAAGTATTTGTCTTTCCTTTATATATTTATCTATTGTTCATTTTACAAGAGTTTTAATTGTTATTTTACTTATTATACAAATTTTAAATTCTACATTTATTTTCATAATTTTCATTATCTTTATTCTATTATCTTCATGGTTGTTCTATTTTATTTAAATTATAATAAAATATTTCACTAAAATCTTCTTATTGATTATAAGCTTCATTTCATTATTTTCTATTAAATTTAAATATAAGGTTATCACCATTAAGTATATTTTGTTCTTAAGTTTTTTCGTCTTAAGCTTTTCTAATAATTAACTGCTTTTCATGTCCTTTAGAGCGAAAGGCGTTTGAGGTTTAGAGATATAAAATCTTACTTATCTCCCAATTATTTGTTAAAATTAACATAATAAGTTTGAGATTGTGTCTGATATCATTCGGATCACATTCTTTATTCTTCTATTATTATCATAACTTTATTTTCAACATGACTTTGTGATAATAAATTTTTACATGTGACTTTTCTACAAATTTATTATCTCTTATCAATACTCCACCTAAATCACTATTTTCAATAAAGATGGTAATTTATTGTTTTATTTATTAATTAAAAGTTTTTTTTTGTTTTAAGTTATACAACTAAGTTACTTAACTAAATATATTTGATTTTGTAATAACTTAATTTAAATTATTAAGTGATTTTTAAGTTATTATTGATTTTGCCAATGATATTTGGTTTCATGGTTAAAGGATTGGACAAGACAGAAAAAACTCCACGAGAACTTGTGACTATATCTTCTAGGAAATTGTCCTTTTATGAAACATTGAAATATTATTTTATAAAAGACAAAATAATGATTTAAATGAACTAATTTTTTGAAGAGATGATTTAAATGAACTTAAATAATAAAAACGTGAATTTTGGAGGTGTCAGTGTCGTCTTATTTTCAGTAACAACTATGCTTTTAGCCTTTTAATAATACGATGTTTATGTAACCTTCTTTGAAATGGTATCAATGTACGTATGAAATTAGCACAGTATCTCTTGATTTTACGATAATATGTAAAGATTAAATATATGAAAAAAATTAAAAAATACTTTAAATTTTTAAAAAATCACTTATTATATTTTTTTGAAGAAACTTTAAAAGTGATTATCTAGAATAGTGCAACTGATAGTGTTTGTACTTGAAGTGTTTTGTATAAAAATATTTTTAGAAGATCAGTTAAGAAGTGTTTCTTTAAATTAAAAAAACACTATATATTATTTTTAATATTATTAAATGATTTTTAAGATCTCTAAAAATGTTTCTAAATTTTCTTAATACTATTTTCAAACTCTTTTACACCCAAAGCGCTATAATAATACAAAAAAAATTTGGTTTCAAAACCTAAAATAATAAAAAAAACTTGTAAGTCTGCGATTTTCATATTTTTGCCTTGAAGTAAGCTCAGTTCTTGTAAGAATAAAATATTACAATAAGTAGCGAATGCATCTAAGCACCCTTGAATATTTTTCACCAAAACTTTTTCCCTTGTTTTCCAAAAGGAATGTAACCTAGGAAGGAAAGTATGCCTCCTAGTTTAATTTTCAAAATTTTTTATTGTTTGAGTGTTTCTAATGGGCATCGAACATAGGAAGGAAAGTATGTCATTTTTATTTTTTTTCTCCAAACTTTTTATCCTTGTTTCAAAATTGAATCGAACCTAGGAAGGAAAATATGTCCATAATTTTTTTTTTCAAAATTTTTTATCCTTATTTCGAAGGGGAATTGAACCTAGGAAGGGAAGTATGCCCTTAGAATATTTTTTTTCAAAATTTTTTATTCTTGATTCCAAGAGGAATCGAACTTAAGAAAGAAATTATGCCCCTCAAATCCCATGTCTTATACCATTAAGTTGAGCTTTTTTGGTTGTTAGATTTGACAAAATTTTCTTATGTCAAAATGCCTCCCATGCCAATTTCTAGGTCTTTCCATATTTTTTCGTTTCCCCACAGGAGTTTGGATTGTTTTTTTTCTTTGTCAAACATGCTTAGGGGCTGAAAGTTCAGTTGATGATTGCTGGTAATAGGTGACAAAAAAAAAAAAGAAAAAAAAAGAAAAAAAAAAAGAAGAAAACAAAACTAGGAACACCCACCCTTTTCAGCTGCCATTCATACTCCTAGACCCAATTTTCACCTGAACCCTACTGTGCTGGAATTCACAAAGATATCATGGTGCAGCTACAAGTTCTCTTAACTTCATAGTTTAAAATAGCCATGCCTTCTTCCTTCTGCCACATGTATGAACATGAATACTTTAAGACAGCCATGGATAATGCACCTTTTTCCAATATATATTGTTGAAGAGATTGTAATAAATTCTTTGAAAAGAGCGTTGATACGATCAAGTGCGATCCAATGAATTAATTTGTTTGTTAATTGCGTTTGTTTGAATGAAGAGACATCTTTTAAGAAGAGGTTTAAAAGGTTTCAACTCTCCAAGAAGAGAAGCATATTTGAATGAATAGACAGTTATTGAGAAGAGATTTCAACTCTTCAAGAAGAGACATATATTTGAATGAAGAGACACCTAATAAGAAGAGGTTGCAACTCTTGACAGATATATTTGAATAGACAACTTTTAGAGGTTTTCTTCAAGGCGTGGCGTAGTGTGATTTAGTCACAGATTTTGGAGCGAATATTGGGAATTTTCTAATTTGTTTCGGATAAATCAGAAATTTGAATTACCCGGGACTGTTTTTGGTAGTCAGGATTGAATTTCGGGGCTGTTTCAGACAGTCCGGACTAAATTTTCGGGACTATTTTCGGACAGTCCGAGTTGAATTTTTGAGACTGTTTTTAGACAATTCGAATAGGATTTTCGGGACTGTTTTAGGGCAATTCCAGGACTGATTTTCAGACTCTGTGTGTGCTGTTTTTTTTATGTGTTATTGCAAAAAATTTGAATAACATGTTAGTTGTGATCCACAGGAGCTGAGGTCTCGGGTTTTTTGTTTGTATGTTTTGGTATCCTAATGATTTGGTGACGAATGGAGCCCAAAAATGGTTCGTGGCGTGAGAAGAGGCAAAGGGTCTTGTTTATTTAGGTATGAATTTAGGCCCATTTATGTGTTGTTGGAAAAATACCATAACATCTTGTTGTGTGAAAAAATCATGTTAATATGTATTTGCGTGATGTATTAACATGAAAATTGTGATGAATGGAAATTATGCTTGGAAATATAATTATCAGGAATTTATAAATATTATTGCATGTAGCATGGCGTAGCGTGAAATGACATAAATACATTTCATATGCAGTAATATCGCGATCAAGTCGGGTGTGTGTGTGCACTGGTGTTGGCTATTCACCATTCTTAAACAATGTAATGATAGAGCTCGGAGCGGACAGCGTCATCGAGAACTTCGATTGTGTGAAACAATAATAATAAATCGCGTGTGTGTTTGGGTGAAACAAGGTCGACGAATCCCAGGGGTGAAAGACTCATATTTTACTCTTGGTTAGACATATGTATCGATGAGAAGGTGCCAGAAAAGTCGCCAGGAAGGCGTCGAAGCCTACGGTGAGACCTTGGAAATTCGCAACCCAAATAAACACGTAGGATTTGATAAAATTGAATGAATATTGAAGTGTCAGTGGTTAAGTCATGGTAGGTGAAACTGATTGATTTTTCGCGCTTGGCGTTGCGGGTGTAGGGAGTCGATCGGGACTTGGGTTGTGGGCATGAGAAGTCTCGTCATGCATGACCTTGTAATATTATATAGAATTGCATTATTTATATGGAATGTGATTGGGCGTTTTCATGGTTGTCATTGCGTGTCATTTTAGGTGGGGGTAGTAGCATGCAGGAGAGATTTTTCTGCGGGGCGTTTGCTCATTTCAGTTGTGGGACCGCTCGGGTATAGGGGTGTATGGGGAGGCGACCGGCTCAGACGGGGCTGTGGTGATTATGAAGGCCCAGATGTGTGGTAAAGAACCATGATCGGATTTTCTGAACATAATTCTAGCGTTTTATTTTCATATTTTAGATTTAAATATGAATGAATAAGTCCCGGTAAAGGGATATATTGGAGATATGGATAGATGAACCTGTGGGGTCGATTCTTATGTTGAGGCCGGATGAGTTATGATTATCTTTGTTATATAGGTTGTATGTTGGGTAGAGCTCCTGGAAAGCAGAGCTCACGCCCGATTTTTCAGTAAAATATGGATCGATAAATGGGACACAATAGTGTGGTATGGTCACCGAAAATCCACATGATTCACGGGTTGACGAGTTATCAACGGGACTCCCGGATTTGGGGTGTCACAAAAAATCTAGAGTTCACTATGATTAATGCAGTGCTGTTTGGATCAAATCCATGAGTTGCAAGTATTGGTCATGAGAAACCGTGAACTAAAAGTTGAGATTTTGGATAAGAATTTCAAATTAAAGGGTTAGTACAAATTACTGAGTTAGATAGTTAGAAAAGAAGAAACAAACTCTGGGAAGATTTGTAAACATTTGAGAATAGAAGAAGGAAATGAGGTCTTGTGATGCGAAAAGAATAATTCTCATGATTCCCAAGAAGTTAATGTTGTTGAAGCAAGTAAATTTCATAAAAACTTCAAGTTAAGAAACATAGTGGGGGCTACTCGACGCCTCCAATCATTATATTGAAGGTGCTTTTTAAATTCAATCATTTGAAATTTAAAGAACAAATACTCCATCTAATTCTAGCATTAAGTTGAAAGAAAATTACGATAGAGCAGTTGCATAGCTTGAATTAATAAAGTGCAGTGGAAAGTTAATGCATATAATGCACTGTATAAGGCCAGATATTGTTTATGTAGTATGTAAAATGTCTAGATACACGAGTAACCCTAGTGTTGAGCATTGGAAAGCAATTGGAAGAATATTTGTTTACCTCAAAAGAACCATTAAATTGAGTTTATTTTACAATGACTTTCCAATGTGTGGAAGGATAACCGATGCTAGTTGGATAACCTGTGTGAATGATAACAAATCTACATTTGGATGGATATTCATAATAGGTGGGGGAGCTGTATCTTAGGCATCTAAGAAACAGACTTGTATAACTCACTCAACAATGAAGTCTGAGTTTATAGCACTAACTGCACTAGGAAAAGTAGTTGAATGACTGAGAAACTTATTGTTTGATATAAAGTTGTGGTCACAATCGATGTCATCTATTTCTTTGTACTGTGATAGTGAAGCTACTCTGTCTAGAGCTTATAATAAAATTTACGATGGAAAGTCTAGACATATTAGCTTAAGACATGAATATGTTAGAAAATTAATAATAGATAATGTTATTAGTATTGTTTATGTTAGGACAAATAAGAACCTAACAGATCCTTTGACAAAAGATCTAAGGAGGGACTTAGTCAAAGATACTTCTAATGGAATGGGATTGAAACCTTCTTTTGAAAATAATAACCAGTAATGATAACCCAACTTAATAATAGTTCTACTGTTATGTAAGCAAACTTTAATGAGTAATAACAAGTTACTATTAAGTGATTGATTAGATGCGAAATTTGAAATAATTTAGTCTAGGATGTTGATTACCAAATAGCTCGTATTGAGGATGGGTATATACTCTTAATGAAGACATGTTAATTTGATGAACTTCACCTAAGTGAGTATAAGAAATGGTGTCGTATTTGACAAGAGTTTGGTTTGCTCTTTTAAATGCTCATGAAACCAAGATAGAACGCATGACCGTAATAGTGTTAATATGCGTGGAACATATTTTGAGATTGAGATAAGCTCATATGTGGTCATATTTTGGTATTCATAAGAAGAGGTTTAATGCATCACACACCTTAGTCTTGTGAGTGCTTTTTGTAATATAGTCACTAATTGAAGGTTTAAATAAATATGCCTTTAGTAAGTAAGTCATATGGGCATGGAGAAATATTGATCTAGATGGGGGGGATTGTTGAAGGGTATAATAAAATTCGCCCGGAAAGACCGTTGATTTGATCAAGTGCCGATCCAGCCGTCGAGATTAATTTGTTTGTTAGTTACATTTGTTTGAATGAAGAGACACCTTTTAGAAGGTAACTCTTTAAGAAAAGACACATTTTTTGAACGAAGAGACACCTCTTGAGATGATGTTTAATTTCTTTAAGACGAGAACGTATATTTGAATGAAGAGACACCTCTTAAAGAGTTTGCAACTCTTGAGAGAAGAGATACATATATTTGATGAAAAGCACCTCTTAAGAAAGTTGCAACTTTCATAACAAACATATAATGCCTCAATTCTTCAATCCAGCATTGTTTCAGTTTTTTGTTCTAGAATTATATGGCCAAATTCTCTTGGGTTAGTAAAACTACTCATAGGTAAGGGGCAAATAAAACCTTAAGGAAAAGTATTCCTTATGCCTCAAACTCCACGATATACCAACTACTTCTCTCTTTCTTCTCTTACATATATATATATATATATGTATTGGACCAGATGTAGAAAGTAGAGAAGCAGCAGCAGCAAGAATCTTTATCTTCTTCTTCTTCTTCTTCTTCTTTGAAAAACGGATCAAAAAGATGAGGTGTGTGACAGGGGCATCTGGGTTTCTGGCTTCTTGGCTGATCAAGCTTCTCTTGTCACCAGGTAATCATGTCACTGGAACAGTTAGAGATCCGGGTACATAAACCAAACACCTGGTGATTATTATTGGATGGATTATCTTCTGTTTTTTTTTGCTTGTTTTCTTGCCTTGTTAACAGAGAAAAGGTGATGAATTATGATCAGGAAATGACAAAAAGTTGGCACATTTGTGGAGGCTGGAGGGAGCAAGGGAGAGGCTGACATTGTTGAAGGCTGATTTGATGGAGGAGGGCAGTTTTGACAAGGCTATTATGGGGTGCCATGGTGTTTTCCACACTGCTTCACCAGTCATGGGATCTGCTTCTGATCCTAAGGCTTGTTGCTTTCTTCTCCTCTCTTTCTTCTTTTATTTGATCCTGCTTGCCCCCTCAACATCCCCCACATGTTCACATTAACCTCTACATAGTCCGTCCTACTCTCCCAACCGCCCAATTTGTGATGGGTACCTAGCTATATAGATATTGTCCACTTTGGTTCAAGGAGTCTTCATGGATTCACACCTAGTCATGTAAATATTATCCATTTTTGGTTTTATAACCTTCACAGTTTTAAAACATGTTGATTGGTTAAGAGGAGCTATAACTATATAGTGCTAGGAACTTCCCGCTATTCGATGTATGATGTGACAAACTGACATTACAATCAGGCTATTTAAGTCATGTTTGGTTTGGAAGAAAAAAAAACAATAGTTTACATCATTTTTAAACAGTCACGTCATCTTTCTACACTTCTTCCTTTGTCAAAATAGTGGCTGTATTAACCAGATGAATCTATCTAGGAGATGAGCCCTTTTAAGTGGAATGAAGAATATGAATGAATTAAAGAAAAAAAAAAAACATCCTGATTATGATGTGACTCTGCTTCTGCTTCTGTATTTCTTTGGCAATAGGCAGAGATCTTGGTACCTGCTGTTGAGACATTAAATGTTCTTCGTTCATGTAAGAAGAATCCATCTCTAAGGCGTGTAGTACTGACTTCATCTTCTACAGCTGCAAGGAAAAAGAGATGATTTGATTACAAAAATACCTTTGGACGAGTCAATGCATTCTCGGTCGAACTTTGTGAGCCTTTGCAGGTAACGTACTTTCTTATGTGACATGGACAAAGTAATGCACAAAGGGATGCTAAAACTCTGCTTCAGTCCTCTGTTTTTTCACTTAAATGACATACACAAACTCAATGAAACTTGTGTTTCATATGTTGTTACATTAAATCAGTAGATAACATCTTTTCCTATAAATTCATCGTCTTTTTTTTTATCAATGCATTGTAAAAGATATGGTATGCTCTGTCAAAAGTCCTAGCTGAGAAGACAGCATGGGAATTCAGCAAGGAGAATGGAATTGATTTGGTGACTGTTCTTCCCTCATTTGTTATTGGACCAAGCCTACCTCCTGATTTGAGTTCCACTGCATCTGATGTCCTTGGCTTGCTTAAAGGTAGTTAGCCTCTTGTGATTCTTATTATTTTTAGGCAATATATTTTCATTAGTACAAGAATGAAGGATTGAATACAGTAGTGTTGATTTGAAAAAAACAGGGGAAACAGAGAAATTCAAGTGGAAAGGAAGGATGGGATACGTCCACATTGATGATGTTGCACTCTGCCACATCCTTGTTTATGAGCATGAAAAAGCCCATGGACGATACCTTTGTAGCTCTGCTGTGATGGAGAACAACGATGATCTCAACTTTCATTTGTTTCGTATCATCCATACATCCCAAAAAGGTTAGCATTCTTAAAAAAGACGGGTTCTTTAGGCTCAAAACAGACAATATTTACATGATTGGAAATCGGAGCCAACTCAATTTGTGTATGGGAATCTCAGGTTTGATCCCTTGGACATGCCATACTATGAATTCAACACTACAAAGTTGAAGAGCTTGGGGTTGAAGTTCAAGTCAGTACAGGAGATGTTTGATGACTGCATTGCCTCTTTGGTGGAGCAAGGCCATCTGCGTCAAGTCTAATTTGATTGAATGATGGTAATTGATAATTTTTGTAGACTGCCTTTCAATGAGAAGGACATGAAAAGAGAAAATTATCCTAAATTTAGTAATGTTAATGTTCATGATTTTTCATGCATAAATGCCTGGTTCGATCAGACAATGCATAGTGCCACGTTATGAACATCATGCATTTCAAATTACAAAATAATAATAATAATAAATAAATAAAAAGAAATTGACAAAAATAATCCAGGTTTGGTCGATCTTCTTTAAATAATCTCCACATGCGATTAACTTCAGAATAATGTAGTTGAGTCATATACCGTATTGATCCTATCATAAAAATAATATAATCGGTTAAACACGTAAAATAATAAGATGCATTGTTGTCTAATTAGTTTCAAATTTTTTTAGTATTAAATTTTTTAAAAGAATTATTTTGATCCCCATACCCATTTCTCTTTTGGCCACATGTCAATATCTAATTCATTCCACCCCAATTTTTATTTTAAAAAAATCCGTTTTATTCCCCTACCATCTCTCATCTATTTATCTCCTTCATCATTGTTTATTTTAGAAATCTTTGCTTTCTCTGCTCGGATTTCAATGGCGTGGCAAAATCATCTTGCTTTGAAGGTTAAGAGACCGGATTTAATATTACTTGGCCACCGTCATCATCCTCGGATTTGTTGTTTACATCGTCGAAATTTGGCAGGAAACAAGGCGCCACCTATAATAGCTTCCCGTTTGGTTTCTACGGATGGGATCACAGCATAGCGGAACGACACCACTTAGCCTTTATGGGAGAGGGCTCACCAGGTGTAGCCTAGACCCTCGGTCCGGGACATCAAGCCCGCCACCCCTACCAGTACTTGGAAGAGACGGGGAAGAGTAGTATAACACAGAGTTTTAGATCGAAATAGTGTTTGTAGGGAAAAAAGAAACGGGTGGTTCAGTAAACTAATGCCCAAGTAGTGTGACTTAGTATGTAGGATTTATCTTTGGCAAATGCCATTGTGCAGCCGACGTTTTTAGCCCCAGAGAAATTTCAAATGCACGCCCAATCCGCGAGCTGCGAATTTGAATTTGATTGATTATCATTTATGCTTGAGGCGGTTTGCATTTAAGTATTTTAATTTTACGTCATTCAACCTCTTGTTTCCTATTCGCGGTATTTGTTCATCCTCGGCTTGTCCCGATCGACTAGAACGATTTCATCCAGGTACATTCCAATTTTTCTTGTACAAAGGTACTCTATTTGACATTACGATAGATAAGTCTCGGAGCATAGGGCTTCATTACTTTGGATTACATTCTTCATCCTCGTCAACATTAGGGCTTGATTTGATCGGATTACGCTCATTCTTTTCTTCTCGTGGTACTTTGTCGACACAATAGGTAAATATCGGAGCACTTAAATTTGTTTTTTTTTCAAAATTTCTTAGATTGGTGGTTTTGTTGGTTTGTTTTGTTGATAATTTAGTGAAAAATCCTTGGTGATAATTTTGTTGGTGTGGTATGTTTTTTTGAACAAAGCAGTCGCGTAATTTTATGGCAATCGGCCAGGCACTACGTGTTTGCGAGTTATCTTAGTTCTGGTGTAGTTGAGAAATGGAAAATCTTATTTTCAACGGTTTAGGCGCGATCCAACCTTGATAGAAAATCTTATTTTTGTTTATCTAATATTGAAGAAAGTGTTTTCCACCTTTCCTCAATACCCTAAATACCCAAAACATTTCCTCAATACCCAACTCTAATAAAAAATTCAGGTCATATGTACTTGTCAAACAAAATAAAGATAAAAGATAAGAGTATTGTGTGGAAGAGGAGGCCTATCATCACTTTGTTTAGGAATCCTTTTCTACCATACAGGACTTTCCAGGAAAAAAAAAAAAATCAACATCAGCTTTGGGCACTGCATCCAAAGTCCAAACACCTCATTAGAAGTCTAACAATTAACTCATGTTCATGATCCAATCAAGTTGCATCCCCAGTGGGTTGATAGTAACATAAGATAAAGAAAATGGATAGTTTAGATGTATATATAATCATATATTACACCAAGAAAAATCATCTGAAGAGTCGGTGGTAATTTCAATCTTACATACATTGATCTTGATCATCATGCGTTATACCTAAATTTTCTTGAACTTCTTCTCCCAAAATTTGGTATATTCTTTGAACTCTGTTTTCCTGTAAAGAAATGTTCTTGAAATGATAAACATGACATAGTTAATTTTGGGAATTATGTTTCAAGGTTAGTAGGCCTTATATTTTACAAAAGCTATAAGCATCTCAATTAAAGCCAAAAACCAATCAAAATTAAATAAAAAATGCTATAAATTTTTTGAAAAACCTCAATTACCCTCCATATCCCCTCCTGCTACCTTCCCCACGCCCCACCCTCACATCCTTGACAAAAATAACATATTAATCCCACGTGATTTATGTGTCATGTAAAATGACATATGATAAAGTTAGAGTATGATTTATGTGGATTTTCTTTTCCAAAATAAATTAAGTTCACTATGTAGCACAAAAAAGAAGAAAGAAAAGAAACATAGAACCACATGCAATGTACTTACAAGGCATAACGAGGAAGGTGATCTTGTTTAGTTTTGACATCATAATTAGTGCAGGGACTTTGTTTGAAAATTTCTTTCCCAGTGATGCAGCTCGTGGCGTTTGACAAATTACATAGGCGATTTTTTTATTGGAGTTGGGTAATGAGGAAAGGTTCTAGGCATTGGTGGTAGCACCACGTTGTGAAATGATTCATTGGCTAAACAAGGTGATTGAATGTAGCATCGATGAATGTAGTTTAAATGGTAAGGATAATGACATCTCATATTATTTAAATTCACAATTTAGAGACCATTTGTACGGTCGATTATGTATGTTTCATCTGTTCCGTGATATGTTATTCTGATGAAATATATTGAGAATTTGAAACAAATGTCAAATATGTGAGGGAACAATCTTTGTTGTGTGCCTTTGGATGTACCCGAGTTGAGATGCTTGTTTGAAACGATTGAGTATTATGATATCTTCAAAGACAATTTAATGAGCAAAGGTTGAGTGATCACGCCGATTGTAAGTATCTAAAAAGTGGAAATAGGTTACGGCGGCACACCTGATATGGGATGTGTGGCGCTGGCTTCGACACGAAGGGAGTGTCAAGCGAGTGTCACGCTTCATAACTGAGACTCTTTAACCTTTTTCTTTCTCAATCTTGGCACTTCACTTTGTTTTACCGTTCATATGCACAATTTCTATAATAACAAAATTCTTTTTACGTATTTATTTAAAGTATACATTATACATACCACCATAGTGGCATTCATTATATTCTATACACATATACTAGAGTCCCTTTACTTGTACTATTACAATTTCACTATTACAAAACTATACATATAAAATAAGAGGTACGGAATGATGCACGGTGAGCACCATCTACGAGATGGCACAGTGTTGGCGTGTGGGATGTCACATCCTCATCATTGTCTTAGCATCTGCAAGATTAAAAGCAGTACTAAGCTTTAAAGCTTAGTGGGAAAACAAATACATGGACGACCCGATAGCATTGATGCGTCCTGAAACTATCAGGCCTTCTTCTGCACCTCCACAGAGATAATATACTTTGGCTTCTAGCACTCATCATCTTATCTAATGCCTTTCATGTGGTTCAAAACATGTGCATATATCATATCGTCCTTATCTATCATATACTTTTCCTATTTCTTATCATTTTGCTTATGTGTATACTTGAGTATACTTAGAATCTATTCATAATATTTCTTGTATCATATTCTTTGCAAGTTTCCTATACTTTTCATGTTCATTTCCTTTCATGTTCGTATCGCATTGCATGTATCATATACTCATATCTCAAATACTTTCCTTATAACCTATCTTATCTTTGTCTATACTATTATCTACATTCTTGTACTTTTCATATATGGTACTTTTGTATACTTTCATCTGTCTTTTACCTGTTTCTAGTCTTTTCCATCTTTTAGTTCTATGACTTATTACATTCTATGTACTATTACATATATCATTTCTTATCCTGTACCTCATGTAGAGGCTACACGCCCATGCTATGCTATTCATTTCTTACATATTGTTTTATCATATATTTTCTTATACAATCTTATATTGTCATATACTTTACATTTGCGTTTTCACTCTGACTATAGAATTGACATTCATGACAGATTCGAGAGAGAATCTCGTCATGTTTGCCTACATTCACATATTTTCATATTGTACTTTTCATATACTATACTTTCTATGATTTTCATATCTTTGTGCTTTTCATTATCTTGTACTTTTATATAATATGTCATATACATTTCGTGTCATTGACACTTTATTCCTTGTACTTGTATACTTGTCATATACTTTTCTCTTTTATATATTGTACTTGTTCATATACTTTTCATGTACTGTACTTTGTACTTTCCATATACTGTCATATACAATTCTTTGTCCTTTTCATATACTTTCATGTACTATGTACTTTTCATATACTGTCATCTTGTACTTTACTTCTTGTTCTTGTAACTGTATACTATCATCGCATAGCAGTGCTATGCTTCTCATATCATGTCATATATTCTATACATTTCATTTGCATATACTTGTCATTTTCTTTTAGGTTTCATGTCTGCAAATACCTTAGAAGCGGATACGGGAAATAACTGTATGTACCCGAAGGTACTATCACTGTACGAGACAGTGATCTCTATCTGTATATACCCGAAGGTATCATCACTGTACGAGACAGTGACCTATGCCATGTACTATGTGACCCAAACGGGGCCGTATAATGATCCAAACGGGATCTATGTCATCGACCCAAACGGGGCCTCGATATCTGTAAACTGTATGTTGCAGCAACTGTGTCCCTATAGGCATGCCTATCTATCCCTCTACCAGGTTCTAAGCAGACAATCCATGTGTATTTTATATTCAGTACATATCTCATATTCTCGAATAAGTATTGTTATCCGGTAATCATATGCGATATTACTATGATTACTTTAATCTGAATTTGTTCATGTTGTAGCTTCATATCCCACTATTCTCATATTTCTTTCTTTACATACATGTATATCATTTCATATATGTCTATTATATATCTCATTTCGTTCATGTTTTAGCTATTCATATTCCATCTATTCACTCTTGTATTCATATCATGTTCTATCATATACTCATCTCATATATTAGGATATAACATTTGCATATAATCTATGGGATATATCTCTTGTCATACACATAACGTGCATATCACATTACTCGCTTGCTATCTTCGTATCTTCTGTCGGTATAGTATCTTTTTCATATATCTTTTAACCCCGATTTCACGTATTTAGAATTCTTTATCACACATGTAACTATTTTTCTATCATTTGTACATTTCTAGCGTGTGTTGTCAATCATTATCTTACATGTCTCATGTATTTATATCATATATTCATTTCATATATTCATATATTCATATCATTCATCTATTAATATCATCTCATATATTCATATATATTGTTATTCTTTTCTCCCAATTTATATCCTTCAATCGATCTTGGAATTACTTGAAAATCCGATCCTGAAATTTCCCGATATTCGATCGAAATCTTGGAAGCTAAATAACCGCGGCATATTAAGACCCCCGAAACAGCCTATGCCATTATACTTGACTTATTCCCAGTAGGGAAAATTTAAATGCATAGTGGGTTGGTAAAGCTAGAGATTTTGTCTGCAGCGTGGCCGTGATGCGTGAATGGTGTGCGCGGTCGATCGATTTTGACCCAGGTCGAGCGTAGATCGAGAAAATACCAAAAATTAGGATTTTCGAATATTTAATTAAAATCTCGACAAAATCATTGTTTTAGTGCTCGCGTGTAGTCGCGTGAAGTAGAAGCGCTTCGTTCACGACTGACCAATTAGGCGATCGAGCTCAGTATATCGAAGAGAGAAGAAAATAAAATAAAAAAAAAATAAAAAACGCAAAACGCTCGGGCACAGCAATTCTGCTCTCCTCTCCCTTTATATATATATATATATATATATATATATATATATATATATATATATATATAATCAGGTCAGGGCGCATGCCCCCTTATCGGCACCGGTCGAATTTCGGTTAAGAAGCAGTTTATTTCGTCGGTTTTAATTTACCATTTATCGCGTTGAATATTATTTCATCATTTGCATTTTGAGATTTTTTAAAAATCAGTTTCGAGTTTCACTCACGTCGCTAGAAGTCGTAAATATTTATTTGTCTGGAATTTAACGAGGGGTCGTGAGTATCAGTTACATGAGCAGATTTAGCAGCGTAGTCTGTTTTGTCATCCGAGATCTAGAGAATTTTCTAGGCTTTTCCAAAGTGGTAAAATTACGTTTTGCCCTTTTTCATAAAAATGTCATTTTTTTTTTCGAACGAATAAAATTTTAACTTATTTTATACCCTAAACATGTTATAAAACTGTTAGGGTATATTTGAGTGTACGGGATGTGTTAGTGTGTATGCAGAGATGTTGAACATGGTTAACACAACTAACGTTGTGGAAATTGAATTGTATATTGAAGTTGTTCGAGTCAAGCCACAAATGAATCAATCTTTGGGTGGCCATATAGATTTATTGGTTTGCGACAATTATAATGTTGCAGAATTTGACTATGGTTGTGGGCCTAGTAGCAGTCCAATAGACGTCCAGTACCAGATATTGGAGTATATGGAGATGATGAAGACTGCGCTTATGAAGAAGCTAATGATGAATTTGATGAAGATGTTGATGATGAATCTAATGGAGACACGGATGTTCAAGCTGATGGACATGTATCATCCTTCCATATTTTCAACCAAGTTTTGGAGAATGAGTAAGGGATATATGTCTCTGCCCATGCAACATCTTGTGATGTATCGAATAACCCAGATGTTGAAGAACCAAATGAGTCATCCTTTGTTCATTATCACTTACACTTTGGCTTTCGATTTGAACATGTTGAAAACTTGGTATCTTGTTCAAGTGGTTGGATCCGCCGTTTCCAACATACTCTTAGGTTATTCAAGTGGAGAATTTGTAGTTAGCCAGGATTCTTAATTCTAAATATGATTTGCAAGAGGCTGAATTTGCACCGATTAAAGCACCAAGAGTTTGTCGTTTGTTGCATCCTCCCGAAAAAATTGCTTATTTTAAGATGTAAGAAGAGCGAGACGAATGTCAATGTCTATAAATATTACCATGGTTGTAAAGAAAGATACTTGCTTATTTGTTATCAACAAATATAAATTGGCGCATACCTGTGTCAATCCTTGCTTGAACCGGGACCATCATCAATTGGACTCAAACTTTGTTGGTGCTCATATAAATGCAATAATTAACGTAAAATTCACATTGACTATGGCTTCTATTCAAGCAAGTGTGATGGAGAAATGGGGATATGAAATATCATACAAAAAGGCGTTGGATGGAAAACATAAAGCACTTATCACGATTATTTGGTGATTTTCTCAATCATATCTGAGTATCACGTTTGTTCTTGGCCATAAAGCAAGCAAATCTTGGATGTGTTGTAATTTGGAAAACATTTGACTGTTAAAATACCCAAACACTAAGATATTCGACACATATTTGGTCATTGAAACTATTTATTGAAGGGTTGAACATTGTAGTCTCCCCATCTTGAGTATTGATGGTACACATTTGTATGGAAAGTATAAAGACACGTTATTGATTGCTATAGGGTGTGATGGAAATAATCAGTTGTTTCCATTAGCATTTGCTATTATAAAAAGGCGAGAATATTGATAGTTGGAGATGGTTCTTGGCATGTATCAGAAACAGAGTAACTCAACAGAAGGGGATTTATGATATATTTGACAAACATCCAGGTATTATGGCAACAATGAGCGAACCTCATCTTGGTTGGGCTGCATCATCTGCCTATCATAAGATTTGCATGCGTCATCTTGCAAGCAATTTTATGACCCGTTTTAAAGATAAACCCTTGAAGAATTTGGTATACAGAGCAGCTTAGCGAGTACACAACTCAAATTCAATAAGCATATGGCTCTGATTGGAGAATTAGTGCGAGCTATGATGGTTAGAGGCAATCCCTTTAGTTATGGACACTTTTACATGATGGAGTCGAAGAATGAGATAATGGCAATATATCGGAGGTATTTAACGGTGTTTCTTAAAGGAGCTCGTAGCTTACCATTCTTTACATGTCGTATAAATTGATCTTCGCCACGCCTAACGGTTACTTTGTTGTAAGAAGGAACAAACTAATAGATTGACATCCTGATGAGCAGTTCACTCCATATGTTGATGCTCAGATTCAAGGTCGTGTTAGAATTTGGATCGATAAGTGTTCATTTCGATCCACATCTGGGGCTGATTTCATGTTAAGTCAAAAGGTGGTGACGTAGCCTCAACACATGACAAAAATGCACATGTGGAAAGACTTGTTGATATGGATTTCCATATGGCCATATCATAGCGGCATGTTAGCATCGATGTGTTGATTTTTGGTTATTTGTTGAGAGGCTACTACACTACCGCGGTTATATACTTGATGATACAGGCGAGCTGTTTCATCAATATTCAATGAAGATGAGTAGCCCTCTTTATGATGATCCTAGAAGTTGTACCTCCTGAGTCAATGAAGCATATAGGCGTGGGCGTCATCCAGCCAGTTTCATAATGAAATGGACATTAGGGAAATGTAACGCCAAAAATACCACACAGAATTTTTATAATAATTTTTTTATATATTCAGAGTATGAATTAGCAGGCAAACTTGGGTTTTTTAGGAAAATTGATAAATTGTGAATTAGTGAAAGAATATGTGAACATATGATTAAATATTATATGTAAAATGAGAAGTGATTGAACTCGGAAATAAACCCAGTGAAAAATGACAAATTTGGAATTTTTGTAAAATGAGGACCTAAGGGTCAATTGAAGAAAATGTTTATGTGTTTAAGTACAAATAGAAGTGATATATGTGCTATAAGGTAAATTGAGGCAACTTAAACCCAAAAATGCATTTTTCGAAGCCAAACATGGCCTTATAATGGGTAGGTGATATTAAACCACATTTGGTCTTAGAATGCTCATTTGAGCAAAAACGTGATTGAGAGCAAAGTGAGAGAGAGAAGCTAGGGTTTTTGGAGGAGAAGAAGGATTGTTGTGTAAATCCTTCCATTTGTTCAAGATCTTGCAAGAAGAGAGAAGGAAAAAGGAGTTAGGAACTTGAGTCTGAAAGGGATTTAAGGTAGAACCTAAACTACTAGAAAGTTGTGTTTGATGTTTGGGTTAGAAAAACCTAATCCATTTTATGGATTTTTGCTCATGGTTGGTTTAGGATGATGATAAGATGTTATTGGGAGTGATTCCATGCTTTGTTTGGGATTTTGAGAGTTTTAGATCGCAAGGAGGAAGCCCAGAAAATCTAGGCAAAAATCGGGCTCTACGCCAGGCGTGGATCACCTCATTAAAATTAGCGAGGCCGGGGTGCCAAATGCACCCCTCAGAAGTGCTCCTTTGCTGCGCTTGCTGTGAGAAGCTCTGCATGGCATAGAGTGCTACGTTGCGGCGTAGCTACTGTTCACAGTGAGCAAATTTTGATTTTTGTTTCCGAACACCTCATATTCGTACATCAATAGTATAACAACCCTAATAAATGACTAATGGGGATTCAAATAAGAATGAAACTAAGTGAAAAATGCACCGTACCTCGCCGCCGAGGCGAAGCGAATTGTTTACCCACTAAAAGTGGTGTATTTATGTTTGATAAAGGGGCGGTGAAGATCACTAACCTAGGGCGAGATCGAAGAAAGAAAGCTTGAGCCGATAGCTTGGTTAGTTCTTCGGACCTCTATTCCGATTCAAGTATTAATTCTTTGTTCAGAAATTATATTCCAGTTTAAGTGTTTGGTAGTTTACCAAATAAATATGGAATGAGTATATCTTTGAAATGACATTACGAAAGTGCATATGAATTTGAAAATGTGATATTTGAAATGCTTGACAACTAAATGCATGTGAGTGATTAACTGAATGATAAACAAATTGGTCAATTGACAATTTTGATTAGACATCGATATCTTGAGCGATCAACATGGCGGGGATGCACCAAGCGACATCGGAGTCATGAAGGAAAAGCGAAATTGATTCAATGCCACATGACGGGATGCACGGATTAGCATCCGTCATGATGGCGTATGACATTTTAAATGACCACTTGGCGAGATGCAATGGAGGCATAGTCATGATGGGGAGACGAAATTGGTAAATGTGTAAGCACATTGCAAGATGACAAAAAGGGCGAGATTCTTAAATGGGATAGTCATGAATGTAGTGTATAGACAAAGTGAAATAACAAAAGATTGATGAGTGTAAATGGGATTTGTAAACTAAATACATCATTGGGGTATATGTTTTAATATCATGATTTGAGTGTCAGTGGTTGCATGTGAAAATGCATTTTGATATGATAAGTGATTTATAAAATTGAAAACATGTATGACAATGAATAAGCATAGTATTGTTTTACATTGATCATGAATAGTAAAAAGTATGGTTTAATATAAAAAAGCATGTCTTATATTAAGCGAATTTGAGAATAGAGCTGTATGCAACCACTAAGCATGTAGAAATGCTTAGCGTGTAGCTTTTAACTATGCGCATGTATCGAGTGAATAAGGAAGAAGGCCAGATCGAAGCACGAGTCATAGAAAGTTGCGCGTATAAGTATATACCCCGGATTATATGCATATCATTTCTTTTAGGGCAGCCATGAATATTTGTGGACAAAAGAGTTAATATCTGAAATAGTGTTTTGTATATCATTTGTAAAGGGCCTTCAATCATGTTTGCAAACATATTGTATAAAGTAAATGTTTATGGGCTTACCATTTGAAAGCGACTTCAGCGTATTAGAAACTAAAATGAAATGATAAATAAAATGTTTTGATAAGATAAGTAATCGCGGTTAGATCGCTTCAACTCAGTTGAATCGGCCATTAGGGCTGTAGGGATTGGTCGCGACACTTTTGAAAAAAAAGCAGAAAACAAATAAATAAAAAAGTAAATAAAAGAATTAAGCGAGCATCCGGTCGGTTAGGACAGCGTCGAATTCGGGCACGGGGTGCTGAGGAAAACTACTATCACCGTGGGTTGTGCAAACAAACGGTCTGTCGGCCGGTCTTATGAGAATAGGAATCAAGTTGTTAGTGATGTGATAACTCTTTCTTTTTTGAGAGGCGTTACCTCAGGGGAATTATAGTTGCTTTACCATATAACCTTTGCTATAAATATTACATTCTTATATTATAGAAATAACATATTTTATATTAAGTAAACCGGAACATCATTAGTATATAACATATTTTTAATTATTCTGATTATATTATTTTAATTATGTTAATTCCTTTTCTCCAATGTCTTTATTAATAATTATCTTGTCTTCATGTTATATGTTATAGATATAGTGTTAGGTTTCATAATTAGATCCTTTGGATCCATCACATCTTAGGTATTCTTGAGCAGACATAGGTCGCACTTAGTAGATCTGAGCATGTATATATTTTATTACTTATCAATTAATATTACGAGTTGTAACATGTAATTTATATATAATCAATTATAAAATTTGGTTTTTAGGTTGCTTGTAGTTTCGGGAAGTACTCTGCCGCCAGCTGACGAGATAAAGCCTTCATGCGTATATGGAGGATGGATATACACATTCGTCCATATGTGATCCGTGTGGGATTTTATGGTATATACCGCTTGGGCCACTTCATGATCGATTGGCCACTTATCCCGCTTGTCATTCGAGATGGTGGCAGGAACACACATGTTTCATGTGCTCGTCGAAAGAGATGGCGATCCTTTGCGGGATGTTCGCTATCATCCTTAGCCTCGTCATCGACGGACCGGCGATCAGCAGGACATGTGTGTTCGATGTGGCGGAGTTGTCTTGGGATTTGCTCGGTGTCACCACCCGATGCTCTCGGAGGATCAGTTATCCCATCAGGGTGGTTGTATGTATCCACCATTTTGATACGGATGAGGTCACTTCGGCTGAGTGCGTGTGGTTTCATCTTAGCGCTGATGGATCTTCATGTTTGCGAGCAAGAAGGAATTTATCATTATCTGTGCTTCCTCCCACTACTCACAGTTGACACATACTGTGACTTATAGTTGGGGTGGTGTAGTACTAGCACATACATATAGCGAGTTATGCCGAGCCAGCTTGGATCGTAGACACGGTATTAGTGGTTGTATTACATTGATACAGGTATGTAATATTTTTATTTTATTACATACACATTCATATACACAACACATCATTAGGTTGCTTACTTTATGTTTATTTTATATTCAGCTATGGTCTTGGGAGGAGCTTCACGTGGGCGACCGTTTTAGGTAGTCGCGACATATCGGCATCACCAATCCTCATACTAGCCGCAGTGATGATGTGATCTTCAGATGTGGAGACCTAGGCTGTTTGTCAATGTTGGATTACGAGTTGAGCTGCTTGGTTGGGCTAGAGCAGAGCTTGACTCTTGGAAATTGGGGTGTAAGGTGGAAGTACCTTTGACCTGAGTGCATAGCCCATCGGTTTTACTCCTCTATGTCGAGATCATTAGATGCTACGAAGCTCTTGATCGGTGACGTATATGTAAAAGTATATGGTTCTATAGTAATTTCATTCATATTCACTTAAAATTTTTTGACGTTAAGTGTGTAAATGTGTAGGTCTTATGGCAGCCATACGTCAGAGAGTTAGTTGACTAGCTTCCAGATATTTGCTTAGCTGATCAGGAGATTTGGCGGACGATGTCACCACTTATATATTTCGATACTGTTGAGTGGCATTGTTCAGAGCGAGTCTTAGCCAGTTTGGGCTACACCCGGAGATACCTCCATCTTGCTCTTATGAGCAACAACTACATAGAGTGGATACACATGGATGACACTAGAGAGATTGGGCGACGTATCATGTATGAAATACATTGCCCTATATAGATCTCTTGGCGGGATCATCACTACACCCCCTATAGTGGGTATTATGAGATCCATGATCCATATATGCGAGTGGTATCGATCGTACAGGATCTTGTAACACCGCTCCATGGGATGATATGGGTTCCATACTACATTGGTACTACTCGAGTTTTTGTAAAGTTAGAGTCACGTGTTTTCTAAATTGTTTTTCAGTTGAATCATAGATTATGTATTTATAATTCTTTGGTTGGATTCGGGTTAGATATTTGCACGGCCCGACATTCTTCAGTCACTCATGCTATGCTACCCTTTGGTTTAGGTGTCTGACTTACATCTTCTATATCGATTTTGCTTAGATTAAGGAGAAGAGCATTGCATCGTCGGTTATGATTAGGAGACATCTACATTCATGGACCATCCATTAGACCTTCGATTGTCCTCCACTCCGATGCGTATACATCCATTCGAAGTGGGGAGAGGGAGAGTTGATCGGCGGTCGTGGTGAAGATAGTTTGGCAAGGTCATGGTCGATGGTGAGGGAGGTCGGTGGTACGCTGGGGGCATTACTGCGATATCCCATACTTACCCGTCACGAGATTTTTATCTTCGCTTGAAACTGCGTCACCTTCCATACCCCGGACACTTACATCTTTATCATGTGGTGTCAGCTAGAGCCGACCTCGATGGCGGTAGATATCACCTTATCATCCCACCCTTTATCATCCCCTACATTGCCTCCCATCGGTGATACCATCGTTGACCTTGTATCGGAGTTGGGTGTACTTCTAGCTAGGTGACCTTGTGCTCCACGTATACGTCGAGTACTTCATCCATAAGCTCCCTCAACTCCCTAGGCTCCCTCGGCTCCATCAGCTCCATCAGCTTCATTTCAAATTGCATGGGACCCTATAGATCAACTAGCTATGTATTCTAGGCGTCGTCTTAAGAGAAATATAAAGACGCTATCTTGTGGGACTCATTGATATATTGATCTTCATTATATATTAAATATTTGTACCACAATTTTTGCCATATTTATATGATTTAGTTTATGCATGGAGGTCATAATCGAGCTTAATGCAAAATTCCATTGAATATTCCATGGAATTTCAGACTACCTTGGATGTGCTTGTTGTGAAAATTTTAAAATATATTTAAGTTATTTTCAAATAAATAACTTTTGTGCTGATTTACAAATAATTTACTATGATAATGTAACAAATATATTCGAATCAATTAGTTCATGTAATTTATCAAATAGTAAATTTTTTAAATAAGTTTCAATGTTAAAAACAATAATAATAAGGGACTCTTGTGGGGAATTATTAAATTGCAATTGCCGCTGTCATGGATAGCGGCAATTAGAATTATTACAAGTTCAATTGCCGCTGTCCATGACAGCAGCATTTGCCACCTTATAATCCTTCGTGGCCCAAACATACTACTTTGGGCATTAGTTTAGGTTCCAAACTATTTTTATAATTTTTTTTCAAATAAAGTATTTCGGTCTAAAACTCTATAGCACACTCATTGTGGGACCCCTTTCTTGGCCCGACCTGTTTGGGCGGATCGACTTAGAGTCAGGGATGCCACTAAATCACTCGATCCTCAAATCGTATCTTTGCGGAAGCGATCACAAAATTGGGCAGCCATAAACATTTAAAATACATTTTACAATGAAGGCATTAAAGCCTTTCAAAATGATTTACAAAAATGAATGTTTCAAAGTTCAAATTGTTTTACAAAATATCAATATAGAAAGAAAACATGGAATGAATGCACATGTCGAGCATACTCGAAATTTCCTTCTTTATGACTCGACGCTCCTTGATCTTGGGTTGGCTTTGATCAACTATCTATCTTTTTCGATTACCTGGCATTGGTAAAACAATACGCTAAGCATTTTCATGCTTAGTGGTTCTATACAAATCCATTCCTCAGTTTCGGTTTAAATCAAATTATGCAATTTAACAATTCAAAACTTTCAAACCATTATGGATGATCAATATAAATACAATACATATACTTGTTTTATATACAATTAGTTATAGTTCATTGATCATCCCAGCACACTTTACATATTCAATATTTAGCAATCTCAAATCAATTCAATTATGTCACAAATTAGTTCCAGTTACGCAATTCCAATTCAATTACGAAAATCAGTGATTATGCATATCAATTAAGTTATGCCCTTAATGAATTTAACCTGTGTCTTCGATTTACGGGGATATCGAGTCAGGCTGCGGTCACGTGAAATTTGTGGCGGTATCAAAATGGACCTTTTATAACACGATGCGGTCTATTAGATGGCATTGGTTATAAACAATCAAATAGTGAACACTACCCCGTCACGGTCCGCTGAAATTTTGCTGATCGGAGTGACACATCAGCTCTGATAGTTCCGCAGTGCTGGCTATTTGACGCTTTATTGGTATACCCGATCTATCCCTTATCGAACTAAGCGGTTAACATTCTATTAAGGGCGTTCAAATCCTTTATAGCAAAGTACAGTACAATATGTACATTTGTATAAATAGTTCACTTTCAATAGTCATGCAATTTTCATATGCAAACAATTTACAATCAGTTTCTTCAAATCATTTAAAACAATTCAATTTGCTTTTCTTATGCATTTAGAACAAGCATTTCAAATATTGAAATGAGAATAGGAAATATAGAACAAACATGCAAAAACTTGAAGCTTGAGGGCTGCCAAGTGCACGTAGAAAAAAACCCAAAAATATTTGTACTTTGATTCCAATCCTTGGAATCTCAATCTCAGTTTAGCTTTTCCTCCTCGTCAGCCCCTATTCCAAAACCATTAAAGAATAATATTATTCATGAGTACTAGTAGTTTTGGTTAGGATTGATTTTCGGAGTTTAATATGAGTTCCAATTTCAACAAGCTATATATAGATGGATTCTTGACTCAATGGGCTTTCCATAGAGTCTAAGAACACAAAACGGAGTTGACGAAGGGAGTTATGACCTTAGTTGGAGGTCATGCGTCGATCACACCAGCCAGGCCTTCAGTGGCCAGGCTGACCTGACCTCAGTAAACTCGGTCTGACACCTTGGTCTGACATATTCTATCCTCCTCAGGCATATGAATGAATTCTTGACTCAATGGGCTTTCCATAGAGTCTAAGAACACCCGAAACGGAGTTCGGACGAAGAAGTTATGTCCTTCCGAAGTTGGAGGTCATACGTAGTCACACCAGCCGAGCTGGTGCATTGAGCTGACCTGACCTCAGTAAACTCGGTCGACACCTCGGTCCTGACATATTCTATCACTCCTCAGGCATATGAATGTAATCTTGACTCAATGGGATTTCCATAGAGTCGAAACGCTGAAACGGAGTTAGGGACAAAGAAGTTATGACCAAAGTTGGAGGTCATACATTAGTTAACCCACGACAGGCGGCGCTACGAGTGGGGTCTGGCTGACCTCTGAGAATGAGGTCTGGCGACCTCTGTGGATAGTCTGTGACCTGCTGGATGAGGTCTGCTGACCTCTCCTGGATGAGGTCTGCTGACCTCTCTTGGATGGTCTGGCCGACCTCCTGGCTTGGATGAGGTCTGGCCCCGAGGCCTCACCGGCATCAGATACGGTGACCTCTACGGGAATGAGGTCTGGCGGCCTCTGGCCGAGATGGTCTCTGGCGACCTCTCTTTGGATGAGAATCTCTTGAGCACCTGTGGATGGTCTGTGACCTCTGGCTGGATGGTCTGTGCGACCTCTGGCCCGGGCTCTGGCCGACCTCTGTTTGGATGGTCTGTGACCTCTCTGGCTGGATGAAGATCTGTGACCTCTCTGTTTGGATGGTCTGGCCGACCTCTGAATGGTCTGGCGACCTCTTGAGCGAGGAATCCTGTGACCTCACGACATAATTATCTTGGGACCTCCTGATGGTCCTGTGACCTCCACGAGGAATGGAGTTTCTTGACCTCTGAGGAATGAGGTCTCTGTGACCTCTGAGATGACCTCGGTAAAGGACCGTAACTTGGTTCTGAGAGGTCGAATTGAAAAATTCAAAAGCAACATCAAGTTCATTGATGAGGCTACAATTCTTAGGGGACTCTTTTAAATTCTCTTTTATTTCTTACCCAAATCAGCTCTAAGGTCATTGTCCTTTTCCCCCAATGTGGCGACTTCCCGTGGTTTAAAAATCTGGCCAAACATTCCCACAAAAGCTGAAGATAACCACCACCTGACCCTTAGGGTAGAAAATAACATAAATGGAGAAGACTATCCACGGAGTTTGTTGAAACTCCCCGGGTTCCGATCTATACTTGTAGCTCTTGTCACGAGGAAGGACTTTCCCTCTTGCTTCACCCAGGAGGACACATGGTCCAGATCACGTCGGAAAGTGCAGAGAGGGAAGGTAGGAGTCTCTCTCTCTAACTCTCCCTTTTCTCTGTTTTCCTTTTCTTATGGATCACTCTTAATCGTACTTTAAACAGAAGGAAGCTTCCTCCCTCTTTCGTACATGCCACATGCCCTTTCCTTGATTTTTTTTTTTTTCTTTATTTCTTTTTATATTTAGGTCACTCCATTTCTCTATTATTCTTCATTTAAGTCTCCTATTATTTTCACTCTCATTTATTTCTCCCCAATTTCATAGACATATAAACTTACTTCACAATTGACCCTTAGGTTACAAATTTACAATTTCCATATTTTCTCCTTTTTCACTTAAGGTTTATTTCGAGGTGATAATCGTTGTCGATATTCCTCTAACAATTCCTAGAAAAATACCCAAGTTATTTGATTATACACAGGAATATATAATAATTTTTATTATAAAAATTCTAGAGTATTTTGAGACATTACAACTCTTCACTTAATAAAATTTAGGTCTCGAAATTACCTTGAGTCAACGGTTGCGGATCTTCTGCGCATACGTTTCTTCACTTTCCTAAGTGGCTTCTTGAGTCTTGTGGTTTCTCGCGACACTTTGACTAGCGGAATCTTCTTTATTCGTAATTCTTTCACTTCACGGAGCCAAATCTCTTGGCTCTTCTACATCGTCAAATCGGCCTCGGCTCAATTGTCTCAGAAGGACTGCATGTGACCAGTGCGATCGGTACCTGCGTAGCATGGACACATAAAACACATCATGGATCTTCTCGAGTCAGAAGGTAATGCCAATCACGTATGCCACTTTGGACCCACTTTTCAATCACTTCACCCAGGGGCCAATAAATCTAGGGCTCCAACTTGCCGCTTTTCCCAAATCATCACCTTCTTTCAAGGCGATGCTGAAAACACTTTTTCTGTAGATCTCATATCGAATATCTTTTATTTCATGTCGGCATATGATTTAATCTGGGTGGCTACCTTTAATCTTTCTCTAGTCATTTCACTTTTCTTGATCCTCTATGTCAGTCGGAGACGATTACTTTCCTTTCGTTCAATTAAGTAACACAAGCGGTGTTCTACTTTTCTCCCATATAAAAGCCTCATAAGGCGCCATTCCCGATATGATTAGGCGTTTGTACCGCAATTCAAC
This sequence comes from Tetrastigma voinierianum, assembly GCA_016808115.1. Lineage (NCBI taxonomy): Eukaryota > Viridiplantae > Streptophyta > Magnoliopsida > Vitales > Vitaceae > Tetrastigma > Tetrastigma voinierianum. Next base: position 57,437 of record JAEQBH010006499.1, on the reverse strand, counting down.
TAAGCAATGTGTTGATCCGACTACCCTCAAGGTCGATCACCTGACTCCTTAACATATCTTCGAATGCGGATCACTATCTCGGATTGTCCGTGTTTTTATTAGGTGGAGCATTTGTCTTGAAGTCGGTCGAGTGCTCGAGGCCTCTTGCAATTTTCCACAAATCTAAAGTAAACCTCGGATCTCGGTCTAAAATAATGAATCACGAGGGAATCCCATATGCGAACTATTTCATGATATCACGGCTCTACTAGCTTGTCAAAGTGAATAGTCGGTTCTCATAATGGGAAGTGGCGGCTTGGTCGTCGGTCTACTCGATGGCCCGAGTCATGCCTTCTCCACGTCGATGGTAACCCAAACCCTGAAATCCATGGTGATTCGGTCCCATTTCCGCCGGTGTCGATGAGGGCAGTAATCGAATGAACTTGATGCTCTACCTTTACTCTTTGACATACCAAACACTTTGGTTACAAATTCGACACGTCTCTTTCATTAGGACATGATAACAAAGATCCATATGTGCCTCTTCAAGTATGGATTTCCTCAAATCATTTACAATCGAATTTAAAAAAAAAAAAAAAAAAAAAAAAAAAAAAAAAAAAAAAAAAAAAAAAAAAAAAAAAAAAAAAAAAAAAAAAAAAAAAAAAAAATTAAAAAAAAAAGGTCCTTTCAACCACAAAACTCCATTTTGGATTCACTTTGTGAACTCGGTTTCTTTACCATTTCAATCGATTTATTGTGGCGGCAATTTTTCTTTATCTTTCTTTTGTGCCTCTAGCGGCTGACGATTAATGGCTGAATTGATATCAGCTGCGCCTCTGGTACCATGCGTGCGATAATGACGAATGAGCATTGATACTGGCGTTTGTATTGACTTTCTATGGCATTGGCCACCACATTTAGCCTTTCTGGGTGATAATCAATCACGTGGAGTCATAATCTTTTATCGAGTTCCATCCATCTCAGTTGTCTCAAGTTAAGCTCTACATTTGTAAAAGCGAAATATTAAAACTCTTTATGATCGGTGATGATGAAACATTTTCTCCTTACAAATAATGTCTCCAAATTTTTCGTATGAATACAATTACATTAATTTAAATCATCGTGGGGTAGTTCTTTTCATGGCTTCAAGCGTCTTGGAAGCATAGGCTACTCACTTTTACCTCTTGCATTGGACACATCAAGTCCATTTTAAGCGACGCATCACTAAAATCACATATTCTCCCAGCGAATTAGGTTGAAGGTAAAACTAGAAAACTCGGTTAGAGAATGCTTTCAACTTATCAAAGAAACTTCTTTGACATTTTTCACTTCATTCAAGCACTTTTACATTTTTAAAACAATCTCGTCATCGGGGATGCGATCATAAGAAAACATAAGCAGTCTTACGTAGTATCATGGTCGGAAACTACGCCACATAATGCATTTGTGGTGGCTTCCATTCAGCAACCCTTCTATTTTTCTTTGGATCTCACTTGGATTCCTTCTTTAAAATCACTATGTGCGAAAGGATACTTCATTCTTCAAAACTCACATTTGTCTAGTTTCGCGTACATTTGCTTTCTTTTCTCAAAGTCACCAACACTACTTGAAGGTGGCTATTGTCGCGACTTTCGATCTTTTGAATACCGCAAAATGGCGTACATAAACACTTCGACAAACTGATCCACATACGATCCGGAAAACAGATTCAGTAAGTCGCTGAAAGCATTTGGAGCATTTGTCAATCAACGACATTACAAGGAACTCATAATGTCCATATTCTGAGTCTACTTGCCCGTCTTATACGTCGGCATCTTTAATTTTCAGCGATGATACGGATCGCGAAATTGATCTTGAAGATACTTGCACCTTTCAGTGGTCAAGCAATCATCAGTGCGGGTAACGAATACTTCCATTATTTTTATTGTTAACTTGTTCGGTTATTATATGTCGATACATGGCAAAAGTGTGCCCATATTCTTTTAACAAAAAGCACGGGGAGCTCCATGGTGATACCGCTTGGTCGATAAACCCTTTTTCTGTGGTTTTGCAATTGCAAATTTCAATTCCTTTAGCTCTAGTGGAGCCATTATGTGCGGTGTAATGGATGGGTGTGGCGCTGGTCTGATGTTAATAGCAAACTCAATCTCTCCCTGTGGGGGGCGATCCTGGTAACTTTCTTGGGAAGAGTGGCTATTAGTAGGGATATCAGGATCACTAGGCCTTGCCTTTACAGTATCAATCACGCCAGCCAAGTAGGCTTCATCCTTTCCGCACCATTGTTCTAGCGGTGAAGCGTGACCCGGATATCATGTTAGATAGGTGATTTGACCTCTCACCGATGAAAGTTACTTCCTCTTCATTCGGTGTTCTTAAGGTTACTCTTTTCATTCTACAATCAACTATTGCTTGATGTCAGGGACAACAGTCCATCCCCTGATATCATCCAAACTCCTTGAATGATAACTTCAATCAAATCTCTAAAAATTCATACTCTCATTTTGATGGGCAAATCTCATACCTTATGTTCTGATAACACTTTATGGTAGACGGGTTCGTCACCAAGATGTCATACTTTGGAGTTTCAACTCCTCGGTAATTTACGAGTTGGGTATGCCGATTGCAAATATATGAGTGGGTTGAAGCGGGGCCGATCCAATGCATATACGTGCGTATCAAAGATTTGGAAATTATCGGCTATCACATACGGGCGTCGGTATCTTCCACTTTAGCTTTTGTTCATGTGCTCTAGCTAGGCAGCCATCTTACTACCCAGTTTGTGACCCTTGTCTGGGAACACTCGGTGATGCAACATCTTGTTTTTGCCTTTACGTACCACTAAAAAGTTGTACCCCGTCTGAAGTCTTTGTAAATGAAACGAGCTACAGAAACGATCTCTTGCTCTATGCTCTTTGGATCCCACAAAATCAAACAAGCACATGTAAGTCTCTGACATTCTCATGCATGATTTCTCCTGATAGAGCAATGGGGAACAATCATCCTCCTAGAAGGACCTCTGGTGTACTCTGGCGACGGTCTTCGGTAGAGTAGTATTCCTCTTTGGTAACTTTGTTTGTGAGGTGATTGAACCTGTGGTCCCACTACAGATTTCGCTGCTCTTTGTTGTTCTTGGGAACTACATGAGCCCCCTAGATTTTCTTTCCTTTGTCTTTTATCTTTTCTCTCTCTTTCCTCTTTCTTCTCTTTCACATTCAATGCACAAGTTACAATTTTGGAGAAATCACCGTAGCAAAAATCGTGGCAGAAGCAGATCTATGTCATTAAAGCTAGATCTTGAACCTCGACACTTTTCTTCTTCACTCGCTAGTATCGGGAGCATACTTGCTCAAGCGAGTAGATTCCACCGATATTCGAGTCACTCATATGTCTTTCGCCCAGTTATGACTCTTGTCTCATGTTGTTCAAATAAATCGACCCATATGGTGCTTCTTGAACTCATCCAAAGAAGAACTCCCCGTATAACTCTCTACGATGGTGTGGTCCTAGTCACTGGAAACCCTGTGATAAACGCCTCATCTGTGGTAATGAAATTCGCACATTCCAACTTCTCTGTTTGTGCAATACATTTACCGCAAACACATTTAGAAATGGGTTCTCTAGAGCCAATTTTCTTCCATAGAAAGCTCATCCCCTCTTTCTTTCCCATAAAATCTATTAGTCGGTACCTTGCCATTCTCTCAATATTTGATAACTTTAAACAGTGCGGTAGTTTTGCAGGCTCTTTGCAATGCCTGAACTAGGCGATGGAGGGGATACCCATGGTACCTCCACACCCACTTTAATTACGAGTTTCATTCATTAGTGGGACATGGGATGCCTTGCCCACCTTCCACGCTATGGAGTGACTGGGCGTCCTGAGGTGTTCTGAGCCTAAGGGAGGCCGGCGACTAAAGTGCTATCTAATGAACCCGGCAAGATCGGCGTCGAGTCATGTCATCCTTTATGTACAATTTCAAATCATTTCAAACAATTTCAAAAATCGTTTTGTAGAGCCTTCGCCTAGGCTCTCATACCAATAAAGATGTGGGACCCCTTTCGGCTTTGACCGTTTGGATGGATCGGCGGTCAGGGATGCCACTAAAATCACTCAATCACTCAAATTGTATCTTTGCGGAAGTGATTACAAGACCCAGACTAAGCTTACATAAACATTTAACAAAGAGTACACGTTTACAATGAAGGCATTCAAGCCTTTTCAAAATGATTTACAAAAATAGATGTTCGAGTTCAAATTGTTTTTACAAAATATCAATATCAGAAGAAAACATGGAATGAATGCACATGTGGGAGCATACTCAGAAATTTCCTTTATGAATCGATGCTCCTCGATCTTGGAATCGCTTTACGATCACTGCTCCCCATCCTTTCAGTACACCGCATTGGTAAAAACAATACGCTAAGCATTTTCATGCTTAGTGGTTCTATATACGTATCCATTCCTCGGTTCCCGGTTTTCATCAAAATTATACGATTTAACGAATTCAAAACTTTCAGAAAACCATTATGGATGATCAGCTATAAATACATTTTATCTTGTTTTTGCCTTCTGATAAGGACCACTAGTTATTGGTCTGTCTGACACACTTTCATAAACTAATGTTTGCTGAAGTACCAGATCGTTGATTGTATCTGAATTGAGTTGATTCGCATTAGTTCGTGAAAATCAGACTTCAGTTATGCTAAAAATCAATTAGGTTATGCCCATGAATTTAACCTATGTCTTCGATTTATAGGATATCGAGTCAGCCGCGGTCCTCCGTTTGCGAGCGGGCATCAAATGGTTTATAACATAAATCACCGGTCATTGGGTTTCTTGTTGGATATAAGCAATTAAAAAGTGAACACTTCACCGTCACGGTCCGTGAAGACTGGCGGTCGGGTAGCTATGTCTAATAGTTAGCGATGCGCTGTGACCCTTATTGGTATACCAATTTATCCTTATCCCATTCGCGTTTAACATTCTATTAGAGCGTTCAAATCCTTTATAATCTGATTACAATATGTACATTTGTATAAATAGTTCACTTTTCAATAGTCATGCAATTTTCATGTCTGAACATTTTGTCGGTTTCTTCAAATCATTTAAAACAATTCAATTTGCTTTAGCATGCGTTTGAAACAGCATTCGGAAATATTGGAAAGCGAGAATAGGAAATATAGAACAAACATACAAAAAAATTGAAAGCGAGGAATAGGAGTTAGTGAACAACCCAAAATCTTTGTACTTTGATTCCAATCCTTGGAATCTCAATCATAGTTTACGAGTTTTCCTCACGTCGACCCCTATTCCCAAAACCATTAAGAATAATATTATTCGTGATACTAGTAGTTTGGTTGGGATTGATTTTCGGGTTTAATATGAGTTCCAGACAACAAGCTATATAGATGGATTCTTGACTCAATGGGCTTTCCATGAATTCTAAGAACGCACCGAAATGGGTTCGGATGAAGGAGTTATGACCTTCCAGTTGGAGGTCATGCGTAGTCACACAAAGCCGGCGACTAAGCGAGCTGGCGACCTCGGTAAACTCAGTGCGACACGCCCAGTCGACATATTCTGCTCCCTCCTCGGGCATATGAATGAATTCTTGACTCAATGGGCTTTCCATAGGGTCAGAACACCGAAACAGGTCGGATGAAGGAGTTATAACCTTAGAAGTTAGAGGTCATCGTAATCACACCCGGCCCGAGCTAACTTCTGGCAGGCTTTCACGACCTCGGTAAACTCGGTCTGACACCTCAGTCTGACATATTCTATCCTCCTTAGGCATATGAATGTATTCTTGACTCAATGGGCTTTCCATAGAGTCCAAGAACACCCGAAACGGAGTTCGGACGAAGGAGTTATGACCTTCCGAAGTTGGAGGTCATACGTAGTTAACCCAGGCAAGTTGACCTCTGAGGATGAGTATGCATTCTATTTGGATGAGGTATCTTGACCTCTATTTGGATGAGGTATGTTGACCTCTACAGCATAGTCTGCGGCCTCTGGCACATGAGGTCTGCTGACCTCTACAAAATGGTATGCGACCTTTGCTGATGGAGTCTGCCGGCCTCTCTGACATGGTCTGCTGACCTCTACAGAATGAGGTATGCTGACCTCTTCATAATGAGGTCTGTTGACCTCTACAGCATGAGGTTTGCTGACCTCTACAGAATGAGGTATGCTGACCTCTACAGAATGAGGTCTGCTGACCTCTACAGAATGAGGTCTGCTGACCTCTACAGCATGAGGTCTGCTGACCTCTACAGAATGAGGTTTGCTGACCTCTACAAGATGAGGTCTGCTGACCTCTACAGAATGACCTCAGTAAAAGGACCATAACTTGGTCTACAGAGGTCAGGTAAAGAAATTGAAAACTAACGTCGAGTTCGTTACAGTGAGGCCCACATTTACTAGAAGGACTCTTCTGGAAATTCTTCTTATTTCTTGCAAATCAGCTCTGGGTCGGTATTTACAATGTGTGGCTTCCCATGGTTTTAAAATACAACCAAACATTCCCCTAAGGCAAGATAACCACCACACAACCCTTAGGGTAGAAATAACCAAAGTAGGAGAAGACCTACCTCCTGGAATTTGTTTGAAACTCCTGATTCGGTCTCTGCCCACTTAGCTCTTGTCACGAAGGACTTTCCCTCTTGCTTGTGAGACCTATGGTCAGGTCGGTCGGAAAAATTCTAGAGAGAAGGTAGAGCCTCTCTCTCCTAACTCTCCCATTTCTCCTGTTTTCCTTTTTCTTATGGATCACTCTTAATCGTACTTTAAACGGAGGAAGCTTCCTCCACATCTTTCCCTATGCCACATACCATTTCCTTGATTTTTTCTTCTTTTTCTTTATTTCCTTTTTATATTTGGTCCCTCCATTTCTCCTATTATTCTTCATTTAAGTCTCTATTATTTTCCCCTTGCTCATTTATTTCTCCTAATTTCACTTAGACATATAAACTTGCACAATTGACCCTTAGGTCCCCATTTACAATTTCATATTTTCTCCTTTTCACTTGAGTTTATTTAGGATTAATTAATCATTTAATCAATATTCTCAACAATTCTAGAAAAATACCCAAGTTGGCTTGATTATACCGAATATAATAATTTTTATTATAAAAATTCTAGGGTATTTTTGGGGCGTTACACTCATGACCACATGTTGCAATCAAGACGCTACCCGCTTCATCAGTATGTAGAGGATGGATCTATGTATTCGTCCATACGTGATCCATGCGGGATTCTATGGTATATAAAACGGCGCGCATCGCGATTGATTGGCTACTCACATCATGTCCGCCTCTTTTACCGCTAACGGCCCTACCACGAGTGCTCTGATACACACTACTTGTAACTATCTTTTACTTTACCATACCATTAACTTTATTAATTCATGTACTATTAAACATTTAACAAATATATTTGCTGCTGGATTACAAAATATATTCAAAACTCCATAAATAGGGCGTTCAACATACAAATTTTTACATTGCTTACAGCAAAACATATACAAAAAATATACAAGGTCTTGATGCAGAACCTAGTAGTGTGTTGGCTTCGGTTGCTGATGTGGATTGTCCGGGTTTCTAGTTCCTGCTTCTCCTGTACCTACACGGATGAAACACCCGTGCTAAGCTTATAGCTTAGTGGGAAATAATACATGTGAACGACCTCTAATAAGTGTCATCACACTTTAGACAACTGCATATAACTTTAACATTCATTTATATATACACAAGCTTATTCATGTTTTGAACATATCATTTATAAATATGCTTCTACATATATCATACTTATTTGTCTTATCATGTTTCATTCTATATCATATTTCATTTACATTTTTGCTTCTTGTAATTATCACTGTATATGTATCATCACATAGCAATGCTATGCTTCTCATATCATGTCATGTCATTTGCATATTCTTGTCATTTATCTTATGTTTCATGCTTGCAAATACCTTAGAAAGTGGATAAAAACCAAGGACCCGAAGGTGCTATAATCATTGTACGAGACAATGAACTATGGACGAAAGTATTATCATTGTATGGAACAATGACCATCTATAAGCGGCGTTGTTATCGATATACGAGACAATGATCATCTATAAGGGCCCGCGGTATTTGTTATCATTATCTGAGTGATGACCATCTATAAGGGCAGAAGGCTATTTATAATGACCACGAGAGGACCCAGGCGATCGATAATCTTCGCGGAGTCTTTTATCCTTAATAAAGCATGCCCATCCTCCACAGTAGGTTCGCAAACAATGTTTCTTTTATTTAATTTACAATATATATCCCATATCCCCGAATAACTATTGTTATCCGGTAATCATATGTGATAGTTTCTTATCATTTCTGCATGCATCTTTATTCTTGTATTATTTAGACATTTATACATTTTCTATATGCCTTCATTGTGATCTTTCATCCCTTAAGCCAAGGAATAACACACATTTAAACACATTAGCAAATGAGGGAAAAAAGCAAATGTTTGCCGAACTACGGATTTCACTTCACCTCGGCGAGTGCTAACATTTTCCATATAATTTTTATACTTATCACGAACCCTTTCATTCACTTATTAGGATCCTCGTTAGTCCGATGAAGATTGTTAGAATTGCGAAAGAGAGGAAACAAAAGCGGGACTAGCGGTGCGCCTAGGCGACGATGCTGCGCTTAGGTGGAGAGGTTCGGCTTAGGCGGAGCATTGCTGCGCTGGGCGGTTGGTATAAACTTGGGCTTGGGTTTGCACAGGTGTAGGGACCTCGCGCTGGCGGGCTCCGTGCCTGGCGTGCACTCCTCGCCTAGGCGTAGAGTGTCGAGTGAGATACGAAATGGCGGTTAGCCATTTCACTTAGAAAAATTTCCTTCAGGCAAAACCCGACTCAGCGAAACTCAAATAATAGTGAAACTCATCTTTATACCAGTAACAACACTTCTAAACATCAATTCCATACCATTCCATACACTTTTTCCATACTAGTATTCCATACATAATCCAAACATATGAAGATTCCATACCTTTGCCTTTCCTTCTATTTTTCTTCTTCCTTCTTCCTTATTCTTCTTCTCTTCTTCTCTTCTTTTCTCTTCTCTTCTCTTCTCTCTCAACTGGTTTGCCTTATCCCAAAGCCAAAATTAGATATTTTGCTAAGGCCATGTTTGGCCTTCTCTTTTATTTTGCTTTAATTTTTCCCTTGCATTTAAGTCCTTCATTTTCACTTTAATTGCAATTCAACTTATTCTTATTTCCACTTTAGCATATAATCTTATTATGTTATGACCCATGGGTCCTCAATGCCAAATTATCAATTTATCCTTTGCTTTTGTATTAATTTCGAGTTTTTATTCTTTTTCACTTTTTGCATTTAAATTCCGGAAAAAAAAGAAATTTTACTTATTTTATACCCTAAACATGTTGTAAAATTGTCAGCGTATAATTTGGGGTGTTACACATCACTTGTCTCGTCAAGAGATGGCGGCCCGAGACTCACACATTTCATATACCCGTCAGAGAGATGACGATCACATTCTGAGATATTTTATAATCCTTGGAAGAATGCGTATCCACGGACCCATTAATTAGTTGGGACATGTGTTTTTGATGTGGCGGAGTTGTGTGGGGAGCTGTTAGGTGTCTGCCGGCGTGCTCGAGGATCCATGTATGTTCTCCTCACGTTAGTTATGTGTGGGTTATCCACCCCAGCACTTGACGCGGATGAGGTCACTTTAGAGCGGAGTGTACGTGGTTTCACCTTAGCGCTGATGGGATCCTTCTTGTTCGAGGAAGAAGAGAGTGCATGTTCATCTGTGCTTTCTCCCCTTCTTCTGGGTCTGACACAGTACGGCTTATAATTGGTGGTCACGATATTATACGATTACATCGAGAGTTATGTCGAGCTAGCTTGGATCGTAGATGCGGTATTAGCGACTGTTATAGGTATCATTGACTTTATTTTATTAAATACACATTCATATACTCATTAGTTTGCTTGCTTTTGGTTTATTTTGTATTCAGCTATGGTCTTGGGAGAGACTTCAGGTGGGGTGACCTGATTTTGGGCGACCAGCAACATATCCAGCACCTCACAATTAGCTCATGCGCCCATGATGATGGCAGATGTAAATCGATGGAGGCGTAGGCGAAGTACGTCCGTGATGGATTCTGGTGAGCTTGTGGTGGCGGTAGATCCAACTCTTCCATTGGTGTGTAGGTGGAAGAATCTTTGCTGCAGACCTGCATAACCCATCGGTGTACTCTTCTGTACTTGCCGAGATCGGCTAGATCTGAGACTCTTGATCGGAGTAATGGTATATGTAAAAGTATATATGTTCCTATAATTAATTTCGTTATATTCACATCAACGTTATTGACGTTAAGTGTAAATGTGTAGGTCTTATGGCAGCCGTATGTCGAAGAGTTGGTTGACCAACTACTAGATATCTGCTTATCTGATCAGGAGATCTAGCGGACGATGTCACCACTTATATGTTTTGGGCTTGTTGAGTGGCATCGTCCAGAGCGAGTCTTGTGCTAGTTTGGGCTACACCAGGAGATACATCCATCTTACTCTTATGAGCAACAACTACATAGAGTGGATGCACGTGGACGACTTCAAAGAGATTGGGCGACGTATCATGCTCCATACATTACCTTATGGGATACGCAAGCGGACATGATCATCACTACACCCCCCATGGTGGGTATTATGGACTTCCATGATCCATATGATGTCATCAGATTACACGACGCTTTATGACGCCTACCACTTACAGGATAATGCGTAGGTACCACTGGCGCCGATACTATTTAAGCTCTTGGTGTTAGAGTCTCAGGTTACTAGTGTTTTTCAAATTTGAATAAATAGATTGTGTATTTATAATTGTTTGGTTGGTTCTTTTAGATCTCTGTCATGGCTGACATAGCTAGTCGCTCACGTAGGGCTACCACCGGATTGGTGTACGACTTACATCATATTGCTAGATTAGTGTTACACCATATCAGAGAGGAGCATCGCATCGCCGAACACGATTAAGAGGCATCTACTTTACATGGACCATCCATTAGACCTTCGGTATCATCCACTCCAGTTCGTATGCAGCCCATTCGAGGTAGAGGGAGAGGGAAAGGGAGAGGGAGAGTTGATCGACGAGGTCGTGGTCAAGATGGTGAGGGAGGTCATGGTACACCTGAGCCAACATTGCCTACTTTCATACTTCCCCATACTTACCCATCACCTTATTCCTTTATACCTCCACAGATTTACATATCACCTTCTATACCCCCACACACTTATACATCTTTACCATCTCCTGTGGTCACAAAGCCGCCTTCCAGGCAATAGATACTTCCACCTTTTACCATCCCACCTTTATCATCCCCTCATTGCCTCCCATCGATGAGACCATGGTTAACCTCAGACAAAGTCAAGTGCAATTACTTCAGACGACTGCGCCTCCACGATACGCTTGAGTACTTCATCCATCATCTCCCTCGACTCCATCAACTTCGTTTGAGATTGCACGGGACCCCATAGATCAACTAGCTATATATTCTAGGCGTTGTCTTAAGAGAAATATAAAGACTCCATCTTATGAGACTCATTGATATATGTTGATATTTGTATATATTGATATTTGTATAGATTATTTTTATATATTTAGATGATTTGGTTTATATAGGAAATCAAAGTTTCTTGTTTACTAAATCACATAATTTGGCTACATGCTGGTGATGATTTATATATTCTTTTCGTCAAAATTTACGGTGTCAAAAATTGCTTCATGCAAAAATCCATCAACATTATCATTCGTATTTAAAACGATAATATACAATAAACTGATACAATCCCATGTAAATAAAAAAATAAAACTTACAAATATTTTAGAATAAAACTTGCAAGTTTATTCGAGATTTGATCACTGATGTGCTTGTCATAAAATTTAAAATATTTACAAATATATTTGAATTAATAAATAGCTTCAGGTGCTAATTTGTATTGATAAATAAAATTATTTTTAATATTAAATAGTAAATATATATATTTTAAATATTAATTTATCAAATTTGTGTTCGAACTCATTAGTTGATGTAATTTATCAAATAGTAAAAATTCTCATTTCAATAATTTCAAAATAAGTTGATGTAAAAAATAATAATAATAATTGATAAATAAATATTTATAGGATTAAGACGCTGTTTAGGACAACGATAATTGAATTTAAAAAAAATATGATGAAGCCACCGCAGCCAATACATTGAATATAAAAAATAATGAAGTCGTTGTTCACGACAAATGATATCATCTTAACTATCGCCTATGCTCAAACGTGATTAGATTTGGTTTTTTTTTTTTTTACCAGTTTGAAATGTAAATTTTTTTGAAAATAGGTATTTAATCTAAAACTCAATTTTGCATTAATAACACAATGATGGTACCCCAGCAAAGACCACCAATAGAACGACATGTGGCCCCTCTCTCGTAACTGGACATACATCATGGTCTAGCAATGTTTGGCTACGTGCGCAGGCAAACCCTGTATAAATAGGAGGCCTTCGCCATGAATAAAGAAAAAAAAAAGAATAATGACACTAGAAGTCTTAAGGTACAAAGAGCAAATTGCGTTAGAGAATCAATTTTTCCATGCACAAAAAAAAACATAATCAGATCTAAAGGCTTACACCGGTTAGAGAATCAACAGCCCCTCGATCTTCATTCGCGTCATCGTAGGAACGCTTATAAAAGCCCTGCCTGGTCAAGAAGAAATATTGAGTGGTTAAGAGTTGTCTTTATGGATCTCGTGCTATTGTCCCGTTACTAAATTTTGCTCAAGTGCATCAAGTCGATGAGGATTCAACGATCGATTGGATTCCAAGAATATAGAAAAGGAAGGAATGGATCAACACCGTTGGGAGGAAAAGCGTCGTTGTGAGGAGAAGACTACGAAGAATGTGATAGAACGAGGAGAAGCCTTATAAAAAATGAGGAGAAACCTCTTAACAACAATTGGCTATCCCCGTAAACGTGTGAAGGTAAGTTCCCATTTGGTGCACCTGCCACGAGAGTACTTTTTGGTTTTCTATTTTTGTTTGGTTACCAAAATGCAAAATTGCATGAAATTAAGGGATAATAATAACTCTTATATTCATAAAATGGTTCTTGAAATAACCTAAATTCCAAAGGCCTGCCTTTGGTCAAAGATATTTCATGTGTTTACTTGCCTTCCTTTAAGGTCGTTTCTGAGCTTCATCAAGTAAATTCGTTTCAAGTTTTTGCAAACTCACATGCAGTATGACTTAAGCTAACACATTTAAGGGTGTGCGAGGTTGGAACCCAATTGCTACCTCAAAAGGGCTCATTCTCGTGGTTGAACTTTGGTGTAGATTGTAAGACAATCGCGGGCTCAAGAAGTTCCAACCAATTTGTTTGAGTGGTTGTTACATAATGGCGTAAGTATTCCTCAAGCATCTGATTCACTCGCTTAGTCTAACCATCGGCTTGAGGGTGATTAGCCGTAGAGAACTTGCACTTGGTACTCCACATCTTGAACAACTCAACCCAAAATCTGCTTGTGAACCGTGTGTCTTGATCACTCACTATGTCTTCTAGCATCCCAAAATGTTTGCCAACGCTATCAAGAAAATCAATGTCGCCGAAATGGACATTCACTTGGGGTTGGTATGAAGACAAAGTACTTAGAGGACCTGTCTACCATAACCAAAATAGATCCGAAGCCCTCAACCTTTGGGAACCCACTAATGTAGTCCATAGATATGCATTACCATGGTCTCTTTAGGATAGGAAAGGGCTACAACAAGTTTGCTTCATTTTTCCGCTTAGTATTGTCAACTTGACAAACATGGCATGCCTTGACATAGCCTTGCACGTCTTCCTTTATCTTGGGCTAATGGAATGACTGTGCGAGCAATGCCAATGTTCTCTCTTCTTCGGGGTGACCAGCTCACTTTGTATCATGCATCTTGTAACACCCTAAAATATACCTAACAGTTTTATAACATGTTTAGGGCATAAAATAAGTTAAATTTGTATTTTTTTGGGGGAAATTATATTGCTAAGAAAAAAAAAAATTGTCAAATGAGGACTTAAAGGTCATAAATGAAGAAGAGTATATGCCAAAGTAGAAATGTGATAAGTTTTTGTGCAAATGAAATAGAAATGAAGGGCTTTAATGAAAAAAAAAGATAAATTAAGTAAAAAATGCCTTTAGCCAAACATGGCCTTGTACATGAAAATGACATAAGACCAAATCTTGTCTTTTAAAGGGGGAATAACACATTTTGGTTTTGGGGAGGTTTTAGGCTATGAAAGCCAGGGGAATGAAGCCAAATTTGTTTGATTTACTCCATTTTGTTCGGGCCGTCTATGCTGAACAAGAAAGAAGAATGTGTGGGGTTCTATAAACTAAGAGAAAGATCGCTAAGATCGTGCTAGAACCCCCTAACTCCTCTTGATTGTGTTTGGGCTTGGTAAACCTACATTTGTATATTTATGTTTGAGCAGAGTTCAAGAAGCCTTTTGCTTTGATTAGGATTGATTTAAGGAATTTTTGTATAAAGGAAATGTCAGGTTTTAGGGATATCACAAATTTTCTAAAACCCATGTTTTTTTTTTTGCTATAACTTGGCCATTACTCATCCAAATTGAGTGATTCAAATTTTTAGGTAAACTAGACTTCTAGGTAAACAAATTTTCTTGAAATAAGTGTATTCAAATTTGAACCCCATTATACCTAGAAATTCGTCAAAGTGAGGCTCTATTTTCAGGCAAATACTAGTTCTGGTTTGGTATAGTTTTGGTGTTTTGGTATTTAGGCCATAAGTTGAGTTTCACTCATCCAAATTGAGTGATTCAAATTTATAGGTAAAGTATACTTCTAGGAGAATAAATTTTCTTGAAATGAGTGTATTCAAATTTAGACCACATCAGACTCCGTAAATCTTCGTTTAAGGAGCTCTATTTATAGATAATTCCGGTTATGTTTTTGAAATAGAGAGTCCTAGTTGTTTAGAAATATTATCTGAAGTTTCAGCTTTTTCAAATTGATGATTCCCAATTTTTGAATAAAATAGATTTATAGAGAAATGGACTTGAAGGAAGTCAAAATACGTCTGGCCTGCTCCTTTAAAAATTCCATGTGTCATGCCAGATTTAAATCAACTCCTAACCAAAACACTAGCATGCACGATCGATATTTTTCTTTTGTTTACGGCTGGACATATTGGTGATGAGGAAACTCGAGTAAGATCTGGATTCCAACATAGAGCCGATGAGCCACAACCTTTTGGTTTTCTTCCCATTTCTTTTCTTATCAGAAGCTTTGTATCGATTTAATAAAAACCGAATTGATTTACATGGGAAAATTGCATGTGTGCTTTGTTTTTAACCATAAACAAATTTGTCTTAAGTGATTGAGAAATTGATTGCAAATTGATTGCCATGAAAACTGCATGAGCGTCAAAATGTGTTTATCAAAGTATATATGTATATACAATATTGTACTCCATTATGACTGAGTATTAATGCCTTAAGAGAATGTTATCCGCTATATCTGAAAGTTAAGGATAAAATTGATATACTAATATGGGTCAATGCACAGCGATCGCGAACAAAATAATTTATAGTAGCATACCGACTGTGAGCCCGGGGATGCGACGTGAGTATATACAAAATGAATTTGTAACATCACAAGAATTCCAATAGACCGTGATCGTGTTATTAAACGTTTTTTACTAGCCCGTATCTAGCGGGACCGTGGCCGGGTGATTCCATTATCCCATGCACCAAAGTCATGGTTAAATCTGCTTAAAGGCAAACTTATAAGTAAATGTGAAATGCATAATTTGAGTTTTGAATGAAAATTAACATATATTGTTTATCAGATTACCATTGAAAATGTGTCAAAATGTTGTTTTCGAAAAGATACATATTTTGTGTTTGATTGAAATGAGGATAGAAATGTATAGAATCAATAAGCATGAAAATGCTTAGTGCGTTATTTTATCGTTCGTAGGTACCAAGTGAATAGATAGTGATCAAAAGAGCGTTGTGAGCTCAGAGTCATCAGCTCGAATCAAGTGAGTATGAGTAAATGCTTGGCTCCCACAGATACATTTCATTTCAAAAAAAATTCATAATTGTTTTGCATTGTATATAAAGATGTATAAATCTTCATGGAAGAGTATATTTTGACTTACGTTTAGATGAACTACAATGTTTTGCAAATGATTTAAAAAGTGGAAAGAAATGTCACCGTATAAATGTGGGAATTGAGCAAATGATGGCTCTCTACCATGATGGATGCATATTTATATATATAATGCGTATTAGTAATGAGATCATATTTTCATACATACATAAATATAATTTAAATGGATATTAAATATCCCATCGAAAATAAGTATATGAAATATGTTTTACAGATGAATGGATTTAGTGGTTCGCGTCCCTAGGTCTGGTCCAACCGTCGGGTCGAGTCGGGTCGGGTCTGGGGGCGCAACACATCTCCTTTAGCAACTTCCGTCTCAATTTGCTCGAAGGCACATAAAGTTTCCCTTTAGTGAAGTAAACCAACTCATTCTCTAACTAGTAGCGCCTCGTGGTGCCCTCTTTCACCTGTTTGACCAGCCTTTGATATGTAGAGTCTTATGGAACTTCTCGTCTTACTCGCTCGGTGAAGTCTGCCATAACTTGACTCAATGATCCCACATAGCCTGCGACTTCCTTCCTACTCAAAGCATTTGCCACTTGATTATGTCGACCCGGCTTGTGCACCCACACGAAGTCCAAGTCAGCCAAGAACTCTTGCCATCGAGCTTACTTGGTAGTGAGCTTCTTTTAAGTTTTGAAGAATGTATTGGCCACATTATCAATCACTATTGTGAACTGGGTCCGCATTAAGTAGTGCTTCCATGTCTCTAGGCAATGGATGACCGTAGTCATTTCTTTCTCATGGGTGTTGTACCTTTGCTCCCCTTCATCCAACTTCTAACTCTTGAAAGTTACCGGGTGCCCCCCTTGCACAAGCGCACCTCTTAAGGCCTTGTTCGACGCATTTGTATGAACTTCAAAAGGCAACTTGTGTCGGAAATCTCAAACCGACCGAGGTGATTTACATCCTTGGAGCTTTTGAAATCATCTTGGCACTCCGCATCCCATTCCACTTCCTCTCTTTCTTTAACAAGTTCGTGAGAGGACAAGCTACCTTGGAATAACCCTTGATGAATCTTCTATAGTAGTTTGCTAAACTAAGGAAGGATCGAAGTTCTATCACCTTAGTAGGGGTAAGCCATTCTTGAATTGTCCCCACCTTAGCACCATCCATTCGAATATGTGACTTGGAACTCAAGTGACTCAAGAACTTGATTTTGGTATGAGCAAACTCGCACTTCTCCTTCTTACCATACAACTGGTTCTACCTCAATCTATCAACACCTTCAAGGTGCACTAAGTGATCTTCTGTGAGCAAGCTGTAGATCACTGTGTCAGTTCAAGCAGTATCACTACTAATGAGTTCAATGTCTAATAGAAAGTCATTCACGGGGTTACAAAATTTCATAGGGGCGTTAGTTAACCCCAAGGGCATGACTAGGAACTCGAAGCTTCCATATCGCGTCACACATGTAGTCTTGGTCTCATCCCCTTCAACCACACGAACTTGCCAATACTTGGATCACAAATCTAGCTTGGTGAAGTACTCAACCTTGCTTAATCAATAAAATAGTTCCCTAGCCAACTGGAAGATCGATACTGCTCTTGATAAAGGACTTTGCTCAAAGTTTCGATAGTCCACACTCATCCGAAGTGAGCCATCTTGCTTCTTTTGAAACAACACTGGTGCTCCATATGGTGCTTTGGAGGGTTGGACCAAGCCCATATCCAACAACTCTGTCAATTGCTTTCATAACTCAATTAGCTTTGGTGGAGTCATCCGATAAAGAGCACAAGGTGTGGTCTCTAATCTTAGTACGAAGCTCAATCTAATGATCCATCTACCTTCTAGGTGGTAGCTTCTTAGGCAACTCGGGAGGCATCACTTCCTCAAATCTGTTTAGCATGGGTATTACTGCATTCGGTACCTCAACATGCTTGTCTGACTTAATCTCAATCAATGTCGTGACATAGGTGTGCTCGCCCTTTTTGAATCCTTTCTCGAGTTGCAGGGCAGATAATGTCTTCTCCCTCGAGGGTCTCTTAGGTTGCTTGCTAATGCCGGCCACAAAGCATGGTTGCTTCTCGTCCAAGATCAACAACCCATTCAAGTACGACAACAAAGAAACGTTAGCCCTTTTGAAGAAGTCATTGCCCAAAATAAATCGAGACTATCCAAAGGAACACTTATGAAGTCAATTGTACCTTTCCATTCTCCCATCTGAATTTCCACGTTCTTTTCTAAACCACACGTCTCTTGCGCTTGGATGTTCATGGATTTGAGCTTGCTATCATCCTTAATGAGCTTTAAGCTAAGCCTGGTTGGCTCCCTCGTTGATATAAAGTTGTGGGTTGTCCCATTGCATGGTCTTTTGCCCATTAGTCAACAACTCAATGTACATCGACCCTTTATGAGTTTCCTAGGCTTGAATGACATTTAATAGATGAAGGGGTCAGTTCTAGGGTCTCTGTCCTATTACCTCTCCCTATTTTGCCAGATTGGCCAGCTTTTTCCTTCTTAGGGCAATCTTCGTTCAATGTGGCCCATTGCGGATGAAGCATCTTGATGGCCTAGTAGCTTGTGAGGAAGTCGCCATCTCCCTCACTTTAGCCTGCATATCAGGCCTTTTCCATCCCTTGCCTTCACTTTTCTTGAAGGTCTTTAGGTTTGTCTTCCGGTTTTACTCTTGCTTTTGGCCTTTCCTCTTTTGGGTGGGAGTAGGAGAAGAGGTAAGCTTGTAATAGACTAGGCAGTCCACTATCGACATGGATGAAGGCAAGTTTTGGACACCTTGCCTTCTCACTTATGTTTGAGCCCACCCTTACAACCCGGACATGAAGTTGAACAACTTGTCAACTTCGGACATGTCCTTGATGTCAAGGATCAATGAGCTAAATTCCTTCACGTATACTCTAACCGAACTTGTTTGCTTGAGCTTTAGAGACTCTCTCGCCATCCATGTTGTGTTTGTGGGAAGAAATTGACCCTTAAATTCCTTCTTTAAGGTCTCCCACGCCCCGGTCTTTGGTCAACCAATAACAACATCGTCACTTGATCTGGTTCGCCACTAAAGCTTTGCATCATCCGAAAAATACATGGTGGTTATTGTCACTTGTTCACTAGCAAGTATTTGGGCAGCAATGAAATATTGCTCCATGTCTAAGAGGAATTTCTCTAAGTCCTTGGCATTTCGTGCACCGCCAAAAGGCTTGGGCCTGCACTCACCTTCATAGAGGCGACCTAAGGCAGCGCCTTGCACCATCAAGCCGCTTGGTGAGGCATGATCTCCCCTCTAGAGATCTTGTCCACTCTTGGAACTCCTCGATCATTGCAAACACTTTGTCAAGGATGGTGTCCATCCGCTCCTCAAAGGCTTTCTTGTAATGTCCCAAAATATACCCTAGTAGTTTTAGGACTCGTTTAGGGTATTTTGTAAGATAATTTAAATGTCGTGGAGTTAAACATTAAAACATGGAAACGTAGAGACCCTAAATTTACAAGAATTATTAGGACAAAATTGTAATTTGTCCAAAGAGGGCTTAAAGTCATAATTTGACAAGATTTGAGGCCAAAGTGGAAATAATATGTTGTTGTAAAATGGTCAAGAGTTGAGGACCAAAAAGCAACAAAGCAAATAAACCTAAAATGGGTTTTTTGAGGGCCAAACATGGCCTTAGTAAATATGGGGATTTAAAGACCAAAATTTGGTCTCATGTCGAGGAGGAAACCGTATGGGAGAAGAAGAAGAAGAGGAAGAGGAAGAGAAGCTACAAGGCGATAACTTTGGATTTTGTAATTAAAACTAATTCAGTAATGGATTTTCAGATGGATCCTAAGGAATTTTAAGGCTTGGTATGGTTAATATCTGTCTCTAAATCTAGGGTTTTGATAGAATTGCATCCTAACTTTAGATTTCTTGAAATTAAGGTTGGTAAACCCACAAGGAACAAGATAAGTATGGAACTTCCTTTGTTGTTGGATTCATGGTTAAATGGAAGGAATGAAAGTAGGGTTTAGAACCAACCCTAACAAATCTTGGTGCTTGGTTTGTGGTATGCTGGTCATAACCTTGTTGAATGATCTTTTGGAGGAAATTAAGAAAGAATTTGGAAGAAAGATATGTATTGAAAGATGAATTGAATGTAAAAGAGATTCCAAGTGAATTAAATGGTTTTGATGCGTGTTTGAAGTGTAGAGTTGATCAGGGGTATCAAATATGGAAAAAATGGAAGTAAAAACACACATTCCTGCAATTTTCGATGTACCAGACACCTTTAACCTGCATCGCCGGTACACTTTGCTCTGGTCATTTTGGCTATCGTGTACAGTACACGTTAGACCAGATCAGACACTGCTTCTAGCTTTCCTATTTCGACTAATTTTCGTATTTTGTTTTACAACTTGCTCATTTATTATCCGATTTAAGTGATTCAAGTGGCTAATTAAAATAGACTTCAAGGAAACCAAATATATATAAATAGGTATCGTCACCCTGACTCTATGGCTCAAAATTCACTCAAAGTGTGGGGCCATATGCAAGCCAATCCTCAGATCTGCTTGAATACAGAGTAGTCCGAGGGTTTTACATTCTTGAGTTCCTGATTCACACTGGGTGGATTCCAGCTGGAATAGAACCCTTAGCAACTTAGATTTAAAGGAGTACAAAGATCCAGCACAACATAGACAAGGCATTGGAAAATAAATATTTCACACTGTTCAGAAAATTCCAGAATCGACTAGTTAAGTATGAAAATGCCATAACTTTATTTTTGGGTGATCCGATCGATTGATTCTAATTCTAAGAAAATAGATTCATCGAGGGACAAGAATATATGAATGATGTGTGGATAGGCATCATATCGTGATAAGCATTCGTCGCCAGGTTAGGCATGAAACCTCGAATATGATAGAAACTCGAAACGAATCAAAATATGAACATGAACATGAACATGAACATGAAAAACAATATGCGTCGCGATCACAGAACGTGATTAAGAGCGTTATAAGTCTGAAGACATATGACAAGATGACTACCTAGGACCAAGAATGAATCGAGTGGACGCTCCTTTCGTGTTTCGCACTCTCGACCGGTGTCAGACTCCTCGCCGTGCTACTGCACTCGTCACAGGCAAGCACGTCCGCATGTTGGCTACTAAGACCCCAAGATCAGACAGACCTTCACTTATCAGATCACATTCCCATCTATTTCTTATGATCGGGTCTAGGTAGTCGTATTGCACAAGACACTCGAATAAAGAATAAGAGTAAAAGATTTGCAATGTACCTCAGATCTGCTCGTGGGTACCTTACGCACTCTATATCCGACATTAATCCTCAGAGTACCTACGTACCTACTCAAGAATATAAGTATAAGTCCCGTAGTACCTACTGCACATCCGTGATAATGAATCAGGTAAGACTTACCGTACTTTTGTATACTAAGCTCAGAATCCTTACGAGTCCCGAATGATAATAAGCCTCATAAGTATAAGTCCCGAATAAGAATAAGCTCTCAGAATTCCTACTGAGTCCCGAATGAACATACGTCCGATATAAGCATAAGTCTGCGATAAGAAGAAACTCAGAACTCCTACTGAGATCCGAATAAGTATAAGTCCGGGGTGAGTACCTACTTCTGCAATTCCCATATCTAAGAAACAAGTATAAGTCCAAGAATACCTGGCGCACTCTCGTGATCCGGTAAAATAAGTATAAGTTCAGAGGCACCACGTACCTCGCACAAAGAAAACAAGCATATGTATCCGTTATGATCCAGACCGCGCACGACTAATGTCCATACCTGATATGTATCCGCACACGCCCTGATCCGACTCAGATGTGATAACAATTTACTATGATTAGTTCCGACTATTGTACCGACGGTAATGCTCAAGACAAGGATAAGATCCGAAGATGCTTATAGCATATGCCCGTAAGACCAAGATATAAGTTCCGTAAGACAAGTATAAGTTCGTGAATACATGTATGAGATCCGAAATACATGTATAAGTTCCAGAATACACGATAAGATCTTAAATACAAGTATGTGCTCCCGAATACCAAGATAAGTTCCCGTTAATACCGTGATACGTTTCAGACATTCCAGAGTAAATTTACGGGTACTTTTGTACGAATAAGCCCGTGGTAAGATCCTCAAGTATAAGAATGATCCAATTACAAGAATAAGTCTCGCACATAAGTATAAGTTCCAGAAGACCGGATTTACTTCTCGTGAGAATTAAGTATAAGATACTGGCGTACCAAGATAAGTTTTAGTACTTACGCACTTCCATAAGGGTAAGTTCCGCAATACCAAGATATCGCCCGTAATATCTCCGTAGTACCTACGTACTTCTCCGAATGCCGTGAACTCCGTAGATAAGTATAAGTTCAAACCCACGGAGATATGAGATAGATATAAATACCAATACGTGATTAAGTACCGTATAAGCATAAGTTCAGAACTCCTACGGAGATCAATAAGTATAAGTATGAGACAAGTATCGCATAGTCTGATGGCGTAAAGTCATTCGGGGAGACCTAAATAGCATATGTCCGATACAAACACAAGTATAAATATATATCCTACTTCGAGATAAGTATCACCGATGTGTTCAAGTATATGTCTTTCGAGAAATCTGAATAAGTATAAGATCTGAATAAGAATAAGTCTGCTATAGATATAAGATCCGAATGCTATAAGTATATGTTTGAATAAGCATAAGTCCAGAGGCATAAGTTCCGCAGATAAGAATCAAGCTTCAGAATTTCCTACGGAGTCCCGAATGAACATAAGTCCGTTATAAGCATGCGATTTATATGTCCGTGATGGCGAATGCACGAAATTTCGGAGATCTGTTATGTATATACACTTATTATAATTGTGTATATGCAATGCGGTATCGAGATAAGTTAAGATATGCTTCCTACTAAACAGAAGCTTAGCACGGTTTTAATCCGTGTAGGTACAGGAGAAGACATCCAAGACATCCGCATACAAATTGGCCAACACACTTGTAAGGGTTCACTACATGTAAGTTCGTGCTCGAGAGTCAGAAATGAAAAGATACTTATTTGTAAATTGGACTTAAATGTGTATAGATTTTGACGGACACCACTCGGGTGGTGTTTCTTTTGATATGTAAATGATATTTAATTTCGTTATATGATGCAATACACCCACAAAAATCGCATCGCTTTAAAAAAAAAAAATCAGGTCAAGAGTCCCGCCGGCCTCGCCTCGAACTCTGTTTCTGATCCCCAATCGTGCCTGGACGAACCGGGCGTGACATTTCTCGTATGCTTCCATCAAATCCCCGCAGGAGCCAAGCAGAGGCAGTGGTCATCCAACTAAGTCGATGTGGTCGTGTTCACTCTTTCTTTCCAACAACAGCTCAATTCTACATCCTACCAAAGACACTTGTGGTGCACATTTCCTCGCTTTCCACCGCTCACTTCGCTTCTCGTAACGCATCGAGGGTCACTCTTGCAATAGCCATCCGTGGCTCTGATACTCAACCGGCCACACGCCTAATCGGCTGACCAGGTGTGCGATGCCCCAGGAACCCACTACAGGCCAACCTTTCCCAACGCCCTCCTCCCCACGCCACAAAACACAAGAACGCACGGGCCTCCCACATCATTGTCGAACGCCACGGCGCCTTAACTCTAATGAATTAGCCACGCAAGATGTAAACCTCTATATAGGTCGCCATGGCAAATCGTAGCACAACTATGACTTAAGTCCTACTCTAACTCGAAGTCTTGCTCTTCAAGCCACGCGAGTCTTTCCCAGACTAGGAGTCCTTGCTTAAACAGGAGCTCCTAACCAATGCCCCAACAGCATGCCTTATTGCACATGAATTAGGACTCGCGCCCCTAAGTCATGACTTAGCGCCCAAGGTGCTTAGTGCCCAAGCCATGCTTGTCGCCCCAAGCTCTGTTTCACACTGTCTCTCGCCTCGCGCCTGCGCCTTCGCCTCTATCTCACGAGCGCATGCACACTTCGAAAATATACTCCAGAAATACCTAGATATATCGTAAATATCGAGATACATCAACATCGGAGACATCGCAAATATTGAGATATCGGTAAAACATCTGAGATAACGGGCCATATTTTGCACATCGATCATGCCTACTTTTGACTTCCTCGACCGTAAATCTAACGCCATATTCATTCATGCTTGATCCAAAGGTCCAAATTTCATCCGCTTGTAAAAGCATCTAAAGGCTATGCTTAGATACAATCCAAATGCTTAATTTTGTAAATTCGTCGATTCAACGTTTTAAATTGATTTCCAACGGATGTATGATGATCTAACGGTTGATTTTAAATTTGAAACTTGATCTAACGGTTTAGATTGATCTCCAATGGATATATGATGATCCAACGGTCAGATTTGAACCAAAATCAAATCCAACAGTTAGAATTAAATCACAATGGTTTTTTTGACAATCCAATGGCTATTTAGACTCCAAAAAATTTATAAATACCCCTAAAATCATACAATTTCTTTACAACTCATCCATACATATCCAAATCCCATTCACTAAATTATTTTTCTTGTGATTTTATCTCAATATTTTGAAGATCTTGGTATTAATATTGCCTTCATCAAGATGAGATCCTTTCATCAAATAAATGTGAATGAAACACACGGTCTTCATTTTTGGTTTTAAAATTATTTTGTTATGTAATTTTCGATAAATTATAATTAATATCGCTCTTCAACAAGTGAATATTTTCTCTTATTTATGCCCTTTATAGTTTAACAAGATTTCCACGAATTTCAAAGATTTTTGCACTTTATTTTACCGATATTTTGTCAAATATCCACTGACATCGATATTTCCATATATCCGTAAAATCTGCATCGATATATCCGTATCACTAATATTTTGTTCTCGTATAAGGCTAGCCTTCACTCCATCTCATTTGCCACAAGTTCTGGTCGACAGCCCCTCGCCGTGATTGCCACAACTGTTGTTGTGTGGGCTCTAGCTAGGTCACAAGCTTGCCTTCAGCGCGATGACCGCTACGCTGAAATTTCTTCTTTGCAAGCAGACCAAGGTATGTCTGGCTTCCTCGACTTGCCTCGCTCTCTTTGACGCAACATAAGGCAAGGTTTACATGCCACATCGTGTCTTGGCCATCTGTAATGTCATGCTAATGTACGTTTCAATCTCACGCCCTTATAAGTAACACATTATTACAAATGAATGTATTACAAAGCCAATGTAAATAAAAATAAAACAAAAACTATTTATATTTTTTGAAAACAAATTATTTTGGATAAAAATGGTCTTTACCATTTTATATATATACATAAATCTTTTGAAAAAATATATATTATTTTTACAAGAAAATAATGTAGGTATTTTTTGTAAAGTTTGAGTTTAAAAACCCTAAATAACACAAAAATTTTCGATCTAACTCTCTTCTATTTATTTATTTTCTCGAAAAATATATATTTTATATCTATTCATTTCAGATATAACTTGAATTCGCATTCTCTAGGGCTTCTTGAAAATAACTTATTTTGGATTAAATGTTATTTACCATTTTACCCATTTATATGTATCTTTTAAAAGAATAAGGCTATTTTTACAATGAGGTGTTTTTGTCAAAAACCAGGTTAAAAATTGATTTCCCAAGCTCAATTTACAAAGTTCAGGTATTTTTACATGCTTAGGGGCTGAAAGTTCAGTTGATGATTGTTGGTAATAGATGACCAAAAAAAAGAAGAAAACAAAACTAGGAACACCCACCCTTTTCAGCTGCCATTCCTACTCCTAGATCCAACTTTCACCTGAACCCTACTGTGCTGGAATTCACAAATATATCATGGTGCAGCTACAAGTTCTCCTAACTTCATATTTTAAAATAGCCCTGCCTTCTTCCTTCTGCCACATGAATAAACATGAATACTTTAAGACAGCCATGGATACACCTTTTCCAATATATATACAGACAATTGTGTGTAGAGAGTAGAGCAGCAGCAGCAGAAGCTTTATCTTCTTCTTGAGAAAAATGGATCAAAAGATGAAGGACAGGGGCATCTGGGTTTCTAGCTTCTTGGCTGGATCAAGAGGTTTTTGTCTGGGTATCATGTCACTGGAACAATTAGAGATCCAGGTACATAAACCAAACACCTGGTGATCATTATTGGATGGATGATCTTCTGTCTTTTTTTTTTTTGCTTGTTTTCTTGGCTTGTTAACAGAGAAGAGGTGGATGGATCATGAAGGTGAAACAGGTGCAAGTACATCTGTGGCAGCTGGAGGGAGCAAGGGAGAGGCTGACATTGGTGAAGGCTGATTTGATGAAGGAGGGCAGCTTTGACAAGGCTATTATGGGGTGCCATGGTGTTTTCCACACTGCTTCACCCGTCATGGGATCTGCTTCTGATCCGAAGGCTTGTTGCTTTCTTCTCTTCTCTTTCTTCTTTTATTTGATGCTGCTTGCCCCCTCCATATCCCCCACATGTTCACATTAGACTCTTTACATAGTACATTTCACTCCCGCAACTGCCCAACATATGACGACCTACACTCAACCATATAGACATCATCCACTTTTTTCCAAGGAATCTTTACAGACTCGTACTCAGTTATGTTAAATATTGTCTATTTTGGTTCTAGTAGGACCCTCACGTATACTTGGTTAAGAGGAACCATATTTATATAGTGCCAGGAACTTCCCGGATATGGCACAAGTGACATTACAATCGAGTTATTTAAGTCATGTTTGATTCGGAAGGAAAAAAAAAAAGAAATGAGTTTATCCATGCTGAGTACAGAGTCTTTTGTGCTTCTCTCTTTACTGCTCTGCTTTGTCTGAAAATGGTGGCTGAAAACAATTAACCAGAGGAAGCTGTCTAGAAGATGAGCCCTTTTCAGGAGTGGAATGAAACATATGAATGAATTAGAAAAAAAGGACATTTGATTATTAAAATGACTACTTTTTTTGCTTCTATATTTCTTTGGCAATAGGCAGAGATCCTGGCACCTGCTGTTGAAGGAACATTAAATGTTCTTCGTTCATGTAAGAAGAATCCATCTCTAAGGCGTGTGGTACTGACTTCATCCTCCGCAGCTGCAAGAATAAGAGATGATTTTGATCCAAAAATAGCTTTAGACGAGTCATCATGGAGCTCGGTCGAACTCTGTGAAAGCCTGCAGGTAACATTACTTTCTTAGTCCTCTGTTTCTTCACTTAAATAACATAGACAAACTCAATGAAACTTGTGTTTCATATGTAGTCACATTTTTATGTTACATTAGATCAGCAGCTAAATATATTTTCCTACTAATTCGTCGTCTTTTTTGGATGGGAATTAACGTATGCATTATGAAAGATATGGTACGCTCTATCAAAAATCCTAGCTGAGAAGGCAGCATGGGAATTCATGCTGGAAATTTTTGAATTTGATCATAATTGTCTTTCCTCATTTAAAGATGCTGGGACTAAGCTCCTGCCTCCTGACGGTGTTCCACTGCATCTGATGTCCTTGGCTTGCTTAATGGTAATTTAGCTTCTTGTGATTTATTCTCATTTTTATGCAATATATTTTCTTTAGTATAAGAATGAAGGATTGAATATGGTAGTGTTGATTTGAAAAAAAAAAAAAAACAGGTGAAACAGAGAAATTCAACTGGAATGGAAGGATGGGATACGTCCACATTGATGATAAGCCAATTCTCCCATACCCTTGTTTATGAGCAGAATGAGCGCTCATGGGACGATACCTTTGTAGCTCTGCTGTGATGGAGAACAATGAGCTAGTTGCCTTGCTTTCGGCTCGCTATCCATCCTTACCTATCCCAAAAAGGTTAGCATTCTTAAAAAAGACAGATTCCTTTGTCTTAAAACAGATTATATTTACATGGCTCAAAACGTACCAACTTACTCAAATTTATCTCGAATCTCAGGTTTGATCCCTTGGACAGACCATATTATGAATTCAACACATCAAAATTGAAGAGCTTGGGATTGAAGTTCAAGTCAGTCAATGAGATGTTTGATGACTGCATTGCATCTCTGGTGGAGAAAGGTCATCTGGGTCAAGTCTAATCTGATTGAATGATGATAATTTATTAATTTCTGTACTCTGCCTTTTCTTGCAGTGAGAGAAGGACAGGAAAATAGAAAGAGAAAGAGAAAGAGAAAATGATCCTACATTTAGTAAATGTTAATGTTGATGATTTTCCATGCATAAACAAACACCAGATTGAATCAGACAATGCATTATGCATAAGGCTGACATGTGACCACGCACCCACATGTTCATTAACGAATCCTGTGGTTGCAACTACTGCCACATATTTTCATGAATCGTTAATTCCAAATTTCCATCAACATCCGCCATGGATGTTATCCAAATATCTCCATCATGCCACCACCTAACACTTCTCACAATCAATGAAGGCCCAGTCGTGTCCCCTACGTCGCCATAAGATTTCATCACCATTTTAACCAACATGGTTGTGCTATGACTAGAATTCAAGAATGTTACTCATCAATGGTAAGGTGAAGTTGGCTCATGCTATGAATTATGGATAGCAAAAGTTTGATATAATTTACCGATTCCATGGGTTCAGTGGCCGAGTCAGGATTCGATATTAGTGGGGGTAAAATTAAGTAAACATAAGTGGTCCTGAACGAATGACTTAGTACTTGCAAATTTCAGTGGGAGCAAAAGTCAAGACTTGAGTTTGAATCACCTTTAGCTGCAAAGGGAATTAAAGGACAGGGCATATGTTTGCGATTCCACGAGTTCAATGGCCGAGTCATGATTCAATATTAGTGGGAATAAACTTAAGTAAACATAAGTGGTCCTGAACGAATGACTTAGTACTTGCAAATTTCAGTGGGGGCAAAAGTCAAGACTTGAGTTTGAATCACCTTTAGCTGCAAAAGGAATTAAAGGACTGGGCATATGTTTGCGATTCCACAGGTTCAGTGGCCGAGCCATGATTCAATATTAGTGGGGATAAACTTAAGTACACATAAGTGGTCCTGAACAAATGACTTAGTACTTACAAATTTTAGTGGGGGCAAAAGACAAGACTTGGGTTCATCACCTTTAGCTGGAAAGGGAATAAAAAGACAGGACATATGGTTGCTCCACCTGTAGATACATTCTTAATAGCCATGTATTTAAGTCAAATATAATCGGGGTGTAGGTTAAAATTTTCAAGAATGTGACTTGTCAATGATAGGGTGAGTTTGTCTTCATACCTTAGCGTTTAGGTAATATTATTAGGTTTAGGTTAAATTTTGCAAGAATGTTACTTGGGGTAAAGTTGGTTCATTTACGTTATATAACAAAGTTTAATATAATTTTATCATCTAATAATTGTGATTTTGATAAATACACAATTTTATTTTCTCACGACTTAATCCTCTGCTCCTCATTTCTACGCCCACCCACTAAATCCCCAACCACAAGACAGGCCTTACTCTTGCTCATAAATGCACAAAGATTTGCAAGCTCAATATAATTGGGGCTGGGCTTTGGAAAATTTAAAAATGTTACTTGTTTATGATAGCATGAAGTTGGTTCAATATATGACATAGATACCAAAAAAAAAGTTTGATACACTTATTAATTCAATAGGCTCTTTATAGCCACAGACAAGCTTAATATAATCGGCTGAGTGCTAAATTTTTACCCATGAAAATTATCATCGCTTAGTAAATAAGTAGTTTTGGATCAATTTTTACAATATTACCCTGATTTCACTTATCCATATATAATTTTGTAAACTATTCTATTTAACTCGTTTTAAATTTGCTTTTATATAAATAAACCAAGTAAATATCATAATCATGCAGACTATACAAGATTTAACTCAACCTTGTTGTTAAAGTAGTTAAATGAATTATAATACATCTTATTTATTTAATAACCTCAAGGTATTATTGCTACTTCAGGGATTCAAATGGTTACCTTACATAATTTGATTCGGATATTCACGGTTATTAAAAAAATGAAAAGTATTGATAGGTTGATATATTTTTGACAGGAGTTAATTTGATTGGATTTTGACATACACGAACACGATGCCACTGAGAGTGACCTAACAATGCAGAAATTTCCAGATTGGTACTCTAACGGAGGAAGAGCAGAGGACGTGGAATAATGGAGGCCACTGGTGGGTTAGTATACAAGCTTACCCAAGTGGCCATTATCATTCTAATGAATTGCATGTCTGGAAAAATGAAAAAAGGTCAAAAGATATTGAAGTGATAACGAAATTTATCCTCAAACAAAAACAGATGGGTAGTTTGCAGCCTCTGCTGTCCATTTTTTTCTTTGCCCATTATAGGGAAAATATGAAGTCCACAAAATTCAAGAAACCCGGATAAATGGAACCAAGTTCATGGCCTCGATGCTGTCGTACCAACTCACCTGCAGTGTGCTGGCTGTGATGAAAGCTTCCTTCTCCCTATTTTGATTGGGATTGGCCTGCGGCTACTTGTATTTATTATTATATGTTTACTAACAAGTCTCAATGCTACCTTCCTCTGTTTGGGTGTCCTTCCCCTGTTACAAGAACCCCTGAAAAAAGCAGCAGAATTTCAGAGATTTTGTCCATTTTTTGACTGCTTCAAAGGAGTGGTGGCTGGGGTCAAGTTTTACCCAACTCAGAGCAATGGGTTCAATTTTCTCTCAGCTTTTAATGTTGCCAACGCCCTGAGCTCATTTCTGTCAGCAACTGTGAGAATTGATGTGTTTGCTTTTCTTGAACTTATCCTAGTTTTAGTGGGGATGTACAAAGACTTCCAGTTTTCGGAATAAATGCTGCTCTTAGAAATTTGGAGATGAATTTGGCTGAGGAATTTATCCATTTCTGTTGGGTGTCTAGTTAATGAATTCTGCTACATGATTAATTTGTTCATTTTGCTTAGCACCTGTGTTTGGTTTTTGCATGTGAGGGCTTCTGAGTTTTGATTCTTAATTTCAGATTAAGCTGTATGTTTCACTCTTTTGGTAGGCTGAATTGTATTTGAGGGTGGATGAATATGTTGAATTTATTTGCATATATGATTTTATGCTGGTAGGTGTTTGTTGTTAGTCTCCACTGAGGAGGGAATTCTAAAAATGGAGAAATCAAGGGCATGGAGTTCTGGTCCCTCTCCTTCACCTTCATCATCAGCAAAAGACTATCAACCCACCAGTAGTATTATAGACGGGGAGAAGAAACTGGATGTGTTTGAACCGGCACGGAGCCAGGATGTAGAACAGCTGCATACTGATAATAAGGGGGAGAATGAAGATATAGCAGTATCAGTTGACCAGGGAGGCTCTAGTAGGGAGCCTGTCAACAAGTGGATGGCATTTCAGAGCAAGCTTTCTGGGAACTCTAAGATCACTGATAATTCCATATCAGATGCAAAAGTTGAAGGGGTTAGTCCAGTTGAGCAGACGCCATCTTCTAATCAGATTTTAACGTCAGCAAGCATAATTGCTGGAAAGAATCCGGGCAGAATGGGTCTGCAATGAAGTCAGATTTGCAGAGGGTTTGCAAACAGAGGCAAGGTCATTCGAGATGTAGATCGAAGCAAGAACTCGTCAGAGAGACTTCTAGGGGAAACATGGAGGTCACCAGAGGAATCCAATTTAGAAGGTGAATCAGGGTCATTCCCCAGGGTATCTCAAGAGTTGAAGGATGCTTTGTCAACCCTGCAGCAGACTTTTGTTGTCGCAGATGCAACAAAACCAGACTGCCCCATCATGTATGCCAGCAGCGGATTTTTTAGCATGACTGGTTATTTTTCCAAGGATGTCATTGGAAGGAACTGGTAAGTTCTTCTCTCAGTTCAATCTCTGCTAATTTGATTATACGACCCCAGCATAGTCTTGACAAAAGGCACATGTTGCTACATCAAGACTCCATTTTGGAGTTAAGAAGCCAAAAACTTTTTCTTATCTTTTCTATTTGTAAGGGGATCCTCAATCAAAATAATTTAAAGCTTTTGTTGTAACCATGGTTCTCAAGCTTGGGGAATTGGGATCATTCAGATCTTTCTTAAAAAAATGTCTTCATGGGCCCCTTTTCCTTACTAGGAAAACTACTTTCTCAACTTCAGGGAGGCTGGGAATAACCAGTTAGTCACCCTTATATTTGCAATAGAAAAGAA
Source organism: Tetrastigma voinierianum (assembly GCA_016808115.1). Classification (NCBI taxonomy): domain Eukaryota; kingdom Viridiplantae; phylum Streptophyta; class Magnoliopsida; order Vitales; family Vitaceae; genus Tetrastigma; species Tetrastigma voinierianum. Next base: position 25,123 of record JAEQBH010006499.1, on the reverse strand, counting down.
TGGGCTTCCTAATGGAAGATACTTGTTTTTCCAGGACCACGCTAATCTTGTTTAAAAAAATTTTATTTTTTGATTTGGATATGTACAAGTGGGGTAGAGGTTCAAACTTCATCATGGTTGTCCTTTTTGGTGTTTGCAGCCGCTTTCTTCAGGGACCGGAGACAGACCAGAATGAAGTTGCCAAGATACGAAATGCTGTCAAAGATGGGAAAAGCTACTGTGGCAGGATCTTGAACTATAAGAAGGATGGCACTCCATTCTGGAATCTTCTAACTGTCACCCCCATAAAAGATAACAAGGGGAATGTCATCAAATTCATTGGGTGAGATTCTTTCTTTCTCTCTCTTTCATTTTTTTAATTTTTTTATTATTATTTCTCTCCTATGCATAGAGGCTAAGATAGCTGCTAACACTTTCTTCAAATGAAATGTTCAACCTGGTTTCTGCAGAATGCAGGTTGAGGTCAGCAAATATACAGAAGGTGTGAATGAAAAGACAGTTCGACCAAATGGATTACCTCAGTCATTAATCCGTTATGATGGTACTTACACATATATAGCTCCCTAATTGGTTTCAGAGATTTATGTTTGATTCTAATTTTTCTTGTTTCCCACTTAAATAGCTCGGCAAAAGGAGAAGGCTTTGGGCTCGATCATTGAAGTTGTCCAAACTGTGAAGCATCCCCATGCTCACACTCGAACTATGAGTCATGATGGAACAGTCAAGATTGAAGAGGTGGACAAGTTCAACCTTGATTATACTCTGCCTAAATCAGTTGAGCTTGACAACATAAGCACACCTGGTGGACAAACTCCTCAAGTGCTTTCCAGCAACGTCTCTCGGTCTGGTTCTTGTAAGGACGCTGTCAAGAAATCTAGAAAATCATCACGGATTTCGTTACTGGGGTGAGTGTTTTTATTTAAGATTCAGTTATTTCTTTGTGATACTAAGTTTGGCAGTTGATACTTAGTTAACGATTTGTTAGGATTCCTACCTTTTCTATCCGTCTTTCTTACTTCTTAGATTTTACCTGTACTTTAATGACCTCTACAAAGCTTCAACACCCAGAGAAGTATTGGTTTACATGTAAGATGTTTGCTGATCTCTTGCAGATTGAAATCAAAATCTATAAGTTCCTTCAATGCACACGATTGTCAGCCTAGTATTGAGCCAGAGATTTTGATGACTAAAGACATACAACGCTCTGACAGTTGGGAACATGCTGGAAGGAGAAAGGATAACTGCCAAGGAATTGACTTAGCAACCACTCTAGAACGCATTGAAAAGAATTTTGTGATAACTGATCCAAGACTTCCTGATAACCCAATTGTAAGATTAAGTTTTTCATGTTTCTTTATTTTATGTCTAGTTTTGGTATGGTAGGAGGTGTTTGTTTCTGCTGTTCCAATCAATCTTCTTGTTAACAGCAGAACCTTCAATCTTTGGTACTTCATTTGTTGAATACTTTCTGTAAGAACATTCAATCTATGTGTGTTTTATTTTCTAAGCAAGTCTCTCGGCTTTTAAACGCATTGATTCTTAAACGCATTGATTCTTAGAGTGTTCTGGGCTTTGCTTGGTCCTGTGCCACAGTTTCCTCTTTGTGGACAAACTTACATTTCTGTTACACAGTTCAAGCATTATTATTGTAATGATTATCTGGAAGTGACTTCATTTGGTCCTTGATGTGCAGATATTTGCTTCTGACAGCTTTCTTGAGTTAACAGAGTATACTCGAGAAGAAATATTGGGAAGAAATTGTCGGTCTGTATATTTTACTTGTTAATTTAGTAATTCAATTTGTATTTCTATCAATATCAATACAATTCTCATTAGCTTCATTTGTTGGACAGATTTCTTCAGGGGCCTGAAACTGATCAAGAAACTGTTTCAAAGATAAGAGATGCTATCAGACAACAAAGGGAAATTACTGTTCAGTTGATCAACTACACAAAGAGTGGTATGGGGCTAATAACCCGTTCTTAGCTTAGAGACATCATGTTTTACCCTCTTGTTTTCCAAAAAATTGCTACACCAAAATGATTGATTGCATGGGTTTCATTCTTGCAGGAAAGAAATTCTGGAATTTATTCCATTTGCAGCCTATGCGTGACCAAAAGGTGGCTATGAGTATCACTTTTATTCTAGTTTTGGATGAAGAGAATGTATTTATGCTGCAGCTTCCTTCATGACTTTCCAAGTCTCCTGTTATATGTGTAGGGTGTGCTGCAATACTTCATTGGCGTCCAATTAGATGGAAGTGATCATGTGGAACCTCTCCGAAACCGCCTGTCTGAGCAAACCGAGCAGCAGGGTGCTAAGCTGGTATATATATCTTGTTTTACTCTCACATCTTTGAACTGTTTATGAGATGGAGTTGGACTGTGTGGGGGAAGGATTCAAAACAGAGCTGATACAGATCTATCAATCATGGAATTTAGGTAGGAAGTGTAAGAAAATTTTTAGGAAATACAAATTCTTAAAAGAGGCATCAATCAGAAAATTTTAAGTTCAGACATTGTCTCAAAAAAAGAGCTTGTGCCCATTTGACTGATTAGGCAATCTCATTTATGAATAAGGCAAGGATATTTGCTATGATATGAGCTCAGAAACACACCTATCATTTGATAACTCGTGAAATAATGATAAGAAGTAGATAGTGATGGAGATGAGGAGATCTGTATTGTTGATATAGCATATTCAATTTTATGACATGGAGGTGGAAACAATTTTCCTATCAAGCATGCTCATCCATATCCCATGTTTCCCTCTGGTTTCTCAAAACATCCTTGAACTATTGAAATATTAATATATAATCAAATCCAATTCTAACTTAAAGATGTCTTGTCCTAACCATTTAAGATCAGCTATGTCTCGAATACTTTGATATGTCAATAGAGTCCCTTGATCACTGAGCATTTACTATTGCCTGTGATTTTGTATCAAATTATATATATATATATATATATATATATATATAGTCAAACAGCTTCCTAGATGTACAATTACTTTATATTAGACCATGTTGTTGGAAAATAATATATATGGTCAAACAATTCCCTAGATGTACAGTTACTTCATCCAAAAATCTATTCAAAGTAGAACTAAATCCTGGCAACTGGTTCAGGACTATTTTGATTGGCTCTTCTCATGGTAATTACATATCTACATCAATATGAAAAATGCTTCTTATCACATAAATTTCAAATAAAAATATTTACTATTATTTGAAAAAATGATCATACAAGCATGCTCTTTTACCCAAAAGGGAGAAAAGAACAGGAATTTGAAAAAAAGAATGTAATGCAAGGATAACTGGCACCAGTGCCATTATCATATATATGGTTGGTATGGTATTTCATAATATTTCTTATAAATAAAATCATCAAAATTTGACTCTGGTGTATTTCTAATAAAGTTATTTTTAATGCTTCTTCCCATTAATCTCTGTTAACAGGTGAAAGCTACTGCAGAAAATGTTGATGAAGCTGTTCGTGAACTTCCTGATGCCAACTTGCTAAGGTACTTTCTTCTTTTGCCTCTATGCCTTAGCTTGGATTGATAGCTAGGAGGTGCCTTTGAGAATCATGACCTCCCCCTCCCTGTCAGACTTCACATTGTTCCAGTTAATAGTTAATACTTAGGCATAAGTGTAGGATATGAAGATTATGTCATAGATTACATTCTATGCTAATAGTACCTTCAATGGTTGATTTCAATTGTTGATGGGGCCGACTTTGATTTTTCCCCTTCTTAGTCTTTTTTATACAGCCAGTAAGGACAAAATCCTCCTATTTTTTCAAGTACAGCTGATGCAACTCTTATACTTTTCGTTTTTCAGAGACCAGAGGATTTGTGGGCAATCCATTCTCAACCTGTCTTCCCTAGGCCTCACAAGAAGAATAGTTCTTCTTGGATAGCAATACAAAAGGTACTGATTCATAAAGTTGATTTCTAGCTGCAATTTCTATGTTCTTCAGTCATCAATTCTTGATACAAAGATTCATTATTGAATTGACTCATGCTACCTGGGCTCTTTGCTCTTTAGATTACTGCCCGCGTTTAAAAAATTGGCATAAATCATTTCAAACCCATAAAGCCATTGGGTTGTGGTGATACTGGCAGGCAAACACAGGGCTGTTTTTTATTTAAAAGCGGAGTGCTCAAGTATATTGATGCCAGCATTCTTTTCTTTTTCTTTTCTATAAATATTAGCTTGTTTATTCATGTTTTGGAAAACTGATGTTTGCAAATGCTATAGATCTTGATACCATGGGCAAGTATACGTGGATTTTATTTTATGGTCAGAGTTTCATTGTTGATTAAGATATTTATGCTGTTGGTTGCAGTGTTCATTTGGTGGAACTGAAGGGCTCTGGTGAACTATATGCTATGAAGGCCATGGACAAAACTGTGATGTTGAACCGCAACAAGGTCTGAACTTAATGAAAACCTTGATTTGGGACATTTTATGTTTGATGTGGATCTATGCATGCTCATTATGTTTCTTAGTTTAGACAACAGTTACATATTCACTCAACAGCAATGATCAAATATGTAACAGAAGGGTCTAATGTCATAGTGAACCACGTGCAGGTTCACCGAGCATGCATTGAAAGGGAAATCATTTCAATGCTTGATCATCCGTTCCTCCCAACGCTGTATGCTTCTTTCCAGGTCTTCACATCTTTGTCACTATAATTTCCTTCAGTTACTTTTCAAACTTGTGGATTATGAAGAAAAAAGACACATTGCACACTGATGCACATAAGCAATGGCATAGTCTACAGTTGCAGTCTTCTGAATGGATATAATAAGGCTTTATAGCAAATAGTAATAGGTTGGTTCAAGGTTTCTCATTTTTTTATTAGCATTGCACTACAAGCTTGAATGCCAGATATTTTGTTTTTGTTTAGAAAATTGTTTTGCCTGCCATTAGTTCAAGTTCTGTTTTTGCCTTCTCCATTTCCTTCTGGTATTGATCATAACACCAGTAAGGGTTAAAATTACTGTTGGAGCAATTGGATTTAGGCGCCTTATTATCCATCTGGGATCTGATTTGGAAAACCAATTCCATTTTTTTCTTTCATTTTTCTTTTTTAATCTTTAATTAGTAATTCACCAGATACAATCAGGTATACTGATGTCCCTCTGTCTCCTCAGACTCCTACACACGTTTGTTTGATAACAGACTTTTTCCCGGGTGGAGAGTTATTTGCCATGCTTGACAAGCAACCCATGAAATTATTGAGAGAGGAATCTGCAAGGTACATATTCTTGTAACATATTAAGTGTCTGTAACACTCTTTGCATTATAACTACTATAAACTTTCAAAAACCTGGAATTTTCTCTTATAGTTGCCAGAAGCAATTTATGCTAAAATTCATATTTATGGTCTAGTTCTGAAATTTTCATTGATCACAAACTTGATATAGTTATTCTAATTTGAGAATATAAGTTAGAGTTACAGATTATACTATTTGAGATTCCATAGTTCAGGCCAGCCATGTAAAGGGAAGATTGGGACTCCTGATAAATTGCAGCTTTTCATCCCATTTTTTGGCTGATAGGGTACTCATCATCCAGATATTCACACAGCTGACTTTTATACACTTCACTGTTTGAATGCTCACTTTTGTAACATCCCCAGGTTCTATGCTGCAGAGGTTGTGATTGGATTGGAATATCTTCACTGTTTAGGTACTTCTGAGTCTCTGACAACTACTCATACGGGCTTTATTTCTGGTCTGTTTTTTCATTTCTAGTTGTTTTTCTTGAGTACTGTAAAGAATGAGTTGATTTTGATGAAATAGAGGACAATGATTCAAAATATTTGCTGAAGTAACAGCCTGCTAGAGTAACTCGGTCATCTGAAATATAATTTGATAGCTATGGTCCATCAGGCTCGAAAAAACAACTCAATTGAATTTGAATAATTTATAGAAGAAAATTTTCTTTGCTTCTTTTCCCCTCTTCTTGATTTCATCCTTTAATTTTGTTGATGTCTTGGCATTGGTGGGATAATTTATCGAGATTGGGGCCTGAAAATGTGTTAATCCAAAAGGATGGACATATTGTATTAGCTGACTTTGATCTATCACTGATGGTATCCTGTAAACCTCAAGTATGTAACCATTTTCAGTCAGTTGGATGCTTGTTCATCATTTTTTTTTTCAGGAAAAATAGGAAATAATCCACTAATGGAACCAATGTCGGGTGCTATTGAAATAAGCTTTCTTTTTCTCCAGATCATAAAGCATCCCCCATCTAAGAGAAGAAGTTCTAGGAATCAACCACCACCAACATTCGTTGCAGAACCAGTCACACAATCAAATTCTTTTGTTGGAACTGAAGAGTACATTGCTCCGGTATGGTGGATCATGATTCATGCTTAATTTCATGTACTTTCAGGTTCTGAGCCTTAAAATATGTTGGTGCTGCCTCACTTTTCAAATACATATTTGTAACCAATTCTTTCAATTCATTAAATTTTACCTGGTTAAGATTGAACGATGATAGTGATTTACCACTACCTGTTTCTTCATACTACTTAAAACTTCATTTCATTTCAGGAAATTATTACTGGTGCAGGCCACAGTAGTGCCATTGACTGGTGGGCTCTAGGTAAGCTTTTAGCATATTACAAAGGGTGATTTGATTAAAAGACTTTTTGAAACATCAAATTTGGAAATCTAACCCTCCACCATCAATTTTTACCACAATTTGACAAAAATACCCTCATTGTTTTCTTGTAAATGTAACCCTTTCTTTTATAAGACACATGTAAATACATAAAAGCATAAAGGGTATTTTTGTCCAAATTGAGTTATTTTCCAAGAATAAACATGGGAAGGGTTAAATTTACAAATTTTGGTTTATTTGATGTCTTTTAACCAAACATTTCTATTACAAATATGTGTAGATGTCTGTATGCAGACCTATGTTTTGTTTTTCTTTTTTTTTTTTTGGCTTATTTGTTTGATGGAGGATATTTTGCCCAATTCTTGTAGTCCCCATTTTCATGCCTTCATTTGTTTCTTCCTGTTTGATTTTCAGGGGTTTTTCTGTATGAGATGCTTTATGGCCGTACTCCTTTCCGGGGAAAGAATAGGCAGAAGACATTTGCAAACATCTTGCACAAGGACCTCACTTTTCCCAGTAGCATTCCGGTAAAAATATCATATTCTAATGCATTACCAGTCTTAGGACAATCTCCTTAAAAGTTCTGAGCATCATGCAAGCTTCTGAGAGTTTTAAGTTAGTTTGAAATCAAAGCATAGAACATGTGGCTACCCAAGGTCCTATCATTGAATTTTTACATCCTAGGAGTTGAATTAATTCGGTTTATCTTGTCTATATCCTGGAAATCATAAACCAAGAATCAAAATGGAAGCTTCTAGGAGTTGAATTAATTCAGTTTATCTTGTCTATATCCTGGAAACCATAAATCAAGAATCAAAATAGAAGCTACTCTCCATCATTATGGAGAAGCATTAGATTGTTACAAGTGGAGAGTTTAATACTGGTTAGGTTCTTGACAGATCTTACTTTCTCAATCCTACAGGTAAGTCTTGCTGCTAGGCAGTTGATACATGCGTTGCTGAACAGGGATCCTGCGAGCCGATTAGGATCAAACACTGGTGCAAATGAAATCAAAGAACATCTATTTTTCCGCGGACTTAATTGGCCTTTGATCCGCCGCATGGTAGTAATCTTTCCGTCTCTACTTGTATGAAAAGCCTTTCATCTGAGCATAGTCATTTTAGAATTAAGCATTAATGTTCTTGATGTCAAACAAGACTGTTAAACCTTAATACTGATGTGCAAACTCTGCATTAGAAGAGAAGATTGCCGTTTTTATATATGTGTTCTGTTTACTTGCATGCAGAACCCACCGACATTGGAAGTGCCTCTTCAGTTAATTGGGAAGATTCGAAAGCTAGAAGATGTGTAGAAGAGAGATTGTGCTTTCTATTCTGTAGGATATTTTCTGAAGGTTTGCACCAATTACTCCACTAACTCATACCATTTCAAGGTTTTTCTTTGGGATGAATAACTGTTTAAAGGGATGAATGCAAGTTATTTGCAAAACTAGCATGCTTTTTAAAATCGAAAGGGTTTAAAAAGACACAATTTTAAACAAGAATGCCCCTGGAGATATAGTTATAATGCAGGGATGAAACAAAATACTCATGGGGATTTAGTTATCATGTGGAAGATTTGTCTTTTGGGCATTTTTGTGACATTTTCAAGGTTACTTTTGTAAGATGTTAGTTTTCCTAATAACTTTTAGATTTTTAAACCAATTTTTTTTAGAAATTGGTTTAAAAGGGATAAATTCAAAAGTTATTTGTAAAACTAACTTCTTGCAAAACTAACCTTGAAAATGTCATATTTCGGACAAAAATGCCCTTAAAAGTGCAAAGATAAAACACCCACATAATAATTAAATCTCCCATGGGCTTTTTGTCCCATCTCCCGTATTATAACTAAATCCCTAAGGGCATTTTTGTTCGGAAGTGTATCTTTTTGTACTTGTGTTTGGATTTCAAAGAAAAAGGTTAATTTTGCAATTTGTTTTGGGACTTGTCCCTTTTAAACTGTTATCCCTTTTCTTATCTTTTTCCCTCGATTTCATTGTCAACATCTGCCATTCTTCTAATACTTCTTTATTTAGTAGAATCAGTTTTATTAGCATCACTATTACCCCTTAGTTCATGTGGGTTACCTGTTGCAGGCCATGGAATGCTGCCCTGGTTCAGTTCTGGCAATACTTATCAGGAGGATGCTCTGTTATTTACTTCATGGCTGGGAATTTGTATATTTTATATATATCTATGTATGTGAATGGGAAAATGTATAATGGCACTGGACAGGATGATGGTCTTGCTTCCTGCTCCCTCCCTCCTAAGAAGACACAGACTGAAGATCATACAGAAGAAAAAGGCAATGCATCCAGTAATATCATGTAGGTACTTTCTTTCTGAAGAGTGAAGGTTGGAGTGGAAGATCTAATGTTTGACTATCCCCAGATGGATCAAAGTGAGGAGGCCAGTCATGGAGACTGGAACCTCATATAGCTTTCCACAAGATATGCTTTCATGTATTCTCGTTGAATTGTAACAACTTTATGGTAGAGAGGTCTAGTTATCTGACTATTTACTTTCACTGAATAATTTTTATTTTTTTTATGAATAAGAATAAAATAAAAGTTCATGTGTCCATCTTGTCATGATTTGCTGCAAATTCCCATTTCATTTGATTGACTCCTTGTGCACAAATACATATTTCTACATCCTCAAATCTCTGCCAAAATGCAGACCCAGAATTTCAAATGATATCAGGGTAACCCTACATCTTCATTCCCTAATTTCAAGATATAAGTAGAAGTACAGACAAGATTATATTAGTGGGTATTCAGATTCAATAGGCAGGACCTGCAGAGTGGGCAGGTGAACTGAAACTTGTCTAGCCAACCTTGAATGCACCCTATATGGAATATGTGGCCACACATAGAAAGCTGGCTCACTGCATCTTCCCTCTCAAAGTCCACCAAGCAAATGGAGCAGATTTCATCAACTCTGCTTTCATCTCTGCTAGCCAAATCACCAAACATGGCTACTGGAAGTGGAAGATCATCTTGTATGCATGTTGGGTGGTGGTGGAATGTGCTGAAGGTGGAGCCTAATATCATGAGCAGAGCTCGTTTAATTCCGCAGAACGGAATCCAAACACAAGTGTAGAAGAAGATGGTGACAAAGCTTAAACCAGACTGACCGTGCATTAGACAGATCATTTTGCATTCCTTCCTTTCTTTTCTCTGTTTCTCTGTGTCTTTTTGTCTTTCTTTGAGAAACCTCTGAACCCAAAGAGATGGATGGATGAGTGTCTAGATAGTAATGAAGGATTGTAGAGTCAAATGTTTGTTTTATTAATAGGGGTTATCTTAATCGCCTTGACTTTGGGGGAGATGGGAGACTCCAAATTAAGTATAAGATTAAGGTTGTTTTCACAGAATTGACAAATGCTGTTTAATATTTTTCTTAGGGAGTTTGTCTGACTTCGAAATCTAAAATGGCCGGCGCCAACCCCACATCCTCATGGTTGAAGACAGCAACTTAGAATTCTTCAAATGGAAGTTACAAGGATTATTATTTGGGAGTTAGTTATATATATGAAGCCACAGCCTATGAGCTTTCTCACTACCTTAGATTATTAGAAAAGAAAAATGCCGACCGTCCTTGGGATGTCTTGGAGGCATTTGAATATATTTTATAATTCTATGTACCTTTTCCAAGCTTCGAGGGGTGATGCATCTTCTTGCACACTAAATTCCTATTTGATTAAACAATGACCGACAAGGCATGTGGGGGGGGAGGTGGGAGGTGGGAGGTGGGAGGTGGGAGGAATCAACCAAACCCTACTGTTAGACCTCGAGATGTTTGGACGGCTGTCATCCGTTGGATGTTGAGTGTCGTAACAATGGAGGCTTTAGGCTTAGGATGATCTAAGGGATACACACAAGCAACGGGATAAGGTATACACATGCCCTTGATATTTAGTCATATGTTTAACTTGGTCTTTAAACTTTTTTTAGGTCTAATGTTGTTCATAACGCTTGTTCCATAGCTAAAATGTGTCTTTGTCGTCAACAGAGTGAACAAATGAACAAATGAACAAACGAGTGTTTAACGTCGTTGACGTGTCACCTAGATGGGCAAACAAAGTGAATAGTTGGTTGGTTGTGTGGATGACATGTCAACGGCATTAGATGATCGTCTATCCACCTGTTCACTCCGTTAATGATATGAATATATTTGAGAAATTTCTGAAGCAAACGTTAGACTGATATTGACTGGCGGATGTATAGAGGGCTCGAGGCGAATGCCCACAATTTTGGAAATGGATTTTTTCTTTTATCAAATTTTGGAAAAATGTTTGCATAAACATTTGGACCGATATGCTTAAATTCAAAATAAAAAATAATTTTCATTTAACAATGCAAGTGATTTATGCTTTTATTTTAGTCCCTCATATTAATTTAGGCTATGTTTGGTTCTCAAAAAATTTAAGGAAAAATGCAAGGGAAAATAAATAGAGAGAAAAAGTAGAAGAAAGAAAAAAAAATGAAGAAGAATATAAAAATAAATTAAATCTAATGTACTTTATTTTTATCTATGCTTCAAACTCATTTATTTATTTTCATTTTCATTATAAAGATTAAATAATTTAAAAGACTTAAGTTTCTAAATAATTTTATGTAAATTTGATTTTCTTTGACATTTTTCATTGGACATCCAATAATGAGAAAATCACTTTTCTTAACATTTTTTCTTTTCTTAGTACTATTCGTGAACCAAGTACAACCTTAGACTCCGTTTGGAACCCGAAAAGTTTTAAGGAAAGAAAGAATATTAAGAAATGATTTTACCGTATTTATTTTCTTGTGGAAAATATAATTTTCAAAATTTTACATATTTTCTTAGGTTCCATTGTATACTGTGGAATGTTACACAAACTAAATAGAGTCATTCATGAACTTACAAAAACAAATGGGGAATAAATTACGAAGGAATTTGATGTCACTCTGATTCTATCTATATTTGTGACCAGCCTCACAAAACTTCGAGTTTGTAAGATTGATTCATAAATATCATGTCTTTAATTTATTAAGTTCAGCTTTTTTTAAATTCCCTCCTGTTATTTATTTTCCACTTTTCCTCTATATTTTCATTTCTTACTACTTTTCGGGTTTCAAATGGAGCCTTGGAGCTTTGTTTGGAACTTGAAAAGTACTAAGAAATAAAATAAAAAGGAAAATAGGGACGAAAAGGTATAAGGATAGAAATTTTGGAAAAATAAAAAAATTTGAGGAATTTTGATTTTTATATATATATATATATTATATTTTCCAAAAAAAAATTTAAGAACCAAGTTGAACATATGAATAAACAATAGGGGCATTTGTGTACCTTATCTCGAAAAGCAACTGACTTGGTGATGACAGCTTGAGGTGGTGGTGACTTGAGAAATACCCCACCTCCATACACAAATTCAAAGGGCTTTCACAAGCAAATACAATTCAATGAGTCAGATAAGTGTATATAGTGAGTGAATTCTATAAGGTTTTTCTGCACTACCCCTTAATTGCAAATGCACATCTGTGCTTGTCACATCCTGGCTTTTCAAATGTGGACACAGGAAAACTTAATTTATTCCTAGTCAAACAGCAAATAATGTAGTTAAGTTCATACCAGATTTCTCTATGGCATGGAAATTGAAACAACCATATGCTAGGCAAAGCAGTTGAAGGTCGCCTGCACAAAGGGGAGAGGCTACCTAGTGATCCAAATTGAAACAACCATATGCATATGCTAGGCCTATTTCGCATAAAACAGAATCAAAGCAGAAAACAGATAAATGAAACCGCAGAGCAAGTCCCACAAGATTTATGCGGGTTGACTTGGGTGACACAAGGGTTGATTCTCCCCAAGACTAATGCCAAAATGATTTCTGAGCTTCCCCATGAATCAAATTAGTCTGGGCTTTTGGAACAACCTGCAAAAACAATGGAGAGATGCTTATTAAGTCAAGATCTTGAAGAAAACTATAGGCTGCAGATCCATAAGAACAGAATCAAACTGCAGAAATCCATGGGAGAAATGAGAGATTTGACTTCCAATTCTTCAAGTTCATGAAACGATACTAATAAGTAATGTGGAGACTGGGATCAATCGTTGGAGACAAAGATGAAACGATAATCACTTGTCTTCTAGATTTCCCAATTTACCAGAATCAAGTAATGCAGACAACAGGGAAATGCATTAGAAGATTAATCAGGAGAGAATGGATGGCTGCAAGAAGAAAATTTCACTGGAATGGGTAAAGTGGATCAGGAACCGAGCTTTCAGTATCTCAATGCAGATAACACATTAATGGAAACCCCAGATACCAATGTTGAACATGCAACCCAGCCTAATCCCCAAAAAAAAAAACTGTAATAATAAGCCTTTTTGGTCCCTAGAACCTAAAAAAATGGAGGGGTTGAGAGCATAAACAGCCCAGCAACTGCATATAGTCAGCTTTTGGCTGTTTTTTCCTCAAACTGTGAGAGAGACAGATGACCTGAGCAAGCTACTTCCTCATAAATTTCTCCAAAAGCCAGAACCAAGTGGTTAGGGTGAAATGAGGAAATTCAGGTCGATTTCAGGTACTGGGAAAAAATGAACCTACAAGAGAAGATTTCTTCTTGTTGCTTACAAAATCAAATGTATCAGTTCAACATTACAAATCATCTCTTCTGCAATGTGGAGTTCACCCTCTTGCTTGTGTTGTCTAAGTTGTTTGTTGTCCACGTACTTGAGCTAATGGAAACATGATAAATTGGTAATAGGCCCATTTCTCTGGTGAATAATTGTCTTGCTCAATGTTCCAACTGCACTGAATTAAGTCCACTTTTAGTGTGTACCCTTTGAGAGTGGTGCAAATGAAATTACTTATATTTGTTCTGCTTGAAATAGAGCATACAGAGAATGGGACATCTCCATAGGGCCAACAAATACTGGAATATCATGGCTTCACCTGGATTCTGCATGAAATTGCTACCATTTTGAAAATGTTAGACTCCCATCTTAAGCTTCACTGTAATGCATTTTCCATATCCTAGAACGCTTGTTCAATCTTGGGTCTGATTGGATCATCTATGACATTACATTAGTACTAAAAACAGTGATTTTCTTTTGCTAATTTTGCTTTTAAATTCGCCATCAGAAAATACTACCATGTGTAGTGATAACAGGATTTATGGTGAGGTAGGGCACCCATCACCTGCATGATTGAGGCACTACAAATTTTGAGGGAAAAAAAATGGAACAAGGTTTCTTACTCTAGATTTTTTCCTATCACCTCTCTCTCCCTGGGTATGTATTTATTTATTTATCTATTTCCTTCCTCAACACCCCATCAACACACACACACACATATGAACACACAAATTTCTAATTTCTTCATCCAAACGTTAACCTTCACCCTAAAACCAAATACTACCCTAACCTTCTAGGTAATTCATATCCAAATCTAATCTTTACCATGACTAAGATGCTTAAACTACTCATTGCACCAGCTTCACAGATAACAGCCAGCACACCTATCCTCTCACCCCTTTCTCCCCCTTCTTTATTTTTATTTCTTTCCTGTTCTACAAGTGTATTTCTTTATTCAAACCTTAACCTTACAGCAACCTAATGCTTAAATTGTAGTTCTAGCTATTTTTACAGAAACTTTTCAGCAATATTTTTCCTTCTAATTTTAGATTGTAACTTGTAAGACACCTAGAACTATTGCCAATCTAACAGTTTTTCCATAATTTATTTTTCAAAATCTCACACCATCGTTTACTTATCAAAAAAAAAAATATATATATCTTTTTAATCTCAGACATGACCCTCAGCATACATCTCTGGCCTAAAACAAAGCCCTTGCATATAATCATTTGAGGCAGTGGTCATCAGTTGCTGTTTGAAGAACTTGAAATGCTTAATAGTTCCTCACAATTTTAAGGGTTTGGCAAAGATTAAGAATTTGCCAAGCACTCTTCCTAAGATTGAAACATGCTATTACTGTAATTCCTTTGGGAATATTATCTCTAGTAGGAATGATGAGCAGGTTCTTCGTGAACGTTTTATGTATGTATGTGTGTGAGTGTAGGTGACTTTCTTTACCTCCTCGCTGGAAATTGTGGGCTTCATTACCTCCTCATTGGAAATTCAACTTGGAATCTTGCAAATCCCATAGCCAGCCCCTCGCCAACTGAGCTAGGCTCCAAGGGCAACTTCTTGAGAAATCACTCTATTTTTACTAGATCTTATGTTGAAATTATTTTATACAACCTGAACATTAAGGTGGTCATTGTGAGTTCTGCAAGCAATCTAGGGATTCTTTGGCAAACAGGTCCTAGCATAGATTTTTGGAGGATCCTTGTAGACACCTCACTAAGTTAACTCCAACAATCAAGCTCTAAAGTGAACTAGGTTTCCGTTTCTTCTCTATTAGCTCTTCTATGCCTTCAAGATGTTGAATTTCGAATGTTTGATTTCATGTGCTTATGAGTCTATTGAAGATACTCAGTCTAATGGACTAATAAAGTTTTACTTGATATGGAATTTCCAATTTCTGATTTTAGATTTAGGCATGAATTTCCATATACGGGTATCTAAAGCCAGAGAGCCACATATCTAACAAATTAGGTCTTAGTCTTTTGATAGGCAAAGAAAATACATTAAAAGCACCTTAGAAGAGGCAGAGAACAGTTTCCTATGCAATAAACCCCCCAAGCACATATAACACATTACTTTGTATTCCTTTTCTTTTCCGTTCCCCTTTCAACTTCTTATTAGATCCCAATCGAATTTATCAAATCATATTGTTCCTCGGTCTGCCCAACAACCACACTTCTTCAATGTCTAAACCACAAAGAGTACAACATTGAGACCACCTTGGCCATGAACATGAAATCGTGTTATCAAATGGTTAAATTAAAAATTGTCAACAAGATAATTATTGTGTAAACTAAATATAATTTTGCATAATAGTCCAAGGAGATATCAAGGTAAAAGACAGCTTATGTGACATCTAAAATCATAGCCTCCAAAATGAACACATGCAATGGTTCAACAAGGAGGATGATGGAATCAAAGGACCCAAAACCAGAAAAATATTAAGACCAAAAGCAACTTACAATGTTAACATTCAAACAATAAGCTCAAATATTTTTCTGTGGGCTTTTCTTCCCAAAGAATGCCTCCCAAACCAATGATGATTGAGGTCCTTTCTTGTCCAAGTACTCTCTAACAGCTTTGTCATCAACAAATAACCCTTTCTGTTTAGGTGTTCTGCTAACTCTTACCCTTTCTCCTTGCAAAACTCATGTAGTATATCCGCAATGTCGCCACATTTTGGGAGATGACAAAGCCTCCAACATCTCCACACAGAAATCAACAGCACTGTCCAATCTGTTGCCCTTATACATTCCCCTAAGCAATACTGTGTAACTAAAGGCGTTTGGCGAGATGCCATTACTCTGCATTTTCCGGAAAATCCTCACGGCATCGTCAAGCTGCCGGGCCTTGCAGAAGCCCTCAACCACAGCAGTGTATATCACAACCTCTGGAGTGGTACCCCTCTCTCGCATCAAACCGAAAAGCTTCATGGCTTCTTGGACTAAGCCATCTTTGCATAGCCCATCAAGCATGGCCACAGCATTGGGAATAAGACACCAGTTCCTTCATATTCCGCGAAAATCTCATCAGCGTTTTGGGGCGGCTGCTCTTTACCATGGTTAGCGTCTTGTTCTCTGGAGGCCTGAGCGGCTGCGCTTTCTAAAGGTCGTTCCTTTTTTTGGACACCGAGCTTGAATCTCTCAAGAAAACTATCCTCCAATGGGGTACCTACCTTTCCCGCAGGTGAGGATGGGTTAAAGGAAGAAGCTTGGGAGGGTCTATCAGCTCCATCGCCATTGGGGAAGCCAGGTTTTCTCCGGAAAGTATGAAGAGGGGAACGATTTGTTCCAGGCTCACCTCTCAAGGGCCTGCCGGGTATTGGTTTAGGAGGATTGCTGCCGCCGCCGCCGCTTCCTAAGAGATCAGAATTGTCTGCCGAATCTTCTCGATTCCTTGCACCACCAGCACGGCTGGAGGCATCAATGGAACTGAAAGGGCGTATCAGTAGAGGCGACGGCATTGGTGAAGAGTTGGAGGGAGAAGAATGATTTGACTGGAGAAGGCCCTTCACCTTACCCTGCAAAGCTCGCATCATCTCCCCGCCAAGCTGGGTGATACTGATCTCAATTAACAAGGCAAGGAATGCAATTGGGGGCCAAGGGTTTAGGGCTTTAGGGGTAAAACGGTAATTTAATAAAACAAGAAGGGCAATAGCGGCCGATTCCTTATTTTCCCACGACTATACATCTTATATACAACAGATAAGGTTGGAGCCTCTGCTGCATCCTCTGCCTTCACAATTTCATTATTTTGACGGATGGGTATGGTCTAAAGTAGAAGCCTTTACACCTTTTCCTCTTTGATTGCATGATTTTCTCGGAAAAGGTAAGACTTTCTCTCTTGAATCCTTTAAATACTCTGCATTTTCTTTTCAATTATCTCACTGGGTATTTTGGGTTGGTGGCAAAGCCTGCAAATTCTAGAATTTCACTCTTCTTTCTAGTCATGGCTGTCTGAGACTTAAATTAGCATATGCTCCCAGCTTGATTTATGTTTCAACCAAATCTTTTCAGGGACATGGAAATCAGCAGCTCCCAAAATGGTAGCATCATGTGGTTTTTAGGGATAAGGGTTTTGATGATAAGAGCATCCATGAAATCTTTTAAGAAGTGTAAGCGGAGTGTGAAGACAGGGACCAGAGCTTCAGAGAACTAGGCTTACTTGAGAACCATTGGTATTCAGGATAGAAAGATACCTTCCATTGTTTCAAAATGCCCTAAAATCCTTGCTCTAGGCCTCTATGAGAAGATTGTCCCCATGGTCCAGTGCCTTGCAACTTTGGGAACAAAACCCAGTGAGGTTGCTTCAGCCATAACCAAATTTCCTCATATACTCTCTCATAGTGTGGAGGAGAAGCTCTGTCCCCTCCTGGCCTTCTTTCAGGCACTGGGAGTCCCGGAAAAGCAGCTTGGAAAGGTGATATTGGTCAATCCTCGGCTCATCAGCTATAGTATTGAATCTAAACTTACACAAATTGTAGACTTTCTTGCTAGTCTTGGCCTTACCAGAGAGGGAATGATTGGTAAAGTTTTGCTGAAACACCCATTTATCATGGGGTATAAGTGATAGAGCTGCCTTCCCTTCGGAGTTCTTGAGATTAATTGGTCTGAGAGAGCAAGATTTTCAAAAAGTGGCAATCAATTTCCCTGAAGTCTTCTGTAGAGATGCAAACAAGATTCTTAGCCCCAATGTTGCTTATCTAAGGAGAAGCGGGTTTGAAGATGGACAGATAGCAGCTCTGGTGACTGGTTATCCCCCTATTCTGATCAAGAGCATAAAGAATTCTTTAGAACCTAGGATAAGGTTTTTGGTAGAGGTAATGAGGAGAGATATTAGTGAAGTTGTAAACTATCCTGACTTCTTCCGTCACGGTTTAAAGAAGACACTGGAGTCGAGGCAAAAACTTTTGGAACAGAAGAAAATAGAATGTAGCTTGAGTGAAATGCTTGATTGTAATCCAAAAAAATTCTTTTTAAAGTTTAATTTGACTGAAAGATCTATCCTAAAGATGGTAGTCTTTTTCGTTGCTACATGTTGTGTATGTACCTGTGGTTAGTTGGCCTTGCCATGTTCATTTATTTCCTTCATATTAAGAGCTTATTTTGACTTTTTGGGCTGGATAGATCAATGAATGGTTAAGCTATGTGTCTCCTGCAGTTGCATTAACATTTGGGAGTACCATGTTATTGTTTAAAACAAAAGATTTTACATAAAAGCAATTTAATTTTGTTCTCTTAGATGTCTGCGATGAAGTTCGTTGAAGCTCAGGTCCATGATTAAGCAGCCTCTGGGACATAGAGGGCCATGCTTGTCTTTCTTCGATGCCCTTGTTTCTTGTTTATGAACACAATGCCTGGTTGATGAATGGGGTGCAATTCTATCCATCTGACTTATTTATTCTTTGGAACATTACCTGTGTGGTCCGTGTGGATGAAGCTTTAGTTGTCTAATATCCTTCATGCCCTTTATAACCAGTCAGATACAAATATTTCCTCTTTATGCGTGAGTGTGAAATTTTCAGTTACTTTCATGTGATAAATTTTACAACTCGAAGAAACTCTCAACGGAAAGATCATATAGTGTTCCACAATTTTCCCCAATATATCTGGGGTCTGTGTGAGAAACCTCAGTGGATTGGGATTATGTTGAATTTGCTTTTAGTGGTACCTCTTTCCAGATCACCAGGAGATTCTTCGACTCCCCTAATTAGTCTCCTTTTGTAGAATTTACTTCCAAAGGAGATACTAGTGTCAGCCCCTGTCTTTTCTCTGATTTTTAAAGTTCTCGAGCTTGTTGGAATCACTCCCAGATTATTGCTGCAATATGCATGATATATATCCTAATGGTTCACAATGCCCGCATCTTTACATCATCCACAAAAAAAGGCACCACAAACTTAAAGAAACTGTTGCTGGATTTCTTAGATATCTCCCTTTTTTCTTGTAGACACAATCACTGTTAAGTAACCTGGAGTCGGTCTAGGACTGATGATTGCTTGTTTTGACAAAATAGCCATCCCAAGGTTATCAATGTCTGTTTATTATTCTTACATAAAGAATGTCTGCACTGTTCACTAGGATGGAGAGTACACTTTGACATCACAGGTCGAGGTTGCAGAGGTGTTAGTTATTTTAGAGGTTTTTAACTTCGAAATTTGCGGAACAAATTACAAGCTAGTCTTTATTGAGAAAAAGCAAGAACATTGGGAGTATGAAACAAGGGAGGGAATGTGAGTGTTGCTGAAATGAGATATCAGGATAAGGCATCTGTGCAAAGAGTGAGGATTGCACAAATTGAGAGGATGGCATCTGGCGGGTAGAGTTGCACAAGAATTGAGGATGTGATGAGGTAGAAATAGAATCAGTTGTTAGAATTCCAATAACGATACAATTTACCTGTAAGGATGGTGACTTGATTCTATTTCAAGATGCTAAAAGAATAAAAAAAGATGGATGATTTTAGTCAGTGTGAGAAAGGACTGAGCAGTAGTTTTTACATTGAAGGAAGACATGACTCTAGAAAGACATGAATTACTGCCAAGGATTTAGCCTAATCCCAAATAGTTGGGATTTTGGCTTTGTTGTTGGTGGTGATGTTGCTTCTCTAGTATTATGTATGTGCCTTGCCACCAGCATACATTTTTTTTTTTACAAGTAAATAAAATATATTAGAAAAGGGATGCTAAAATTAGAGGTGATAATATGGGTTGAGTCCAATATGCTATTTTAGCATGATTTGTTGAAGGATTGGGTTGTAAAATTTAAGACCCGAATAAAACCGGGCCAAATTGGCTGGCCTTTTTGGCTCGTTGCTCATGTGGGTTTTTTTCGGTTGGCCCGATTAACCCGAAATATTTATTTAATTTTTTTCAAATAACTATCTCAATAATTGAGATTTTCAAATATTCATTTATAAAATTCGATATTTTGGGCTTTTAACATGGAGTCAAATATCTGTTTTTGTAGCATAGGGGTTTAAAATAATAATTATTATTATAATATATGATTAATATATTAAACTTTGTTTTTAAGCCCCATTTTATTTTCGATTTTTAAATGTAAGCTTTTAATATAATTTATATGATAATTTAATATTTAAAAAATGTTGTGTGAAAAATTACGGTGCATTTTGGATTAAATAAATTAAATTTGTTACATAAATGAATACAGTTTGAGTGTAAGCTTAGCCCAGAGGTATCAGAGTTCGAATCTAATAATGCGGTTGTGTTATATGGTAAAGTTTTGTCTCATATTAATTAAATCCCATTTCGAATAGAGATTAGTGCAGTTATTAGTATGAGCAAAGGAATTACATTTATGTGTGTCTGTGCATGCTTAGGATACAAAAAAAAAAAAAAATTAGGTTTAATATTGAATATATTTTTAATTTATGCAAATTAATGTATTTAAATATTTATAATTTGCATTTTTTGTTATCTTTAAATTTTATTTAATAATATATGTTTTTGATAAGCAAAGTTCATGATAGTTTATAATTAATTAAATTTAATAACTAAATTATCGGCGTATTTTTAAATAATTTTATTATTTAAACTAGTGTTAATAACAAAATATTATTATTTTAAAAATAATTAACAAAAAAATATACACATATTTCTTTCCTAATATAATTATATCTTCAAGCAAGATGAATTTTTAAAAAAAGAAAAAAAAAGAAAGGGTATTTCATTATTATATTATTGAGATGTATTTTTGGAAAAAAAATATATTTTTATTCCAAATATAAATGAAATTTGAAATTTATATTGTTAACATTCTAAAAAATTAATTAATAGATGATGATGACTCAATTAACATCGATAATATACATCTTTATAATGGAGAGTTACATATTATTAGCGGATATAATTATGAGATTACAAAGAAACTGATATTTTTTATTAATGGAAAACGACCTGCATATATAGTATATTTATTTACATAAAATCTGTGATATAGTCGAAGTATAGGAAAGTTAGCAAAACAAAAAAACAAAAAATAACTCATAACGAAAACTAATTCCTAAAAAGGTGGAAACCATAAAATTAATTCTTAAAAGGTTACAACAAGGTTTGAATTCATCAATATCCCCCCTCAAGTTGGAGCTGGGATTGAGATGTCAATGTCACGCCCCGATTCACCGGTCAGGCTTGGAGTTAGGCGAATCAGAGCCAGGTTTAGGTGCGAAACCATATCTTGAGACTCTTTATTATTATTATTATTATTATTATTATTGAGCTTAACTTATACATGTGGTATACAAATAATTTTGTAATAACCAAAGTCATTCCACATACAAAGAACTTGCGTTGGTATCAGTAAAATCTCTATAACGTATCTTGAAGTCGGTCTTTATCTGATTCTTTATACGTATGCATGCTCCCAATACAAACATCGAAGTTGCGGAAAAGTCTTGGTGAGCACTATCTACGAGATGGCCGAATCTTAGTTGGTGTGGAATGTCTGTCCTCTTTATCTCTCTTGATCTGCGGATTGAACGCCGTCTTGAAGCTTTACGTGAGTGGGAACATATGAAGCCCGATGCTTGACCAAATGTGATAATCGCCGTCGTGATCTTGCATTTACTTATGCATACTCTTAAACCCTATTCTTATGTAACCTAACTCATCTCATATTATCTGTAGATTTTATTCTTTTGATTCCTTATCATTATCTTGTTCATATTACTTTCTGTGTCATGTATTTCTGGGTTGTAACTCATCTATCTACTACATGTATGATGGAATCGAATCATATTCAAAGTAACTTATCGTATACAATGGCAATTGAACAAATCGAAATCGTATCAGATTTATTGAGGTTCCGTCAGTATCTCAAATACATATTATTTCTTTATCCTTTATCACTGGCCAAAAGCCGTGTCACTCGCTAGAAATTACATTTAAGTGATGCAGGATGCTAGTTAAATCATTTAGTTTCGTTTTATAAATTTTCATTTTCAAAAGTGTCGCGACTCGAATCCCCTGCCAGGCAGGTGGCGGATCGGTTTGGAGCGGTTTCTTTCAGGCGTTCGATCAAAACATTTGGCCGTGCTTGTTAAATTTTAACTGAGTGTCGCGGCAGAGATCGACTTGACTACGGTTGTGGATCATTTGGGCAGGTTTACTCAAACATTTTGATTATCTTTCCAAAACATTTGTTTATGTTATTCCATTTAGACTTTTTTTTTTTTTTTAATTACGAAAGCACTTCTTTTCGAGGCGATCCTTAAACACTTATAATTTCAAGACCCTTAACATTTCACGTTCGACAAAATGCGTTTACCAAAATGATGCCTTTTCTTATGTCAGTGTAATGTAAAGATACTTAAGCAATCTGATTTTAATGTCATTTTAAACATCGGTTTGTGATTTCACATATGGCTATGAGTCGCCGTTCGCGACAGTTGACGAATCACTGTTTGTCGTTCGATGCGATGTGATTCGCATCGGTGTCTGATCTATATGTGGTATAAATTCATTCGACCAGATTCGCGGGGAATCACGCCACTGTTGTCGCCGATGTGATGTGATTTCGCGTTATCAATTATTGTCGTCTCGCATATTCTTTATGAAATTGGCGTTGCGATAAGTTCGCAGAATCCGCCTGTTTGATAGATTCGATGCTTGATGTGATTTAGCATTCAATTATTATGCGTCTCACGTATTCTTTATAGAGTCGACATTCACGGGCCAGTTCAAGCGGGGAATCTGCACTTACTGTTTGTCGTTAGGTAGCGATGTGATTCAGCGTCCGATTATTATAAATGCGTATGGTACATGAAGTCGAACGTGCGGCAGTTCGCGGGAATCTGCTACAATTTGTCATTTATTAGCAATGTGATTTACGCGTTGAACAAAATAAGTTTTCCTTCATGGCAAAGATTGATTTGGTGAATCGTCATATCGGTCGTCGATAATCACATTTAAATCATTCTTTTATGCGATAATTTTATTATCGTTCAAATACATGCACGCCGCATACGTGTGACGAACATTTCGAATAACAATCGTTTAAATCAATATATATATATATACTTATATACCATATATATTTATATTTACAATTAGCATTCATAACTGGAAGTCACATTCGCGTTTGTCTTCATATCATTTTATGTATGACAGCATTGAATAACAATCATTCAAATCAATATATATATGCTTATATATATTTCACAATTAACATTCTGCTTAGATCATGTCGCATTTCGATTCAAATATCGACTTCGTATTATCTTTTTCAAATATCTCCCGTCTATGTACACATTTCATATACTCATTTACGTATACTCGTTTATATACTCATTCACGTACTTACTCATTTATGTATACTCATTCATGTATTGACTCCGATATCACTCATTCTATACTCATTCATGTGTACTACATTCCGTATCTTCGTTTACGTCTATCTCTTCGTTTCATTGTTATCATTTAGTTATATGTGATAATAATAATAATAATAGCAGCATTATGTGTTCGACATATTGCGCCGCATGTTGCGTCATGAACTGGTGTTTTCATTTCATTTTCATAAATCATTTTCATGTTTAAATGACACATGCTACATTTTTCATTTTCTACATTTTCATTGTTTCGTGCACCATTACGTATAATGATTGGCATTAACACATGTGAAGTATAATGTATGTGGAATCATGCTTTCCATTCGTATATTAACACATTATACAATATCACTCTTGGGAAGTCAAATTAATCCGTCAGTCGTCCAGCTAAAGTTATGGCATTTTCATGCAGCTAGTCGGATTTACGTGGATTACCGCTAGAAACAGTTTGTATTACTAATTTTTTTAGGGATCTAGCCATGTTTTGACTCTAGGTCATTGTGTTCTTTTAAAGATAAGGTGCTAAGGGTTCTATTCAGCCAGGTCCCTTTGAAGGTCGAACATAGAAACTCAGGATTCGTCAAGAAACAACCGGACTACTCATCATTCAAAATTTGGAACCAGAATTTAACACACAGCCCTTTGAGTGAATTTTTAGGCCATAGGATCGGAATTGGCGATCTTTATTCTTTAAGTTTAATTATAAGCCAGGGGAGTCTATTTCTGTAGCCATGGTCCTTTCAAATCGGATAAGAAATGTTAGTGTGGCTGAAATCGACCCCAAGGTGAAAAGCTGAGGAAGCGAGGAATAAGATTAATAGGTACATATCTCGCATGTCTTGATGCATGTTAACAGCAGCCAACGAAAGTGTCAGGGTACACTTTTCAAGTGTCTTGAGTACAAGTCACGAAATGCCCCCAAAATGTGTGTTTTCTCATTTTCCATATGTTCAACCCGATCAACTCACATACTCCATATACACCTCAAAACCATTTCAAATTCACCTTGTAAACTCTTTTATACTCAAATCATCTTTCAATTCTTATCTTATGCACTCATTTAAACTCAAACATGTTTTCTATTCATCTCTTATACAAAGCTGAGGTTTTACTCAGCCTGACTTCAGAAATCTGGGGTCCTTTCAAACTGAAACGAAACGGTGTGTTCATACTTTGCCATAACCACTTAAAACCAAAAAACACGAAGTAATGAGAGCTCTGGGTCCTCTCATAGCAAAACCACTAAGTAAAGGGATTTCCATACATAAATTCATTCTAGGGTTAGGTTTCCCATGACCTGAAACATATATCTAGGCAAGAAATCCATAAAACCATATAGATCCGTACAAAATCGAGTTCCATACCTTTGTGAGCTCCTCTTCTCTTCTTCCTCTCTTCCCTCTTCCTCTTCTTCTCCTTACTCCCCTTCTCCTCTCTTCATTCAGTTTTGGTTCTCAATGAGACCAAATTAGTCTTAAATCCCTTTTAAGTTAAGGCC
>JAEQBH010006498.1:0-86428 GCA_016808115.1 Tetrastigma voinierianum | reverse complement strand
CAATCTTTCAGGGTCCATTTGTTAAATACTTAGCGAAAAATCACTGTCATTGTTGGGACCTATTTAAACCAAGCAAGGTTAATATGAGGATCCCTAGCAAATCGTGGTCCCAAATATTGTGGTCCAATATATAATTGAGGCGTGCTGAAAGGACTAGTGGTGGGTGTCTACAATAGATATATTATTTTGGAAGACAAAAGAATGTGAATTTGCCATTGTAATATCATAAAGAGAAGAAAACAAAAGCAGGAGGACATTTTGAGCAATTCTTTCTTGTTTTGAACAAGTTTAAGTGTTTCTTTTATTTACTATCATATCTTTCAAGACGATAAATATCTTAATTACAAAAATAACAATCAACCAAAAATGTGATGTTTGATTCGAAGACAACCTTTAGATATGTCAAATTTTGCATGCTTCATTATATTCTTGTTGGGTAACTTTTATAATTTTTCTTTCTTGCTTCGTGAAAATTTTGATAGCCATTTTAAGAAGCATTTTCAATTTTGCCTTTTGTAAACACTTTAAAGCTTTACTTTTCGTACTAGAAAAGTTAAAATACTTTCTAAAATAATTACTATACGTACTTTAAACGCTCTTCAATTACATCCAAAAACGAGCTACAATAAAGTTCCAGTTGGAATGCCTATGACTTTATTTTTAAAAAATTATTTAAAAACATATATAACAGGGTGAAAATATTTCAAGTTTCCAAATGAATTTTTGTTCTAGAAAATACAAAAGATTATTTTTATTTTTTTACATCTATTCACTTACATTTTATTGTTTCTATCATTAAGTCTGATAAGCTCTAGATTTGAAACTAGAAATATTTTATAAAGTCATTCCATCCTTACTAATTAGCCAACTTTATACACAAAAGAATTATCTATTTAAACTTCTTTTCAAGAACCGTCTTAATATACCCAAAATATTGCTAAGTTTCCATCAAGGAAAAAATAGCCAAGTATCTCAGGTCACTTGGAGCTATAGCTTGGGTCAAAATCTAAGCAATCTATTAAATCAAGCTTAGAGGGCTTGTGCAGCAGCAAACCATCATCAATAATGCCTTTAGACATTCAAGAAGTCTAGCTTTAAACTTCATTTCAATGCATGATGAGAGGGTTTTGCACCAATTAATGAAGCTGTTCACAATCTAACAAATTTCACCTCGTTCTAGTAACATAATGCCAGACATCAACTGCGATCTGTGCATGGTCACGTTGTCAATTGTTCAACATTTCAATTGAACATCCCGCGTTAGAAGATAATGGAGTTTTTTTTTTTTCTTGACAGCAGATAATGGAGTATTTATTATCATTGAAGTAGATACTGGCCCTATGTTGAAATTTTCTTTAGTGTCCTAAATATGCTTCTTTGATATCTTTGAGGCTGGGTTCAAGTAGTAAAAAAGTAAGATGGATATAAAGGAGAACTAGGATCGAATCCAAAGAAAGATACTATAATATAATATGTAAATTTTTGTAACCAACCATTGAGGAGCCTAATAACTTCACCCAAGAAGAAATTTAAAGGACCTTTCTGTCTTTTGACATCCTAAGCCATTGTTGATAAAAAGAGGAGATCCGATTGATTACAAAAAAGGCTGAAACTAAATTAGTTTTGAGTTATTTGAGATTTTCAGTGTCATGCCCCTAAACCTACATATTAGGATAATTGTCATTTTACATTTAAAGGGTTGAAGTGTGAAACAATACATACCTTCAACTTTATAACTGGATTAATTCTAATTATCAAATACTTATTCAAAGTTAAAGTGCAATATTCTAATATCACTAATAAAAATTCCATATTAACAAAACTTTTTTGACACTCACCATTCAAATATGATTAATATAAAAGTTCAAAATAATTATTCGTGACATTCTCAAACAAACTCTGAAAAACTAAAATAATCCAAATGAACATAAACTCACAACTAAACAAAGTTCATAACGGATTTCAAAAATCTAATCCTAATAATGACGAATCTTTAACCTAACAATTCATGGATCAAACATTTTCAAATCACTTGCAAAAAAAAAAAAGATATTATCATTAGTTATTTCCACAAATTTTTTGTCAATACATTCAAATATTCAAACAAAGTTCTCTCATTTATGATCCAAACAATTTCATATCAAATTCATTCAAATTTTCAAATCAAAATTTTTACTCAGTCACAAATATCGAATTGTGTCCAACCATTTGAGATTTTCAAATGGGTGGTTAGCCTTAAATTGTTCATTTTAAGGTGGACGAAACCAAACAATACTAGTATTATTAACTTCTAACTAAAACTCCTAGAGGCTGGAGTTCAAATAAATTATATTTACCATTAGTCAACTATTATTCTTGTTGACAAAGGCTGAATAGTGTCAATTATTATTCATGTAGACATGACCAAACTAACTAAAGTAAAAAATATAATCATAACATTTCCATTCACAAAATATAATATCTCCACCGTTTATATTACAACAAAACATAAAGTCAAACATACTTTTCAACGCACAAATATATTTGATCCATATTTTAAACAAATAATAGTGCAAACATTTTCAAATTGTATATAAAATATCAAAAGATTATATTAATTTTCTTACCTGGGGTGCCAATTTGAAAGTCCCAAATATAGTCTAAATATATTTCTAATTAAGAGTCTACTTCACCTAAACAGTACTATAGAGTAAAGAACTCATTAGTCATATGAACTATTACTTTTCAAGGTTATTTTAATTTACTTATTTATTATTTTAAACCTATTATTATTATTACTTTGTGAATACTTTAACCCCTAATTATTACTTTATCTTTCTAAAACTAATTAAATTATAGTTTGATATCTGTCACGGTTTTGCTCTAATAACTCCTTCATCAAGCCATAAATCTCGATCTCGACCGTTCATAACCTAGATCAAAGTCTTATTTCAAACATATCCAAAATCCAGAACAATCCAACGGTTGTCACAAGAACGAAAAGCTTACACCAATCACTAAACTAAACTCACTTAATCGCTTATTTCAAATGAGTATAACTTCAACCGGTAACCAACCTGATCTACACTTTCAGGTTGTAGATAAATATCTATATCAAACATAAGAAATCTAAGTCAATCCAATGGTTGAATAAGGAGAAGAAGGCCATAATTAAACTTACCAAATCCAAAACCGATTTCAAAAACTGCTTGTTTCAAACAATTATAACTCTCAACCGAAACCTTAAAACACGATACTGAAAGTTCCCAAAACGGAAACTGATTCAATAACTGCTGCCTAGTTCAAACGAGTGTAGCTCTCTACCAAAACTTCAAAACACGATCTTCACCATTCAGATTGTAGACCGTGCCTTATCTCAACCATATCCAAAATTCAGCCAATCCAAATGATCAGTAAGAACTGCAATTTCTCCAATGGCTAAACTCCCTTTGCTTCTTCTTCCAACATTTGATCCCCTTCTTTTGTGTTTATATATTTAGTTTTTTATACCTAGAGTTCCTTTTAGGGAACACAATATATCCTTCATAAAAATCCTTACTTATTTGTCACCTTAAAAATTTAATAGGAGCTACATCACGCTTGTCAAGCCTCGAAACCCGCTTTAAAGGTATGATCATTATTTCACACCCTGCCTCGAAGGCTAAAATTGAATGCTAAACTAAGACAAACCTTCAAGTTTTATAGAATTTGGATTAATTCCAATTACCGAATACTTGTATAGAGTTCAAGTGCACATTCTAATATCATCAATTCTCAAAATTCCATACTAACAAAAATTTTCAAATTTCAACCTTCAAGAATGAACTTATCATGTCCAAAAAATAATTATCCAGCACAATTTTAAACAAACCCTAAAAATCCTAAACAATTCGAAAGAACATTAACTCATTGTCTAAACAAAGTCTATAATGGATTCAAAATAAAAACCCTAATAAAAACAAATTCTCATCCCGATCAAACCTCACAAGCAGTAACTATGAGTACTTGAAAATAGTTAACAAATGAGAATGAAATGAAACTCAATAAGGTAGATTCATGCAGTTCATAGATCAAACATCAAATCACTTGCAGGAACAGAGATATTAGCATTAGTTATTTTCACAATTGCTTTCAATAATACCTTCAAATATCTAAACAAAGTTCTTTCATTTTGATCCAAACATCTTTCATATCAAAAATCATTCAAACATTCAAATCAAAACTTTTACTCTGATCACAAATATTGAATGGTGCCTAACGATTGTCACATCCCACATCGGATAGGGGAGAAACTTTTTAACACTATATAAGTATGGACTTCTCTCAATTGAGTAGATGCGCGAAGCCGTGAGGCCCTCGGGGTAAAGTGACAACATCTACATGATTACCGGTCGCTACAAATGAGATCGAGTCAATCCTCAACCTCGCAGTCATATGTTTAACCCGTAGAGGGTGTTTGTTCGTTGGCTCCATATCCCATCGAACACAACGGCGACATTGTGTCTCAAAGATGTAGAGCGCTTTGTCATATCCACATCGATAAGTGCAGAAACTTCATAAAGCACTATAAGTACGAGCTACTTTCAACTTAGTAAACACGCTTTAAAGCCGTGAGGACTCATTGGATCCAAAACAGACAATATTGTATATGGTTGGACCGGGTTGTTACATTCGATGTAGTGGTTAAATATTTCTTATCGTGCCTCTCATGCATTGTCATAATACCTTCCTCAACGGTGTTCTTAAAGAAAACTGTTCATATATGCCCATAGGAAAAGATGATTTTCTACTAAAAATGTAGTGTTTAATTAAGTTTAAATTCCATAATTAATTGATTTATAAATTTTTCAGGTCATAAAAGTAATTAGCCTATGAATTATTATTATTTTTTAAGTTTTTGAAGAGTTTTGAATTACTTAATCTCACCTGATCATATTGCCTATCCCAACTGGGATTTTTGCTTCACTTTTATTTTTCATGCAAAATCATGTCATGTCCACCAAAGAAATGGATGTTCGAGGTTTAACCTACTTAGCAGGAGTAAGGTTTTTGTAGAATTGATTTAAAAGTGCTTATGCTTTGTTGAAGGTCGGAAACCCACATAAAGATTCGAATGGATATAAGGAAGTTCTCAAACATAATATAAATGAATAAGATTTGATAAAATTTATTTATAATTGGACATGAAGCCTCATGGTCCATTTTCAAAAACATATTTACTTGGATTTACATTTTGCTTAATTTAAGTATCATTTGCAACATTGATTCAATGAATAGATTTAAATACCTGTCAAATTCAAGACATTAATTAAATATTATACAAAGGCCAATAATTTTGATTGGTAATTGATCCCCTTGTTTTGATAAATAAAGATAAAGCTTTGAGTGATACTCGCAAGCATAATATTATACTCTTGAACTAATTAATGGTACTCGTCTTACACATTTTACTAACTATATATTTTTATGAAAAAAGAAATGGATACCAAATAGTTTTGGCAATTTAATAATTATCACTTTTTGTTTTCTTCATTCTTTTTCTAGTCTTACAATATTGTATTAATAGCATACAGTAAATCTAGCTTTTAAGAATTACTAAAAGAACAACTCTTTGTAGACCAATAATTGTTTTATCAAAAGTGAAAAATCACCACAAATGACGAATTAAAAATAAAATATCTTTAAAACATATTTTTACCATGTTTGTAGTACTAAAATTTTTATCTATGTAATTAAGGAAAAGGTCCTCTCTATATATTAAGAGTTAAAGAAGAAAAACTATCAAACATATATGAGATGGTTATGTCTCTTTCAGTCTTAATCGCTGATCTCTTGAGTTTGCTTATGAGATTTGAAGGCGCATGCGGATGTACCTTTATCGTCCATATGATTCTCGATGGCTCATGTGGGATTAGATATGGGTGTAAGATGATTTGAGCACGCCTTTCATACGTATACGTCCACCCGTGACACCTCATGGGTTGATAAAAGAAAAAAAAAAGTCAATTAGACCTAACTTAAGTAGTTAAGAGCTCATGCTGACATAAAAAAGAAAAGAGTTCAAAGTTCGATCCTAGTGAGGAAAATTTTGTGAACGAACATATTATTATAATGTATTACAAAGTGAATATATAAAAAGAGTCAGCGAATAATGTTATATACCAATGCTAGTGTTGACAACAAATCCATTTTTTTCAATTCAGTCTTTGTAAATTCATCAACCGTTACTGAATTCCTAACAAGATTATAAAGTCATAGGAGAACTTTTATATGATAGAAATACCAATATCTAAATTCCAAATATATGTTATCATAAAAAATCTGCATATATTAATATTAATATTAATAATCTTTATTTATACTTATAGAAAACACATTACTCATTTAAAACAATAATACTCCATTTTAGTAATTGGATGAACTTCGATATAATGTACATAAAAGTTGGCAATAAGAAAGTGTTGTTAGAATATCAAGGACAAATAATCTAAAATGTTAAATTTCTATTGCAAACTGCTGCCTGCTGTAATATCATTTTATGACTAATGATTCTTTGAACTTTCAGTATTGATATTGAAAATTTCAATCTCCTTATTTACTTTATTAACAAGAATTTTTAAAATTATTAGCCTCAGATGAGTTACATTAATTTTAAAAAAAAAGTCTACTAAGTTATAAGAGGTTACAAAATTCATCAAGAATATTTCCGATAAAAACCCTTGCCACCCCTCCTTCTTCTTCTTTCTCTTGTAGTCTCTCTTCTGATTTCAAGGAGGGATGATTTTTTGACAATTTTTGGCCTGAAATTATTCATCCGCATCTTTTTCCCTTTTTTTTTCTCAATAATATGGGTTCTTCCCCACAAATATGGATTTCTCACAAAGTGTCTGTCGACGCATTTGACTTTTGTTTTGTTTATTTTGTGTTTGTTGTCGCCTTGTCGCAAATAAGTAGGGCGGTGAGTGTTTTCATGATTGGTGATCTAGTGGTGGTCGTTTTATGTCTCGCCTCGTAGAAGCTTTTTGCTTATGTTCAACACGAGTGTGGTTGTTTGGTCTTGCTTAGATTCACTTCAGGGAAACTGAACTCCTCGCTTGTTAGTT
Source organism: Tetrastigma voinierianum (assembly GCA_016808115.1). Taxonomy (NCBI): domain Eukaryota; kingdom Viridiplantae; phylum Streptophyta; class Magnoliopsida; order Vitales; family Vitaceae; genus Tetrastigma; species Tetrastigma voinierianum. The sequence continues at coordinate 79,346 of JAEQBH010006498.1, read as the reverse complement.
ATTTAGTTTTCATTTAGAATCGCTAAATACAAAGGTCGATACTCTTGGTAGCATCTTCCTCATTTAGAGTTTGAGATGTTAGGGTTTTGTACGTGTTGGAGATATGACTTGTCATAATCTTCGCAAAAATAAATTGCATATTTTCTAGCAATGTCACACGATATATAACAATGATACAACTTGGCCTATTTCTATAAGTCACAACTAGTGTCGCACGTGATGGTAGAATGTTGTGTGACACAACTTTCCCATGTGGTCCACACTTAATTCTCGGGGGGCAATATTATGCAAATCAGAGGCAATATTCATTGCGTATTTAAATATGAAGAACAAAGGAGAATATCATAATATTGATGGATCAAATCATCGAGATTCCATTTGTGAGAATGCTATGGAATGAAGATATTGTACTTGATGAATGTGGAATGAAATCGATTCTCCACCGCCTATCGAGACAATTATAATACGGAGATCTTTAAATATCGAGAAGATCTCCAAGGGGCTACTTAAAAATGTGCAAAGACGTTTCTCTATTTATTGATTTACACACGAAGGAGATTACTTAAGAAGCCGTTTCACTTGCGTGAAGAAGTCGACATGTACGCTTTATTCTTGATGATGAGAAGATTGATTCTCCTTGTTAAGAAGGAGTGATTAGACGGTGTGAGTCCATATGGCTACGGGAAATAAGGAGTTTATTTATGTTTACTATTAGAGAGTTAGAGAAGACGATCAGGAGGAGCCCCTTGTCTCACCTAAGACTAACATGTAACCAACCGATATATAGTGGAATCTTTCAGATCCGACTCACCCGTAGGACTTAAGCTTTGCCGAACCGTGTGACCAATCTGTCTCCTTATGTGGTGGTTTATTTTCTCTTATATCTCCAGTAGTTTTATTTTCATGATTAATCACTGATATATAGCTTGGTAGACCTCAATCTTGACAGTTTTGCATCATTTGATGCAAGTCATGCAACAACTAGTATAACATCTTCTTTGACAGATAGATTATTCTCTTTCAATTAGTATCAAAGCCGGGTCACTTGGGCTTATTGAGTGGAGATTCAGGATTATGTAATTGTTTATCTTAGAGTGTTACCGAGCAGTGATAAATTCAACACGGTCGAAAGGTACCTTTCCCTAATAAACAAATATGATTTCTGCCTCCCTATCTTCGTGCTTCTCATAAAATAAGCATAAATTAGAGAGCTAATCTTGAAGCAAAGAACAAATACCTAAGGATCCAATGCATGAAATGTGAAGGGTATGAACATATTCAGGTTGAATGTGCTAAAACATGAAATGATGGTGAGTCTGAAGCATGCAATGAAAGAGAGGACATCTACAATGAATAAGTGACGCCAATCAGTCTTCTGTAGCATAATAGTGTTCGAGCGATCTAACAATTTCTCCATCTGGTCCAACAATTGATCCATCAACCTATGAGTCACATGCCTCAATGACTGCACTTGCTCTATCAGATGTTTTGACAATTAATGTGGAAAGCGGTGATGATGAAGAAATCTTTGACGAAGAGATGGCCCACTCATACAAAATCATGTATGAGAAGCTGGTGGAGATTTTCAATGAAAACAGTATACATTTCAAGAAAATCTTCAACTGCAGAGAAAATTTATTCTGCCAAACAAGTCAATGCTGAAGATTTAAAATGAAGAATCTTAACAAACTGAACAAAACTTAAAACTATGATGATGAATTCTCGCCACACGACCCTAGATCGGGATTCTCGCTTGAAGTGGAGTCAACAAAGACTGTGAAGGCCTATGGTTCAAGGGATAAAGTTCATAAACTAAATCTCATGTCCCCATAAATGTTGTCCAAACATGCATAATCCGCTATCACATTGTCACAATGGCAGGAGAAAGAATTGGTCATCAAAGAGACAAAATCTCATATGCTATTATTGCAATAGGCTAGGACATATCCGGAGGGAATGTTCTCACTTCTTAATGCATTAGAAGGAGGTGCATGATAACCAACACCCTATAACAAAAGTCATATTTAGGTGGTTAAAAGGATGAAAGGTTCTGGTATTCGCATTATTATCTAATGTGAATGTCACAAAATGGTACTGACAAGAGAAGCTTCAAGAACATGACAAGTAATAAAGAATTTCTGATCAATCTGCAACCCCGCAATCTAAAATTTGTGACATTTGGTGATGGTGTCAAGGGTGCTGCACTTGGAAGTGGCTTACTAAAAGTCTCAGGTATGCCTAAACTATAAAATGTTCTCCTTATAAAAGAATTGAAGGCTAACCTTATAGACATTAGTCAATTATGTGATCATAATTTATTTGCCAAATTCACTAAAAATAAGTGCTAGTGATCAGCGTTTCCACATGTGTCATGAGGGAGAAAGATCGTTAGACAATCATATTTCTCCCATTTGTTTAAGAACTTGTTGCACGACCTTGTTAAACAATTCAGATATTTGGCATAGAAGACTTGACCACATCAATCACAAGAGCCTTAGTGAAATTATTATAGCCGACGCTATTTTAGGAATTCTAAAGATGAAGATTGATCTCAAAGATGTAAAGGCCCATGTCAAATTGGAAACATATCGTGATATTCTGCGCATTTTTGCAAATATCCTCTCTAACACAAGTGTCCTATAACTCCTTCACATGGACTTAATGGGACCAATGCAAGTTGAGATTATAAGAGGAAAAAGGTATGTGTTTGTATGTATTGATGACTAATCAAGATTCTCATAGGTAAACTTTCTTAGAGAGAACTCTGACACATTTAATGCCTTTAAGATATTGTTTCTAAAGTTAATGCATGAAAAGAATAGACAACTCAAGAAGGCTATTAGGATGAAAGTGATCATGGGAAGGAGTTTGAAAACTTTCTCTTCACTAAATTATGCAATAAACTTTATTAGACAATGAATTCTTGCCTCCCGAAGACACCTCTATAAATGGGTGGAAGAAGGGAAGAACAGCACTACAAGAAATGGCTCAAGTTAAAGGCAAAAAAAAAATTCCAATAAAGTTTCGCCTAAACCTGAACACAACATGTTATACTTTGAATAGGGTCTACCTTCGCCTAGGAACAAATTTGACACCTTATGAAATTTGGAGAGGTAAGAAAACCCAACCTAAAGTACTTTCATGAGTTTGGTAAGATTCATGATTCTCAATGACATGAAGCAAAGGACTAAATTCACGCCAACGATCAAGGCATATTTCTAGGATATTCCCCTAAATACGAACCTACAAAAGAACCAACGTAGTCATAGAATCTATTGATGGTGGTTGATGATCAAGGATCAAAATCTACTCCAACTGTGTCAAATGATTCGATGTTGAATTCCTTATACTTAATTGGAAAGGAGAAACAATAATGAGACTAGTCAAAATGATGTGTTGTCTCAAGAATGATACATCACCTAGTAGCATCACTACTTGTCGTAGAAGGTGATCACTCGATCCGCCACTAATCTCATCAAATGTGAGATCTTCGAGACTCGATCTCGACTAATCGATATCTTTAGTTCGTGAGCCTTCCAAACAAGTTCGTATGATCATTCAACCGCGAAATTATTGGAGATCCCGAAGCTAGTGTTCAAACACAAGGGAATTCCAAAGTCAACTATAGAGAGATGATTAGGCACATATGTTACACCTCAAAAGCAGAGCCAAAGAATGTCTACTAGTTTATTGTTGTGCAAGAAGAGTTAAGGCAATTCACAAGGAATGAAGTTTGAAACTTGGTACACTCATGACTCTACTACTAACATAAAGGGTTGTTGTGATGCGTACAAAGTACATAGCTTATCGGGTAGAGCCATCTCTACCTCATTTGGATTAAAAAATATGCCGAAGATTATGGTCTCTGCCAAGATGGTGCACCATCCGGCAGATCGCCGACAGGACAACCCTAAGTGCCATAAGTATCTCTAAAAATCTAATGCAACGCTCAAAGTGACCATCCATTTCAACATTAGACATCACTTCATCATAAGCTTGGTTGAAGATAAAGTGATGTGAGACTGCCATTCCCACTCAAAGACAACAGCCAATATCTTCACTCAAGATCTTGATGCATCTCGCTTGAAGCACTAAATCCTCTCTTGACCGTGTGACGCCCTAAAATCTCGGAGTAGTCCGTTTGATCACCCATCAACCCACTAAACCTATAGATATCGCGGTAATCCTCGATACCATACCGCTGTGTCCCATTTATCGAGATCCTAACAAATCGTAAAGAGTCTCATTTGTATGGGGAGCTCTATCCAAAACACAACCTATATAATAATACAATCACATGACCCATATGAGACCCAATATAACTCAAAGACCGCACCGGGTTCATTTATAAGTAAAAAGTGACCACATTGGGTATATTTATCCACATTCATATAAAAATATGCAAGGCTATTTTAAAAACAGTCCATATGAGTTCAATTACAACTCTTTAACACATTAGTACATGCTAAAATTAATTTACTCCAAAAATTTTACAGTAATAACCACAAAGCCAAGCTCCGCTTCACTCCTGCGCCTCGATGAGAGCCTTCCATCGACGCATGTCTCAATACCTAAAATATTTTTTCTCGTGATAGTGGTGAGCCACGCCAAGAGAGTAATTCCTGCGATGCTACTCCCCACCTAAGGGCATATGCAAATGTTCACCTTGACACTTTACATTCACATCACACTTCCAAACAAGAATATGCAATCCTAGATTGGGATTCTACATGCCATGCCATGAAATGAGATCAGACTCACTCATGCATCATGACCCCGGAAGTCTATCGACCCCACCACATACACATAATGTGTGATAAAAACCGGTCATTGATGGATTACATCTGATGATCATTTTCAAAATAAAATCATTTGTTTATAAACCAAATTTGTTAGATGCTAAACCTCGAATGATCATTTTATATACAAAACCATGTGTCTTTTTTCGGGCAACAAATTTTCGGGGTCTCATGGTAGGATCCGCAAGCCTTCCTACACATTTTGGACTTTCACAGTTGAAGTGTATGAACCAGTACTAGGTCTTTCAACCGAGGGAGTGTTTAGCCCTTCTTGCTATTACCCGACGTAAGTTTTTTTCCATGTCATGCAATCATGTGACTCTGTTGGACTTCGTCCAAAGGTATCGAGCTCACTCATTTATCACCAATGAGGTGTTTGATTTCAACCATGCGCTCACACCCATGAAATGCGATGTTCCCTTGCATATGCAATGTGATGCACCATTGCATGTCAATGTCATGTCACATATGTGATGAATAGCATATGGATAATTTAATTCATACATTTTATCATGTATCATGGACAATTATATTACATGAGTGAATCCCAAAGCAAATGATTCGCTCAATGTCACGATATAAGTACACATATATCAACATTCACCAAACAACAATGAACAATCGTTATTACAAACTGAAGTAATAACAACTTTAACTCAAGGCCAAATGTGACATATAAAATGTCACAAAAACAAATCTAACTGGCTCTAAACCGGGCCCAAACCCGCCATAAACAAAGCAACAAACCTTTAGCAAATTAAAATTATTCTATTTAATCCAAATAGTCCCTAAACAAATTTTGAGACATACTATACACAACCACAAATCAATTCACCAAACCGGTCACAATGGGCCCCAAAACGGCCACAGTTTTTAAAAACAAGCGCTAGGCCCCTTAGCAGTCCGACTATTCTTTTAATCCAAACAGTCCCTAAACAATTTTTGGGACATACTATACACAACCATAAATCAATTCATCAAACTGGCCGCAAAACGACAATTAAAGTCATTTATGTAATGCCCTGAAAATATCTTAACAGTTTGATAACATGTTTAGGGTATAAAATAAATTAAATTGTATTTTTTCGGCGTTTAAATTGATAAAAAAAAAAATTAATTCAAGAAATAAGGGTAAATTAGAAATTTACCCATTCAGAACTCAAAGGTCATAAATAAAGAAGTCAATATGCCAAAGTGGAATAATGGGTTAAGTTAAAGTGTAAATGAAAGATAAATGAATGACCAAATAATAAAAAATGAGAAAAAACTATAATTAAAAGTAATAAACAACCTTAATCTTGTGAAGAGAAAAACTCAAAAGTGGTCTGGTAAATGAGGAGGTTCAAGAAGGAAAAGAAGAGGCTGTGGAGATTAAGGTATGTGGAAACCAACTTAAAACCCTCTTTCGTGGTTTAGGGTTTAAGAAAACTCCAGCTTGTGTAAAGGTTTTTGAAGGTTTTAGTTCAGTTTGAGGTTGTTTTGCATTGTTTTGATTGGTTTTATACTTTTGTATAAAAGTGAAATATAGCATTAAAGTTTCAAATGAGTTGCTGTTAATTTTTTTTTCAAAACCCTGTTTTTGTTTTGGCTATAAGTTAAGTTATAATCATCCAAATTGAGTAATTCCAGTTGGTAAAGAACTGTAAGAGCTAGCGCTACAAATATATAGAAGATACTAGGAGAAAATTTTAGCTCTAAGGCTCCCGAATATGGGCTTAAAGGTGAGTTTTGGATAGCTGATGGGTATGCTCTGTTTTGGGTGTAGTTGTGGTGTTTCGGGGTTGTAGCTGAGCTCACTCCATCCAAATTGAGTGATTCAAAATTATGGATAAACTAGACTTCAAGGGAAATAATTTACTTGAAGAAAGTGTAAGCAATTTGTAACCCTAAAGTGCCCAAAAATTCGTCAAAGTGGAGCTATGTGCAAGAATAATCTGATTATGTAAATTGGAGTAGTCTGGATGTAAAATGCAATAACTTGAGTTTAGGTGATCCAACTTGGATGATTCAAATTGGAGAAGAAACCTTAGAAACATAAGCCTTGCTTATAGAAGGAAACCACACGATGCGAGGATGAAGTTAACTTTGAAATGAATAACGTAGAAACAGTGAGCTAAGTATACCACCACCTACTGCTAAAATAAACAAATCTTTGAGCTTGATAGATTCAAAGAGATGATTCCCACTTACAGAAAATAGACTCATAGAGCTATCATTTATTGAGGGAATCATGAGCAAAAATATGCCTATGTCCCCAGCAAATTTTTCAAGTGAAGTGGCTGGTAGAAGACAACCCCTAACCAAAATCCTAGAATGCACAACCGATTTTTCGGTTGTTATTTTGATTGTGATATATTTGTGATGGATTAGGGGTTGGTGACGAGGAAGCTTAACCTAAGAACGGGATTCCGAGGATAAATCAAAGAGCAACAACCTTTTTGGGTTTGTTCTTCACACTTCTTTCCTTGTTTCAGTTTTGTGTTTCGGTTTGACAAACACTAAATCTAAAACGTTTTATATGAACATGCATGTGTGCTCATTTGAGCCATAAATGAATTGGTTTGTTCTCCACTTCTCTCTCCTCGTTTCTAAAATGTTTGGAAGGATTATGAAATAAGTGATTTATTGAAATGAATTGCGAATAATTGAGATAAATTGCATATTGATTTGATACAACTGACAGAATGAATTGCCTATGAAAATTATATTGAAACCAAGTATTCGATATAAATGTATATACATTATTGTAAATTTCTATGAATTATTTGAGCACCCTTAATAAAATATTAACCGCTAAATTCGAGTTAAGGATAAATTGGTATACCACTAAGGGTCAAATGAGCAATACTGCGCCGAATGTAATGATGTGTCACTCCGATCCGTGCGCCAATGTAGCATTGATAGTATTGAAAAATGATTTTTAATAATCAATCGCGAGTCCAACGTGACCGCATCGCGGTTATAAAACCTTTATACTCTACTACAACCCAACCAGAGATCATACCTGATTCGCTATCCTCGCGCAATCAAAGCATAAAGTAAATTCATTAAGGGCAAAATGAAAAGAAAATTGCGGAAATACATGATTTGTATTAGAATGATTTATTGCACATGAAACTGCATGATTGAAATGACCAATGAATTGTAATTTGAATGTATACGAAATGAAAATATACATATATGTATTGTACCGCATTGGTCATTAAAAAATTATACAAAGGCATCGATTTAGAAAAATGCATGATTTACTTAAACTGAAATGAAGAGAGAACTGTATAGAACCACTAGGCATGAAAATACTTAGCGCAAGAACATCGGTACTGAGGAACAGTACGAAGGAAAAGACCGCAACGATTTAGAGCTTCAATCACAAGGCCTCACTCTGAGTTGAAGTAAATGATCACGCATTCATGAAATATATTCGATACTTTGCATACAAACTCCGATTTTGTTTTGTAAATATTTGCGTATTGGAAAAACGACTTATACGTCGTGAATGTATAACATGGTAATGACCAACAAGTATGTAATGCCATATTTAATGGAAAATGTGTATTGAAAACAAAATGATGGCCTTTAAGTTGAATTGTTATACAAATATATTTTCATAAAGATAAATATCCTTTACAAAAATGAGCATTAGAAATGCGGGGTATTAATCGGAGCAAAGAAAAAGAAATCGATTTGAAAAGAGGACTCGTGTCCCGAATCTAGTTCAAATCCTCCTGGTCAGTCGGTACAAAGAAATACGGCCATCACAATTTATTGGTATCGTGAGCCTAGGTTTAGGCGCTCTACAAATGATTTTGAAATTTTTTTGTAAATGATTTTGAAATTGTTTATGACATGCATTACATTTGCATATAAAGATGACATGACTCGATGGGATTTTGTCTGCCTTAATAGGTAAGCATGGATGGTTTAGGACTCCATAGGGTCAGAGGTGACTCAAGAAGTCGCCTAAATAGCCCTGTTAGTGTGGAAGGTGGGCAAGCGTCCCATGCTCCATCGATTTGTAAGCAAGGTCAAGCAACAGAAGGTGCTATAGATATCCTCCAGCAGATATCTCAAGCACTACAAAGAGCAGCATAACCAGCTGCAGTTGTTCCTAAGCGGTCAACCATAAAGAGAATGGAAAAATATCGACCCATAGATTTTCTTGGGAAGAAAGATGATGAGCCTTCCATGGCGGAAAATTGGCTCGAAAGAATTGAAAGAATGCTTCGACAAATGTATTACACACCAGAGGAGAATTTAGAGTGTGCGACCTCTTTACTACATGATGAGGCTTACCAGTGGTGGGTTTCCATGACTAGGACCGCACCACCGGAGAGTGTTACATGGGAGTTCTTCCTACGTAATTCGTGAAGAATATGTGGGTCAGATCTATTCGAGCAAAGATAAGACGAGTTTCATAATTTGAAACAAAGACAGATGAGTGAGACTGAAAGATCACAGAGAATTCACCCGCTGGAGGCATGCTCTCGAGATGCTAGTGACCGAGAAGAGGGCAAATGTCGCAGTTTTGAAGATGGCCTCAATAACCATATTTGGGCCCATGTCACAAGATTTTGCCATGATGACTTTTCTAAAATTGTGACATGTGCTCTAAATGTTGAAAAAGTAAAGAAAGAAGAGTATGAAAGAAAAGAAAGAAGACAAGGTAAGAAAAACCCTAGACAGTCAAGTTCTTATCAAAGACCAAGAGTAAAGAATTTAGAGGACCACAAAATTTAATCACTTACATCTCAAAGGATCACCAAGCCACCTAAGAGTATGACTATTCTACCCACATCGCCAATTGCAATGCACCAAGAGGTTCTTCAAGAGGACCAACTTGTTTTATTAACACATTGTGGAAGGAAGCAAAAGTATATGTTAGAGATTGACAGTGCTTGTTTAGCTCAGGATCCAATGAGCACAAAGTGAGAGATTGTCCTGTAGTCGTTTCCTTTCACAAAGACTCGAACGCGTAAGGCGCTTTTAGCAAAAGACATAAGAGCAACAAAGACAACAAGAGTGTTGCATCACCGAGTGCGTTGAGATAAGCGACACAAACTAAGGGTAGACAGGATGCTCGTGGTTACAAAGTATTATGCAATGAAGGCAATGGGGAAGAGAGAAAGATGCACCGTATGTGATATTGGTAATTTGTTATCTTTGAGACTAATGTACATGCATTGATAGATCCAGGTTCAACCCATTCTTACATTTGTACTGCCATTCCGAGTTTGGGTAGTTTACCAAAGAGTGAAACCAAGTATGATATTTTGGTGACAAATCCACTTGGGCATAATGTCATTGTGAATAGAGTTTACAGAGATTGCCCCAACAATATACGAGAGTATGAGTTTCTGGGAGATTTGATCGAGTTGTCATTTAGAGAGTTTGATGTGATATTGGGGATGGATTGGTTGTCCTAACACCAAGTGGTAGTTGATTGTAGAATAAAGATAGTGACCTTAAGGACACCGAGTGGCGAGGAAGTGACTTTTATTGGCGAGAGGTCGAACCACCTCTCTAATGTGATATCCACAGCACCTGGCTAGAACGCATGGTTCTCGAAGGGGAAAGTGGCCTACTGCGCATGATAGATACGAAAAGGCGGAGCCTAGCTGTTTAGACATCCATAAAATTTGATTATCCAATGTATTTCCAGAGGAATAATCGGGATTGCATCCACAGAGAGAGATTGAGTTTGCAATTGATGTTGTTCCGGGTGCCACTCCGGCATCCATTACATCGTATAGAATGGCTCCGGTGGAGTTAAAAGAATTAAAGCTTCAGTTGCAAGAGTTGTTTGATAAGGGATTTATTCGTCCGAGTGTATCACAATGGGGAGCTCCAATGCTATTTGTTAAGAAATATGGTACACTTAGGTTGTGTGTTGACTATAGGCAACTGAATAAGATGACAGTGAAGAACAAGTACCCGTTACCCAGGATTGATGACTTGTTCAACCAATTGAAAGGTGTTCTCAAGATTGATTTACACCGGGTATCATTAGTTGAGAAATATGATACGGAGTGTGCATAAGACGCGCTTAGAATGCGACATGGACATTACGAAGTTCCTTGTAATGTCGCTTGTGGTTGACAAACGCACCCACGCCGCCGCGGATCAACGAATGTTACTTTTCGCTCATAATGCAGATCGGTTTGTCGGTGTTTATTACTAACATCCTTGTGTATTTAAAGGATCGTGAAGATCATGATACGCACCTTTCGGGTAGTGTTAGAAACTGAGAAAGCACCACTATATGCAAACCCGAGCAGTAAATGTGAATTTTGGTCATAAAGGTCTTCTCATGATTGTATCTAAGGCAACTCAAGTGATCCAAAGAAGATAGAAAGATTATTGAACTGAAACCACCGAGAAATGTCACGAAGTGCGAGTTTATCGATTGGCAGTTACATGTAAGGTTTGTTAAGAGGTTATGATCAGAGCTCTATGATGAGATTGCTCAAAGAATGTAAATTTGGAGGGAGAAAAGTCTCAAGCCGCTTTAGAAAAGTTAAAGCATTCTAACTAAGGCACCAGTTTACTTCAAATTAACCCACAAAGAAAGAATCACGTGATTTTGTGATGCTTCACATAAATGATTCGAGTCCACAGGCAAAGCAGAGTTATGTTTCACGCACAAAGTCATTGAAAGAACCACCATGCATGATTTGAATCAGCTCGCCATCGTTTTTTCATTGAAAAGAAGAACGTTCTTACGAGAAAAGAATGATTCATGTCATCACAAAAAACATATCACCCCAAATAGCTAATCACACAACATGATGAGAGAACGGATCATATCATGATCAGATCATTATTATCCGGGCTACCAATATGGTGAGTGATGCAGCCTTATAGAAGTCATCAAAAGTTTCAGATGAATGTCATCAGCCGCCGTCGGAATACAAATAGTATGGTTAATGATAAAACTTATCGTTAAATCGCGTTAGAAAAATTCAAAAAGAATTAAAGAGAAAATTGTTGCAATTGTAAATCGTAATAAAGTGGGAAAGAAACCGAGTTTACAAAATGAAAAGAGTGATGGATTTGTGTGTATTATAGAGATCGGGTTTAAAGTACTAATGATGATGAGTTGAAGAAATCCATACTTGAAGAGGCACACAGTGGATCCTTTGCTATGCATCCTGGTAGCACGAAAATGTATAAGGATTTAAAGACTTCATACTAGTGGTTCAAAATGAAAAGAGATGTATCGGAATTTGTGACCAAGTGTATGGTGTGTTAAAAAGTGAAGGCAGAACATCAAGTTCCTTCGGGATTATTGCAACCTATTAAAATACTCGAGTGGAAATGGGACCGAATCATAATGGATTTTGTGGCCTGGCTTAACAAAGGATGTGACAGGAAGAAAGCATGATTCGGTTTGGGTCATGGTAAACCGATTGACTAAGTCAACCCACTTCCTAATAAAGAGGAACTAATTATTCACTCTGACAAGCTTTGGCGAGTTTTACATAAGGGAAATAGTCCGGTTACATGGGATTCCAATATCGATCATTTCAGATAGAGATTCAAGGTTTACCTCGAGATTTTGGGGAAAGTTGCAAGAGGCTTTGGGCACACGACTAAATTTCATCACAATGTTCCACCCGCAGACGGATGGACAATCGGAAAGAGTGATCCAAGTGTTGGAAGATATGCTGAGAAGTCAGCAGGATCGACTATGAGGGTAGCTGGGATAGACACATTCCTCTAGCTGAATTTGTGTACAACAATAGTTTCCAATGAAAGATTGAATGGCGCCTTTATGAGGCTCTCATAAAGGAAATGCATAATTACTGGTGGTTGGACCAAGTTAAGCGAGAAGAATATAATTGGCCCCGATTTGATTCAAGAAATTGAGGAAAAAGTGAAAATGATTAGAGAAAGATTGAAAGTGGTCATGGATAGACAAAAATCCTACGCCGACATGGGAAGAAAGGATATTCGATATGAGATCGGAGAGAAAGTATTTGGAAAGTATCACTGGAAGAAAGTAATGAAATTTGGGAAAATTTACGTTTAATTTCTAAGTTCATTGGGCCATATGAGGTGATAGAGAAAATGGGTCAAGTGGCATACAAATTAGCTTTACCTCCAGAGTTGGAAAAGGTCCATAATGTTTTCCATGTGTCAATGCTATAAGGAAGTACTGGTCAGACCCATTACATGTAGTCTCTTTAAAGACAATTGAGCTTAGATTGAATTTAACATATGAAGAAGAGTCAGTGGAGATCTTGGCTCGGGAAGTGAAAGAGTTGCGGAAAAAGCGAATCCCATTGGTCAAAGTGCTGTGGAGAAACCACAAGACCGGTAGCCATGGTGCCGGCGTTATGGCGGTAACACACCTCAACTGCTCGACGTAGCGGTAATTTCGAGGACGAAATTATTCTAAGGGAGAGTTGTAACGCTTGAAATATCAATTCTCAACATTTTGATAACATGTTTAGGTATAAAATAAATTAAATTGTATTTTCTAGCGTTTAAACATAAAAAAAAATTAATTCAAGAAATAGTGGGTAAATGGAAAATTACTAATTCAAAGACTCAACAAATATAAATAAAGAAGTCAATATGTCAAAGTGAAATAATGGTTATTGGGCAAATAAAGAAATGAATGACCAAACAGCAATGAGAAAAAACTTAATTAAAAGTGAAGGGGGCCAAACAAGGCCTTAATCTTTAAAGAGAAAAGAATCAAAAGTGTGGTCTTGTAAATTAGAGGTTCAAGAAGAAGAAAGAAGAGAGTTGAAAAGATGAGATTATATGAAACTGACCAAACCTTCTAATAAGTTATCTGAGAAACCAGCTTAATAAAAGTGTTCTTGGAAGGTTTTAGTTCAGTTTATGCTGTTTTCAGATTGCTTTGATCGGGTTTTGAGGAATTTTATAAAGGAAACATTTAAAGTTTCAAATGAGTTGATGTCAATTTTTTTTCAAAACCCTGCTTTTGTTTTGGCTATAAGTTAAGTTATAATCATCCAAATTGAGTGATTCAACAGAAGAACCAGGCAGCTTAGAGCTGGCAAATATATAGAAGAGACTAGGAGAAAATTGTAGCTCTAAAGCTCCTTAAATATGGGCTGAAGGTGGTGAATTTTGGGATAATGATGGCATACCTTGCTTTGGGGGCCAGGTGTTTAGTTAGAGTTGGAGTTTCACCATCCAAATTGAGTGATTAAAAAATTCTAGATAAATCCAGACTTCTAGAAAAATAATTTATTTGAAAAAAAGTAAGCAATGAAACTTAAAAGTGCCCAGAAATTCATCAAAGTGGAGCTATATGCAAGAATAATCTGATTATGTTTTGCAAATTAGAGTAGTCTTGATGTAAAATTCAATAACATGAGTTTTGGTGATCCAAATTGGATGATTCAAATTGGAGAAGAAACCTTAGAACCATAGCTTTAAAAGAATAGAAGAAACCATTACCAATTTATAGATTTAAGACCCCTGAAATCGAGAATAATAGTAGGTAATCGAGTGAGCTGGGCATACCGACCAGTTTGACATTAAAATGCCGTAACTTGAGTTTGGATGATCCAAATGAGATTATTCCAATTCCTACAGAAAATAGACTCATAGAGCTATCAATTTATTGAAGAAAGCATGAGTAAAATATGGCTCATGTGTCCCCAGAAAATTTTTTAGGTGAAGGTGTATTTGGTAGATATCAACCCTAACCAAAAATCCTAGAATGCACAATTGATTTTTTCAAATTACCAGATATATTTGTGATGGATTGGTGGATTGGTAAAGAGGAAGCTTGACCCAAAAAGGAGCCAGGAGGATAGAATCCAAAGAGCAACAATCTTTTTTGGTTTGTTCTTCACACTTCTTTCTTTGTTTCTGGTTTTGTGTTTTGTTTGAAAAACTAAATCTAAAAGGTTTTATATGAATATGCATGTGTGTTCTGCTTGATCTGCATAAATGACTGTTTGTTCTCCACTTTCTCTATTTCTAAAATGTTTGGAAATATTATGAAATAAGTAGATTTATTGAAATGAATTAAGCGATAAATTACATATTGATTTTTTTAAAATTGATTTGATACCACTAATTGTGAAATGAATTGCACATGAAAAATTGCATGAGTATTGGAAACTAAATATTTGGATATAAATGTATATACACTATTGTAAATTGCTATGAATTATTTGAACATCCTTAATATAATGTTAACCGTTAAATTCGAGTTAAGGATAGATTGGTATGCCAATAAGGGTTAAATGAGCAATATTGCGCCGAACGTAACGATGCTAATACCCGATCCGTGAACAATGAAAAGATTCGTGAGTGTTCAAGAACGATTTTTAATAACCGGGCCAAGAAATTCAAAGGGGACCAGACCGTGTTATAAACCTTTTTTATGTCGACCGCGAACCTGGGTCAGGACCGTGGCCGATGATTCGTTATCCTGTGCATCGAAAGCATAGGTTAAATTCGCTTAAGGGAAAATGAAAAGAAAATTGTGAAATACATGATTTGTGTTAGAATTATTTATTACACATGAAACTACATGATTAAAATGACCAATGAATTGTAATTTGAATGTATACGAATGACAATATACATATATGTATTGTAATCAGCATTGGTCATTGAAAAAAATTATACAAAGGTGCTTTGATTTAGAAAATGCATGATTTACTTGAACCGAAAATGAAGAGAGAACTTATAGAACCACTAGGCATGAAAATGCTTAGCGTTGTTTTATCATCACAAGGCGCATCGAGTGAACAAGTAATGAAGGAAAAGACAGCACCGATTCAGAGTCAACGTCAAGGCTCCACGGAGTTGAAGTAAAGATCCGACCATGCATTCATGAAATATATTTGACACTTTTTGTACAAAATCTGATTTTGTTTTGTAAATTTTTTGGTATTGAAAACGACTTATAATGTCGTAATGTATAAAGGTGGTAAATAGACCAAATAGGCATGTAATGCCATATTTAATGGAAAATGTGTATTGAAAAACAAAATGATGGGCCCTTTAAGTTGAATCAAGATATACAAATCTATTTTCATAAAGATAAATATCATTTTCATAAAATGAGCATCGAAATGTGTTTACTAAAAAGAAAAGGAATTGGATTCGAAAAGAGGACCGTGTCCCAGATCGGGTCGGCACGGTGCGGGTCACACAGCTTTAAAATAGGCCAAACATCCCCAGTAAGTACAACACAACCAAACTCCCTTAAAACAAAATTTCTGTAAGGGTTGGAAATAAAAACCAAAGTAAGAAGAACCCCCACTGAGCATAAAGAGAAATTTTGGTAAGAGGTCCCGAGAACACTCATAAACCCAAAAACATTGATTTCCCAAATCTTCTCCTTGATCTTCGATGAAATCCTCATTTGGTACACATGCTGCAGTCTCTCACAGGCGAAGTGAACCAGTTCTAGCCTCACGACCTTGAGATCGACGGAACTCCGAGGATCGAAGAAATAAGTTTTGGACTTCTCTTTCTTTCCTTTCTTTCTCTCCCACGGTTTCCTAGCAGGAAATGTCCCCTTTCTTTTGTCCCAAGCCTTTTATTTTAATGTTTAAATGGTTGGCTCACGTCGCGCCACATGTCTACAACTTGTTCTAACCGTTTCGCTTTAAACAATTTATTTTTATTCCGATTTTAAGTTCAAAACATTTACATGAACTTTATTTGAATTATTTTTCACTTTCAAGATTTTTTTTTCAAAAATCCCATGTTTGGAGTCTACTAGACACCCGTTACCCCGAAATTCATGAGAAATTTGACTATCTCGGAATTCGGCGAAATTCGTATGGGTAACTAGATTTCGCAAGACGAATCCAACGACAATGTCCATTTTTTCATCCGAGATATAGAAAATTTAAGGTTTGCAGTCTGTACTGTAGTAGTAATTTATAGTTTTTCCATTTTTCAAAAAAATTCAAATTTACCCGGGGTTTACAGACTGTATGCTCCTTCGACTACTTAAACAAGTCCATGACCAAGGGGGAGAAAATGTGTCAAGGTTTAGTGATAATGGGCCTTGATAGCGGGTCTAATTAAGAAGTGCTTTACAAGGTATTCCACCATTTGCTAAACCAAGGTCTACCTCTGTTCCTTCGTGATATGCCTCGCCCACCGCAAGTGTGATATCTGGTCAATACATCCTCTAACGTAGATAAGATATGTTATTTTTTTGCCTTCTATGGCAAAAAAGAACGAGGAGATATAGAGAAGAAGCAAGTTTGCTTATTATTGGTTAATTTCTTATGGTTACTGATGGACTGTTGTTTTTTTGGTTTTCTTCGTTATAACCGTACTAAAATGATAATCGCATATCCTTGACGATGGCTTGCGGCTTCTCTGGCACATCAATGGATAGGTCTCCTTATGTGTTTTGGTTTCATATCCTGATAAGTCTCTCCAACCCATCCTTCTCATGTACTATTTATTTTTGCGAAAAGAATGCCAAAGAGGAAGAATATTATTGAAGATATGACTTTTCATAATCTTAGCAAAAATAAAATGCATATTTTCTAATAGTGTCACATAAGATGGTAGAACAAGTCGTGTAACACAACTTGCCTTATTTGGTATATCATAGCTTGTGTGGCACATGATGGTAGAACAAGTTGTGTGACACAACTTACCTTATATGGTCCACAAGAATTTTAAGGGCAATATTATGTAATTGGGGAGACAATATCTATTGCATGAATAAGGAAGAAATAAAATGAAGGATATTGAACAATACTAGACGAATCAAATCATAAAGATTGGATCTTATTTTGTGAGAATGCTATGGAAGGAAGATAATATGCTTTAATGAATATAGAATGAGATCATATTCCTCCCGCTGGCCTCTTGAGATAGTTTAGGTAACATGAAGATTCTGAATATTGAGAAGATCTCCAAGGGGCTACTTAAAAAATATGCAGAGATGTTTCTCTATTGATTGATTCACACATGAAGGAGATTGGTTTTAAGAAGCTATTCATGAGGTGGAGAAGCTGATACAGGTATTGCTCTTATTCTTGATGATGAGCAGTGTTGATACTCCTTGTGGAGAAGGAGTGATTGGGCATGTAGGAGTCCAAATGTGTTTATGGGGGAAATAAGGGGAGCTTATTTCTATGTTTCATTATGAGAGAGTTAGGAGAAGACGATTATGAAAAAGGGGGAGCCTTGTCTCATCTAAAACCAACATGTAACCTAATTGATATATAGTGGAATCCTTTGCATCCGGGGTTCAAATTTCCGTAGGATAGGCTTACATAACCGTGACCACCCTTTTTATTTCTTTGTGTGTGGTGGTTTGTTTTCGTATATCTCCCGCAGTTTTATTTTCATAATTCATCATTGATATATATTTTGGTAAACCGGGCCTTGACATTGCTACATCATTTACGCACAACTAATAGAACATCCTCCTGACATATATATTATTCTCTTTCAGTACATACATGATACAACTATCGTTATGTCATCCCTATTCTTCATCAATCTATTGTTTTTGGATTCAGTTGAATGAAAAACTTTGTTTATTGTAAAAAAAAAATCATAAATATGTTAAGTTGAGATATTAATCATTTAGCTTATATATAACGAACTTTTAATAAAGTAGAAAACTTGATTAAAAATAAATGTGTCACCTATTTAATAAATAAATAGTATTTGGGATTATATTTCTTAACATGATTACTATTTGTTTTAGGTTTGGGGTTAACCTTATTTATTTGAATACCTAACTCTTAATACACCATTAACTAACATCAATTGTTACCTCCCGACCCTATCTAAGTCAATATATTAGTTATGAACAACCATCTACTTACAAAAACCCACGACCCCGATCTTCTCGTGCTAGTTTTTTTTTTTTTTTTTTTGGTGCTATAATGTACTCCTATCATATAAAGTAAAAGACATCTGGTTTGAAAACTCATATATAATTATAATGCATTAAACATATCAATAAAAGGAAACTAAAATCTTATTAAATGAATAATTAATCCATAAATGACATGCTGTATTTTTAAGGCTCTATACTAATAGATAGTGCCTCAAATTATTTTAAATTGATCACTATGTAATGGTTCTTTATTAGATCCCAAAATTTTAAAATCCAAAACCAAGCATGCATTTGAACACACCAATTATTGAAATTCTTGCGAATTTTAGGAGATGGTGATAAAATTAGTCATTCTTTCTAGTTATAATTTAACCAATAAAATTATAATTGTTTTGGATTTCTACACATTCCCATTCTAAAGTTTAATTTGGCCTTCCACCTTTCATGATCTTGTCTCCTATATCTCTTGTTAGAACACACAATCAAGCATTAATAACATTTTTACTAAAGTATTATTTTATTACACTTTATCGTTTCATTTTTTGAATAGATAATAAACAAACTTTATGGTAAGTTAATTGTATTTGTAGTATAATAGATTAAGAGTCCTAATTAATATGAGAAACTTGATTAATAAATAATAATTTCATATGTTTTTAAATTCCTAAAACTATTCTAATTTGATTTTTAAGTCGTATTATAATTTCAAATATTCTTTAACATCGTTTTTCTTCTTAATTCTTTCTTTGTTCTCTCCCTTTGAATTTCTAACTCTGTTAGGACAATATATCCTTAAGCAAAATCAATGTCACACAGTTCAGATTTTTATGTAAAGCACGTGGAGCATGACTTGGGAAGGTTAATTGATGTGTCTCAAGAGATGGTCGAACACATCTAAAAAAAAATACAAAAAAAAAGAAAAAGAAAGATGGTCGAACACTGGTGCTGGTTCAAACTACTAATAGAGTTACAAATCTCAGAGCCAAATGGTCTCACTGGTTAGAACAGCATTGAATCACCTCTCTTGAACCCACAAGTGGCCTCACTAATTAAGCCACCTCGGGCATATGAGACAATGATGTGACAAGGTTGATCAATGATAGGCATAAAGCGTGGTGTGTATATGTGTACGCCTACGCGCTGCAGTCAAGACGTTGTCGCCCCAAGAATATATGTACTTAGGTACGGATATCGATCCACGATAAAGCCAGTTGGACTACGAGATTGGCTTTGAATATTATCTCGATATTAACTTGGGCACACAGAGTATTAATAAACCAATTTCAACTAAACTAATCGATTCAATGAATTTTACGTATAATGGAGACTAAAGGTTCCCCCGCCACTTTTTGATGGATTATTTCCTAAAGATGATACTATTCAGTTTATTTATAATTTATTGATGGCTAGGTGATCTTACTTACGAAATACCCTCTCTCGAGGTGTACCCGCCTATCTCGCTAGTAGTGTTGAGTGTATCTCTACCCCAACTTGATACTCCGAAATGCTTAAATGTTCTAACCTTGATTGCCACCCTCGGGATTGGAATATATCTATTTACCGAATCAACCAAGGTCGTTTATTCACCCCCGGGTATCCTCATCTCTCGAATCTCTGGATTCCAAGAGTAATCACGCCAATGTTGGCCGTACATCACCATAAATGATTCCACGATATAAAGCAGATGTTGGCAAATTATAAACAATCATCAATATAAAATACTAATCTTTAATCCATGCAATCGTGACGTGGTTCAACAACACCCTAGGTATAAATCTAGAACATACCGAATATGAGAACATTCAAGATTTAATCTATAAAATATCGACTTCTATCCAAAAAGAAGAAAATACAATGACAGCTTTTCTCCAAGATCAAAGTCGCCATTACTCACTCAGGTTCTAGTTCGTGACGATCCTCGATGCCTCACCTCGGGTCCCCTTTTTGCTTTTAATGATGGAGAGACAAATCGCGGCTGACGCCACGACGCTGGAGACATCGCGCGACGCTTGTTGCTTGTTAACTCGAAGATTTGTTGATTCAACGCTCGACCGCCGACGCCGCAACGCTCCGTACCAACGCACGCACTTCCAACGCTTAATCCAAAATGCATCCAAAACCCTCGTTCCACCAAGTAGCTCACACACACTACAAAAAATCAGATGTCGGCCATAAATAATACTTAATTTAAATATGAACACAGCTAAAAACAGAAGACAAATGCAGGTTTGATATGAGTGTTTTGTGTTCCATCAATCAATCAAGATAAGAAGGAGCTATTGATAAACAATGCTACGATCATAATCTGAAACATATCTTCATGACTAGAACTGGTAAGGGAAGATTCAAGATTCAAGGATCAATGGGTTTTGAGTGATAATGAGTTTATTTGAGTAAAATCTTGTGTATATCAGTTTCATTGATTGTGTGAGACCGAGTATGGTTAAATGTAATTACTGGGCATGAAGATTCTTTAAGAAACTCGCTGGAGATGAATTAGTAAAAACAAAACTAGCAATTTAATGAGGGAGTCATTAGTCGTATAAAACCAAGTGTAATTTATCTATAGTGGAACCTTTTATGATATATGTGGGTATAGCTCTCAGGACATAGGCAAGGCTAAACCACATCACTAATTTTTTGTATTTCTTACTTCAATTTCACTTTCATCTGCTTTCATCTAGATTATTTTTCTTATACAAGTGTTTGCACATTCTCTTGAACATCTTTTAAGAAGTCAGGAAGCACACAAACAGATTTCTCGCTCTACTTACATCTATCTTTATTCAAAGTAAAATATAGGTGCAAAAAGATAAAACTTCCCTATTTTTTAACCTTCAACTTCACCCATCCAACCTAAATAAACATTTGCTACAATTCCATTTTTCTTTTGCTTCTGTCTCTTCCCCTTTATCTTGTTCTCATTGGTCATGGTTGGAAGCTTAACCACACAAATCACAATTCTTTTTTCATTTATTTTCATATTTTTCTATATCTATGTTATTATTTAAAAAATAAAATTAATGAAGAAGATGAAGGGAAAAGGAATGAAACAAAAAATGAGAAAAACTTAATAGAGTTTTGGAGAATAAATTTCCTTGATTAATTTTAAACTAATAAAAAAATTAATTCAAACTATAAAGGATAAATATGAGAACTAAAAATAAATTAAATAATTAAAAAAACTAATCCTTGTCACATCCCATAAGAAGCAAACGGATCATAAATTAAACATTAAATGAATATATATATATATATATATAATATTTAATTGTGAATATATTTCGAATGAAATAAAATGTTGAATTTAACTTTAATTGACTTCATAATTTTAGGAAATATTGTAGCTTACTTATAAACATTATAAAAAAAAATTTAAATGATTAAACAGTATGTATACTTAGGAAATATTGTAGCTTATTTATAAACATTATAATTTTTTTTTAAATTATTAAACACTGTGTATATGATGTCTAGTGTGTGCTCTATATCTCAATCGAATTCCTAAAATTGGAATTATTTTTGGATCTCTATACTCCACAACACTGTAAAATCGTATACAATGCGTGATAAACTAAACTCGCGGATCTAAGTTGGGCTAGTGCTTGAGATGCATATAGGTAAATGATTAAATTCCTTAAACCACTAACAATGCATTCTAACCCTTGATGGCAGCAGTTTAATAGAATAGACTGAACCATCCAGAAAAGCCACTGATTAATTATCCCACACATATACTAATTCCTCAATATATTTGTAAACGATAGTATTATGAGTCATTAAGCTGAATTGTTTCATCCAGTATTTTCAATCTTTTATAATTGTGGTTTCTCCGTTATTTAACTTTTATAATTGTGGCAGTGAGTGTTTGTATAAACATTTCCATCTGAAAATGATTTAAATTAAAATATATCCATATGTTTCAAATATATTAAGTAATCTCATGATATTTACATTTTTATTTCATTTTTGTTAACATGCATGTTTATACTCAGAAAAATCAATAATTCAAATAATCTGGATCATATCAATTAAAACTAGAATACGATCGTGATCATATGAAGCCAGATGTTCGAACTCACTTCACCACATTGATAGAAATTAAGAAAACTATAAACCGGAAAACCGAAATGTTGAAACCCAAAGACCAAAATGAAATAACTTTTTGCAATTTTTGCATATCCGAGCAGGCTTGGGTGACCCAAAATGCAAAGGCTCTTCTTTATTCTCGAGACTCACCATCACCGGTCTCTTGAAAAGGTGCAAAAGGTTGAGGAAGAGGTGTTTTGAAATGGGAGATTCCAAATTTCCTTAAATTTAAAACTTTAAATATATGGACCATTCTAGCATTTTGCCACTTCTGTCCATATAGTTCATAAACATCCACTACAAGTGGGAAAACTAAATATATAAATCATGGCGATAGGTCCTCTTATAGTGAGCAGCATTCCTTCCATGTATTACAATATATCAAATTGTGAAACAAAAAACCCTTAAACTAATGAATAAAACCATATGTTTATTCAAGGTTCAAGCTTAATGATATTTCAAAATAATAATAATAATAATAATCTGAAATGTACAAAACCATATGAGAAAATATCATATTGAATATGAGTTTCATTAAAATAATGAATGTACGTACAATAAAATTACATCGTGGAACCAAGTCTTATTTGTACTACATGATCCTTAAAATACTTAGGTGGCATGCCTTTAGTTAAAGGATCGACAATCATCGACTCAGTGCTAATGTGTTCAATGACTACTTTCATTTCTTTAACACGTTCTCTTATGGTTAAGTACTTAATGTTGATATGCTTACTTCGACTTCCGCTCTTGTTGTTTTGAAATGGTGTATCACCGAGTTGAGTTATCACAGTACAACTTCAATGGCCTATATATAGAATCCACAATTCTAAGCCCATATATGAAACTCTTTAACCATACACCATGCGAGCTAGCCTCAAAATGAGATATGAACTCAGCTTCCATAGTGGAAGTGGCAGTCAAGGTCTTCTTCGTACTCTTCCAAGATACAACTCCATTAGCTAGCTTGAAAATATAACCATACGCATATTTCGAGAATCAACACAAATCAAAGAAAGTCTCAGACGGAGTAGCCAATCACCTAAACTATATGTTCGCTTATTACAAGCATGTAATCCTTTGTTCCTTAAAGGTATCTTATCACCTTCTCGCAGCCTCTCCAATGGTCAATACCTAGACATTTCGATGTCTTCCTGGGTACCTCCAACGAAGAAATGCAAATGTCAGCAGTCCTGGTCGTACACCAACATACATTACTTCCAACAACCGGGCGCATATGGAATGTTCTTCATGTGTTCCCGTTTGAAATCATTTTTAAGGCACTGATTCAAATCGAATCTCTCACCCTTCAAAATGGGTACTACACTCGGTGAACAATTTTTCATGTTAAATCTATCTAAAACTTTATTGATATAGGTCTCTTTGAGACAAACCCAAAATGCCTCGAGATATTTCGCGGATCTTAATGCCAATGACATAAGATGCCTCTACCCATACTTTCATATCAAAGTTCTTTGAGAGATGTTGTTTCACTTCATATAACAAACCCTTATCATTGGTTGCAAGGGTATCATCATCCACATATACACAAGAAAACAAATCTTTACTCCCACTCAACCTTCTCGGGTATACATTGATTCATGATATTCTCTTCAAAATCGAATGAAGTAATAGATCATGGAATTTTAAATACCATTGGTAGACGCTTGTTTTAATCCATATATGATTTCTTTAAGCTCAGAACTAAATGTTCACCTTCACTAGATGAAAATCCTTCAGTTGTTTCATGTAAACCTCTTCTTCTATATTACTATTAAGGAATGTCGTTTTCACATCCATTTGATGTAAATCAAAGTCAAAATGGGCAACCAATGCTATGATTATCCAAAGAGAATCTTTCTTAGATACAGGAGAAAAGGTCTCCATGTAGTCAATTCCTACCCTTTGAGTGAATCATTTGGCAACGAGTCTTGCCTTATGTCTCTCAATGTTGCCCAATAAGTCCTTCTTTGTTTTAAAGACCCATTTACATCCAATGGCTTTGACACCATCAAGCAACTCAACGAGATCCCAAACTCGGCTAGATGCCATAGAATTCATTTCTTCTTTCATGGCACTATACCATGAGTTAGATTCCTTAGAAGTCATGGCTTGTGAAAACATTTCTGGATCATTTTTAGCTCCAATGTTATAGTCCAATTCTTATAAATACACTATATAATCATTAGGAATTGTTGATTTCCTAACTCTTATAGATCTTCTTAATGTTGCTTCATCATTCTCTTGAGGAATTTGTTGATCAACCTATTGCTCAATTGGTTGTTCAACAATTTTTGGAATTTCTTCATTGGCAACTTGATCTACAGATCAATATCAGCAATATGTGGAACTTTAGGAAATGGTTGTCTCACACTCGGTTGTACTTGAGGGGTGTGAATGACAATCAATCTATCACTTGAACCAAAGGGTTGACCTTCATAATGATCCTTCTAAAATAAAGGTTCAGAAATTAATCATCCACTCACTAAGGCATTCTCAAGAAATTTTGCATTTCTCATCTTATAATCCTAGTGTTGTGAGATGGACAATAAAATCTATACCCCTTAGACCATTCAGCATATCCAATGAAATACCCACTAATGGTCCTTTGGTCTAGCTTTTTTTCTTGTAGGTTATAAATTCTCACTTTGGACGGGCATCCCCAAACGCATATATGTTGCAAACTCGGTTTCCAACCTTTGAATAACTCAAAAGGCGTCTTAGGGACAGTTTTGGTTGAACCTGATTATATACATTGCCAGTTTTTAGAGCTCTTCAAACCACAAGTATTGAGGTAGTTTCAGATATTCTCATACCTTATGTAACATCCCAACAAAATAACCTTCGTCTTATTATTTTACCTTATAATATTATATGCTATTATAAATTTTTATTTATTGGTTTGTTATTTTTGCCGGGTTTTAAGGATAGAAATAAAGGTTTTTAAAGTGAAATAAATAAATAAAATCATAATTAATACAAGAGTCAAGATTAAATTGGTAAAATGTCAAAATGAGGACCCAAAGGTCATAAATGAAGAAGAGTATATGCCAAAGTAGAAATGTGATAAGTTCTTATGCAAATGAAATATAAGTGAAGGGCTTTAATGCAAAAATGAAAAAAGAAAAAAAAACAAAAAGGGGAAGGCCAAACAATGCCTTATACAAGATGAAACAAGACCAAATTTTGTCTAGCTGAATAGATCATTTCTATTTAGCAAAAGGGCAAATGAAATCTTAGCTGTGTTCACATTTTGGAGGGAAGGTGATCAAAATTTTGGTGATTGTTCTTCAATGGATTTTGGATCTAATTTGTCCTGAAAGAAGGAAGAGAAAAAAAGGAAAGAAACTAAGTCCAAGTTGTGGCTACGCTGAGAGAGGGAGAAGCCCATCTTTGACTCACTTGTTCTTCAAGCCGGAAGGAAGAAGGAAAGCTAGAGGAGTGTTAAAAAAGATTATATATGACATTTATCTAAGTTTGGGTATGGATTCACCCATTTGCTTGTTAGAAACTCCTATAACTCCCTCTTGATTGTGTTTGGATTAGTAAAACCATAAGTTAGTATATATACGCTTGAGTTAGAGTTCGCTAGCCTTTACTTTGATTAGGATTGGTTTTGGTGGAATTTGACCCCACACCCAAGAAATTTATCAGTGAAGCTTTGTTTTCGCAAATCATCTTCATTTTGAAATAGAGTAGTCCTTGTTTATATTCTCATCACTGGAGGTTCGAATTGATGATTCCACTTTGAATAAAATAGATTTATAGAGGAACAATGACTTGAAGGGAGTTGGGTAAAATATGGTCATTTGTTCCCAAAAATTTTTACAAGTGAAGGTATGGTAGAATCAAACCATAACCAAAAAAATACATATTTGGCATATGAACTGATTTTTATTCGTTCCATTTCAACAGACTCACATTTCGTATGACGAGTATCACATTTATTAAACTTGACCAAGATCTGATATCCAAAGATAGAGATCAAAATCCACAACCTCTTCGGTTTGTTCGCCACTCTTTCCTGTCAAGTTAGGTTATTATTAAAACAACTGAATGTTTGTTATGAATCTTATTTTTGGTTTGAACCATTAAACTTGAAATTTTTGACAAATATCCTGATATGTGTTTCTATTTTAACCAAATTAATTATGTTTGAGTGTTGGTTAATTGATTTATAAACTATATAATGTGGTAAACATGATAGGATTCATGTATATACGCGAATCCGCCGAAGAATGTTAATCGTATTATGGAAATGTGAAAATGGTACGTAAAATGATCAATTATTATTGCCCCAGAGAATGTTAACCGTCATGTTTGAGTTAGGATAGATTGGTATACCAATAAGGGTCAATGTAGACGACATTAGACGCAAATTGACTATATGGCATACCAATTCATAGCCCAACAGGACAAGACAGAAAGCAAGACACAAATGTAAATGTAAAATAACCACCAGAGCTTCCAATGGGACAGATCACATAATGCTTTATAACGTCTGAGGCCCACAGACCGTGTTAGTGATTCCGTTATCCCCATGCACCAAAGTTTTGCTAGATTCGCTTAAGGGCAAAATGATTAATAATCAGGATTGTGTGAATCGAGTCAGGATAAAGAACAATAATAAAACATGGGAGCATGAAAGATGAGAATTATTGTATTTCTATATTTGAGACAAAATGAAAGTATGTTAAACTACTATAAAATGGTATATTTATAAATATTGCATGGATCATATGAGTAGTATGTTGAAATGTTGTTTGGAAAATATGTTGAATGTTTTTGAGATGATTAAGTGATGCATATAGCAAAAGTTAATTGTTATGCATATAGATGTGGTATAATTGTTTGAAATGATAATAGAAATGCAAAGAACCACTAAGCATGAAAATGCTTAGCACGTTGGCTTTCCACGCATAGGTACTGAGTAGATAGTGGAAAGATCATAACGGTAACTCCAGAGTCATCGCTAAATCATGCGAGAAGTAAATGTTTGCCTCATGTATACTTCATTCCATGATATCATGTAACTGCTTGTATTGAAATCAAAAGATGTAAAGCAGACTCATAAGAAGATTATATTTACTTTTTTTTTTATCATAGAATGTATTTTATATTGTAATAAAGATACAGTGAACTAACACCCCGCTTTTCGACATGTTTAGTGGTATAATAAAAGTAATATGATATTTGTCCGAATAAATAAAGATAAAAACAAAAGTGTGAATACGAGTGAAGCTTAAAATTACAAATAATAAAGAAGATTTGAGACTATTAGAAAATTATCGCAATCACGCTGAAGAATATTGTAAGAGTTGGAGGACCAATGAGCAATAAAATAAAGATATTAGAATGAAATAAGGATGAAAATCAGGAAGAGATGCGGGCTTAAATGGAAAAGAGGGAGGAATTTTCCTTCTTGACTGAAAGTGAAATAGGGAGCAACACCAAAATAAATATCTCATTTTCAGGCCTGGAGTAAGGAGAAGAAAAGAGAAAGGAAGAAGAAGAAGAAGAAGAAGAAGAGAAAGAAGTTAAGAAAGAAGGAAAAGAAAAGAGAAGATCACAGTATGGAAATTACTTAAATCTGGTATAGATACATGGTGTGGAACCCTCTATCTCGTGTATGGTTTGGCTGAACCCCAAACTCATTTCTGCTGGTGGTTGAGTTGAGAAGAGTTCTAAGACTCCTATAGGTGTGTCTTAAAAGTATTCAGAAGGTAAGCTGAATGTCCAAGAAAATTTTCATTTTTTGATCATGCAGCAATGGACCTTAATCCAGCTGAGTCAAATAAAGTAATCAAGTAAGTCCTTTCTGATTAATTGTAGCCACATCAATGAAATTGATGTTAGGATTTTGAATTTCTCGGATTTGGACCTCTTAGACTAAGTTATAGCCTGATGCCGCCACCAAATGCAACTGGTCGGGCCGGGTCACGCACTGGGTCAACTAGCCAGACCTTAGAATCTGCTTTGGGTCGAAATAAAGAGAATTTGAAGTAAGTCCTGTTGGAATTGTATCCAAATCAATGAAATTGATGTTAGTTTTGAATTTCTTAATTCGATCATCAAGTTACGTTTTACTCATCAAAGGGGTGAGGTCTGTTAGAGGTCATCCAATAGAGGCTTCACAGATTCATACAGGCCAAGACACCTCATGCAAATGTAGGTCAAAAAGACACCTCATCTCTTGTAGAGGTCTGCAGATTCCGCCCTATAGAGGTCAATTTAGCCGTCAGTCAGCCGTCAGGCTGATCACATGACCCCAACTTCTAAGGCCTCAGATCTCCTTCATGAACTCCGATTTGTAGTTTGGACTCTATGGAAAGCCCGATGAGCCAAGAATACATCCATATGCCTGATAAAGGATTGAAGCTAGTGTCATAGATCACAGTCAGGACTGAGTTTCCAAGTCATGTAGAGGTCAATTGTCAAAGACACAGCCACTGTCTAGATGACTATGTATGACCTCCCAACTCTAAGGTCATATAACCCTTTCCGTCCGAACTCCGATTTGAGTGTTCTTGGACTCTATGGAAAGCCCATTGAGTCAAGAATCCATTCATATGCATGAGGAAGATAGAATGTATCAGACCGAGGTGTCAGACCGAGCTCGTCCTGTAGAGGTCAACTCGTCAGTTCAGGTCAGCTCGTCTAGGTTGACTACGTATGACCTCCAACTTCGGAAGGTCATAACTCCTTCGTCTGAACTCCGATTCGAGTGTTCTTGACTCTATGGAAAGCCCATTGAGTCAAGAATCCATCCATATGCCTGAAGAAGATATTAGATGTCGGACCGAGGTGATAGATAGAGCTCGTCCAGAACAAGTCAGCTCGTCAGTTCAGGTCAGCTCGTCTAGGTTGACTACGTATGACCTCCAACTTCGGAAGGTCATAACTTCTTCTGGTCCGGTTCGATTTGAGGTTCTCGACTCTATGGAAAGCCCATTGAGTCAAGAATCCATTCATATGCATGAGGAAGATAGAATGTATCATACCGAGGTGTCAGACCGAGCTCGTCCTGTAGAGGTCAGCTCGTCAGTCAGGTCACCGTCAGTTGATTCACGCCAGACCTCCAACCCTAAGGTCATGCAACCTTCTTCTCGAACTCCGATTCGAAAGTGTTCTTGACCTCATGGAAAGCCCATTGAGTCAAGAATCCATTAATATGCATGAGGAAGATAGAATGTATCAGACCAAGGTGTCGCACCGAGCTCATTCCAGAGAGGTCAACTCGGCTACCAGTCGCCGTCTGGGGGTCGACTCACGCATGACCCTCCAACTTCGAAAGGTCAAACCCTTCACCCGGCACCCGATTCGAGTGTTCTATGGAAAGCCCATTGAGCTGGCGAATCCATCCATATGCCTTAAGAAGATATTAGATGTCGGACCAAGGTGATAGATAGAGCCTGGCCCGCACGTAAAGTCAGCTCGTTAGTTCAGGTCACTGCTCAGGTTGACTACGTATGACCTCCAACCCTGAGGTCATAACTTCTTCGTCCGAACTCCGATTGAAAGTGTTCTCGACTCTATGGAAAGCCCATTGAGTCAAGAATCCATCCATAAGGACTGAAGAAGATATTAGATGTCGGACCAAGGTGATAGATAGAGCTCTTGTCCAGAACAGGTCACCGCTGGGCTCAGTCAACTCGTCGGAAAGCGATCGCTACGTATGACCTCCTCCAACTTGAAGTCTACAATCCTCTGCCCGAACTCCTCAATGAGCGTTTAGATCTACGAAAGCCCATTGAGTCAAGAATTCATCAATAGACAGCTGATGAGATTGGAACTTTAAGATAGTCCCGCAAAACATGTTTAGTAGGCCCTGAAGTAACTATGCTTATTCATATTATGAATTCATAAATAACTCATAAGCATACAGGTAAGCATAGTTATTCAGGCATATAATGAGACATGAAATGCAAAGTTATGAATAAATGATTGTATATATATATATATATATATATATATATATATATATATATATATATATATATATATATATATATATATATATATATATATATATATATCATATATGATTACTCGAATGACAATAATTATTCGGGAATATGAGATATATAATGAACATAAATATACACATTGATTGTCTCGCTGTAATCCAGGGTAGAGGGATAGATGGGCATGCTCTATTAGGAAAAACCAAGTCTCGCAAAGATAAAGTCTGATATCGAGGCCTGCTTTGGTTCGATGAGATAGATCTCGTTGATCGCCTGCATTCCAGTGGTCACCACAATAACGGCCCTTATAGGTTTATCATCGTCTCGTACAATGATAATGCACGCCTAATGGGCCCTTATAGACCACTGCTTTCACACAAAGGAATACAACGCCTTCTGCCCTTATAGCTTCCCGATCCACTCGCGCGACAGCATACGAAATACAAAAAGAAATTGATGATATATGCAAATGAATCACGGTGAGAATATATGACATGATACGGTAAGATAAAGACTACTATGCGATGACAAAGATACGCTATAAGAACAAGAAGTAAAGTACAAGATGACATGAAAAGTATATAAGATGATAAGAAATAAACTTGATATGAAAAAGTATATATATTTATAAATGATATTTAATCAGAATGTTATATGTAAGGGAGGCATTTAGAGCGAACTCCGTGGGTGACTTTATCAGAGGTCATCCATGTGTATTAATCTCACTGTTGCAAAGCTTGCACGCAAGTGCTCAACTGTACGTAAGAGTAAACCAGAGGACTCGCAATTCATCAAGAAATAAAGGCCACACATCATCAGTGTTCACCTGGAAGACCTTGTGTCTATTTTGTATATGAAATTCAGAAACCCATGTAAATATTGTAAATGTTGAACACTTCCATATGGCTGTATATATATTTTGTAACTGGCCATATAATATAATATAAGTTAATCGTTAACATTATATGAATGAACTAGCTTAAAGTTTATACGTAAGAAAAAATGACCACTTGACACCCATGCCGAAATGGGGCGTCACAGCTTTAGTGGTATAAGAGCTCTAGGTTTAGGCGTTTCAGAAAAGCCTAGGTTTAAAGCCTCGAATGTAGATATACGATAGAAAAGCCTGCGTTTAGTAAATGTGTTGGCCTGGCGTGGATGTCCTTGTGTTTTGTATAGATGGATCGTCCTTAAGAAGCTACTGAGTGTTAACTAATGGAACAAGGGTTATCAGCTTCGAACCTTCTAAAGTAATGTACCTAATGAGCTCACGTGGCTTCTCACGAGAATATCGCAAGATATGGCTCGAGTTTTCGATGATCGAATTCCTCCTAAAGCCCAAATGCATACAAAGAAGAAGACATGGAGCAGAGGAATTCCATGGGTCGAAGATGGAAGAGTCGAGAAAGCCTAATTCTCGGTTAGAAAAGTTGGGAAGAGTATTAGAAGAGGTTAGATGTCCCTCCCGATCGTAAGATCATGTGCGCCCTCATTATTACAAAGTGAGGCATATGATTGGTGGAAACTAGCTTGAAGTCTTAAGGATTCCAAATCCCATCACTGAGTTCTTTTGGCTCCAAGAGTTTAGGGCAAAGTATGTTACTCGAGATGGTTGTGGATTCAAGTAGAAACAGTTCCTGAATTTGAAGCAAAGGAGCTTATCGGTGGCTGAATATGAAAAATAATTTAGCCATCTTAGTAAATATGCAGCGGAATTGGTCCTCACCGAGGCATTTTGGTATAGGCAATTTGAGGATAGACTGCATGATTCCATTAAGAGGTATTTGGCACCTATGACTTCTCTCCAAACAAAGGGATTTCTATCACTGTCCAAGCCGCAATGAAAGCAGTAGAGACTAGAAACGAAAGCAACAGCGAAAGATTTCAAAAGAAGAAGTTTTCTGTAGGAGCTTCGCCCTCCTTTCGGGAAAAGAGCCAGAGCACCTACCAATCGTAATATAGTTCCGCTACTAGAGCAGAGAAGGCAAAGGTCCAATGTAGCACGAGTACGTAGAAAGGTGCTTCATTTGGGAACAGGAGAAATTCTCATCGCCCCCATTGCCATGTGGCTGCATTCGGGAGTCGGCAGATAGTGACAGGAGGGTGTTTTCGGTGTAGAAGCCTTGAGCATGTGATAGCACAGTCTCCCCGAGAGTCAGGGGATAATAGAAGTCAACAAGGAAGTGGCAGAGGAAGATTCATGACACCTCATCGAGGTAGGGTCAGAGCTGCCCATCCCAAAGATAGAGTGACTCCAGGAGGCATAGTTCAAGACAGAGACCGTCTATGTTTACAAAGACTCAAAGACGAGCATATGCTATGAAGGCTCGTGGAGGATCGAATGCTCACGAGGTTATAGCTGGTATATTTTCTTTATATGATATAGAGACATGTGCATGTGATTTGATTTGATCCCGGATCTACCATTCATACGTGTGTACGAGTGCGTATTTGACAAAGTACCAACAATGGAGAAATTAGTATATGACATGGCGTAATAACTAGTCCGTCAGCATACATATCGCGACGAAGATATATAGAAATCGCCTCATTGTTATACAAACAAGAGAGTTTCTTGTTGATTTGATAACCTTACCATTCCGAGAATTTGACTTGATCTAGGCATGGATTGGTTGTCTACACCGGTTATCAAGTGATCAGGGACAAAAGACAAGAGTGTCAGATGCTTTCACTGCATCGAGGTAATAAGACGCGGCATTGATCTATGTGATTTCCACTATGCAAGCTAGAGATTTCATGAGAAAGGATATGAGACATTCTAGCTGTGATACTTGAATCCAAGAGAGGCTGGTTTATAGAAAAGATCTGTGAGTGGGCGGATTTTCGGGATATATTCCCCGAAGAGTTACTGTGTATTCCACTTGAGAGAGGTGACTTAAAGCAGTAGAAATTGGGTAACAGAACAGCCCCTAAGTGTCTAGGGCAATCAGACAGATGGTCTAACCCGAAATGAAGAGTTAAAAAGTAAATTGCAAGAACTTTTGGATAAAGGATTTATTTCGACCCACCGTGTCCCTCAGCACCGCTTTATTTGTGAAAAGAAAGATGGTACTTCACTGATGTGCATCGATTATCGGCGCATCAATAAGGTGACAAAGGAAAACAAGTACCCATCGCCGAATTGAAGATCTTTTGATCGCTTGAAATGAGAGGGTGTCTTTTGAAGATCGACCACATCGTATTATCGCTGGAGAGTAAAGGTTGAGATGTTCAAGATCGTGATTTAGAACTCGATATGGCCATTATGAGTTTTCGGCCGCCATTGGTCACTAATGCAACCCAAAGATTCATGGATTTGATTGAATAGGTTTTCTCCGACCCTATGGATCAATTTGTCAGGGTTTTTATTTGATGACATCCCGTATTCTAAGGATGCACAGAACATGAACAAAGACTCGAGAATAGTCTTAGAGACGTTAAGAGAAAAGAAGTTATATGCTGCTTCAAGAATGTGATTTTTGCCAGCGGAAGTTCATTCCTAGCGTCATATCAGGTCTCGCGAGAGGGCGTGAGAGCATCCCGCTAAGATTGAAGCAATTTAGAATTGGAAATCACCTCGGTACAACCGGTGTGCTGGTTTAGCAAAGTTATTATAGAAGATTTGTGAGAGCGCTTTTCTAGCCATAGCTTCCGCTCACCAAGTTACTCCGTGAAAGAACAAAGTTTCAGGGACGTGAATAAATGTCGTGAATAGTTTTGAAATCAGCTTGAAAGGGATGTTGGTCAAGCACCAAGATCGGCTAATGTACCTTACTCCGAGAAAAAGAGTATACCTTGTATAGTGATGTTTCGTGCATCGGGTTTAGATGCGTGTTAATGCAAGACGGGAAAGTAAAGGGCTTATGGAGTTCGGGATAATAAGACATGATGAACAAAATTATCCCACTCATGACCTAGAATTAGTCGCTGCAAGGTTTGCTTTAAAAATATGGCGACACTACTTGTAATGGGAAAAGTGTAGAATCTCTGGCTAATCGACTCTAAGAATCTTAAGCATTTGCTAATGCGTAAAGTTAAATTTGAGACAAATGGAGGTGGTTAGAGTTATTTGCTGATTATGATCCAGATCAGATTACCACCCTGGAAAGGCTAATATAGTAGCCGATGCTTTAAGTCGAAAAACAAAGGGTAGCAATGTCGCCACAAAGATGTTGATCGGAGAAGATCATGATATGGGTTATGTTAATAACTAGAAGCGCAAACCCGCTTTAAAGCAAATGATTATGTATGCTGTAAAAATGATGAAGAGCCATAAAAGTTAAGGTATGGTTATATGGTGACAGACCAAGCTCAGAGAAAGGTCGGAAGTTTGTATTTCCGCATTAGATTATAAAATTCAGATGATAAAAAGTTAAAGCAAAAGTTACTATATGAGGCTCATAATATGGTAATTACCATGCATCCTGGAGGGAATAAGATGTATCAGGACTTGAAATAGTTTTATTGGTGGAAAGGAATGAAAAGAGATGTGACTGAGTATGTGTCTAGGTGTTTAACGTGTAAGCAAGTCAAAGCTGAAGACCAAGTGCCCATCAACAGCGAGAATCCCTTCCAATTCCTCAATGGAAGGGATAACATTACCATGGTGGATTTTGTGTCGGGTTTTCCCTTGCTAATAAACAAAAACATGACTCGCTTGGGTGATTGTAGATAGTTCACAAAGTCGGCCCATTTTATACCGCCAATCGATCATTCTATGGATCTAATTAGCCGAGTTATATGTGGACGATTGCGCGATCGCATGGTGTGCCATTGTTCATCGGCCTGATAGAGATCCGCTACATCAAGGTTCTGAAGGAATTACAATGCCTTAGGCACTAAGTCAAGTTTATACGCATTCCATCCGCAAAACGATGGACAATTAGAGAGACTGATTCAAGTGCTCAAGATATAAGCTGAGGTTGTGTCATGGAATTCGAAGTCGTGATAGGTATATTCCATTGATGGAATTTGCCTATAACAATAGTTCTACTGGGCATTGGTATGGCAAATTACATGAAGCTTTGTATGGCCTAAATGGCAACTCCCGTGTGTTGGATGTAATTGAATGAGCATAAACTAAATAGTCCACATAAGAAAAGATATAGAAGAGAAAGTACAAGTTATTCTACAGAGGTTGGGAGTATACGCAAAGCACGATTGGCAAGTCAGAGGTCAACCTAAAGAGGAGAGATATTGAATATAACGTGGGAGACAAGGTCTTTTTAAAGGTATCACCATGGAGGAAAATTCTAAGGTTTGGTCAGAAAGGCAAGTTGAGTCTAAGGTTCATAGTGCCATATGAGATTTTAGAATGTATTGGCCATGTGGCTTATCGATTGGCACTCCCTCCGGAGTTGGCCAAATTACACGATGTGTTCCAGCGTGTCGACATAAGCTGAGATACCGCTCCATGAGTCCCACATACTACCGGGGCAAGAGATACAAGTACAAGAGGATTTCTGTTCGCGATGAGGAGCCAAAGACCATTCTGCCTCTAGAGGTGGTGCGCTGCGTAACAAACAAGTACCGTTAGTGAAAGTGTTTTGGGCAAAACACCACTAGAAGAAATTAAGCTACTGGGGAGCCAAAAGCAACTATGAGAGCACAGTATCCGCAACTCTTCGAATTAGGTATGAATTTCGAGGATAAAATTCTTTTTAAAGGGGGGGAGAGTTTAACATTCTCAAATTATACTCCTAGCGCTTTCTGACATGTTTAGTGGTATAATAAAAGTACAGTATATCTGTCTGGAATAAAATAAAGATAAAAAACAAAAGTAGAAATATGCATAAGTTAAAATTACAACACAAAGAAAATTTGAGACTATTGTAAAATATCATAAATTGATTAGCAAATATTAGAAGAGTCGAGGACCAATGAGAGTAATAAAAGAAAGATATTAGAATGAATAAGGATGAAAATCGTGGGAAGAGACAAGGGTTTAAAGGAAAGAGGAAGTTTCTCCTTGGATCGGAAAGTGAACAAGGATAAGACCAAAATAAATATCTCATTTGGTCTTTGAGAGAAGGAGAAGAGAAGAGAAAGGAAGAAGAAGAAGAAGAAGAAGAGAAAAGAAAAGAAAAGAAGAAAAGCACAGAGTGAAAGAGAAGATCAGCGTATATGGAATTACTAAATTCCTGAGATAGATATATGGTGTGGAACCCCATCTCGTGTGATACTTGGGTTTGAAACTCCCAAACTCATTTCTGGTTAGGTTGAGTTGAGAAGAGGTTCAGCACTCTATAGGTGTGTCTCAAAAGGCCACGGTA
The DNA here is from genome assembly GCA_016808115.1 of Tetrastigma voinierianum. Lineage (NCBI taxonomy): Eukaryota > Viridiplantae > Streptophyta > Magnoliopsida > Vitales > Vitaceae > Tetrastigma > Tetrastigma voinierianum. Next base: position 42,400 of record JAEQBH010006498.1, on the reverse strand, counting down.
AGTTGAACCAAGAAATTCCCTATTTTGATCATATGCAGATAGTTTGACCCAGAACGAGTTTTTAATAAATAAAGGGAATCTGAAGTAAGTCCTTCTTGATAAATTGTAGCATCAATGAACTTTATGTTAGGCTTTAATTTCGATTTGGACCTCAGAGACTAAGTTATAGTCTTTTTTATCGAGATCAGCCTGCAAATAACTGGTCGGCCGGGCTTCGCTAATTCGAGTCAACTAAATTGCACCTAGAACGGGTTTTTAAATAACAGCGAGACTGCAAGTGAGTCCTTCTAGAAATTGTATCCAAATCAATGAACTTTGATGTTAGGCTTTGAATTTCTCACTCCGACTCCTCGTAGACCAAGCTATCTTTACTCTAAATAGTCAAAGGGTGAGAGGTCACCATGGGGAAGTCATCCAAACAGTCAAGAGACTATGCAAAGCTAGAGTCAGCACACCTCATGCAGCAAGAGGGTCACACACCATGGAACAGAGGCCGCAGACTCATCCCTCAGAGAAGCTTCAGAGATCTCGCCCAGAGGAGGTCACCGTCACCAGTCACCGCTACCAGTCAGCCTGCCCAGTTGACTACGCATGACCTGCTAACCCTCTAAGGTCATATCTCCTTCGCTGAACTCCATTTGATGTTCTTGGACTCTATGGAAAGCCACGTTATCAAGAACACACCATATGCCTGAGGAAGATTGAAGGTGTCAGACCGAGGTGTCAGCACGGAGCCTGTCATGTGAGGTCAACTCGTCAAGATACCACTCGTCTAGATGACTAGGCGACCTCCAACTTCAAGGTCATATAACCTCTTCACCGAACTCATTTGAGTGCCTTGGACTCTATGGAAAGCCCATTGGAGTCAAGAGAATCCATTCATATATGCTGAGGAAGATAGAAATTATCAAGATCTGCTGTGTCAGACTGAGCTCGTCCTGTAGAGGTCAACTTTCCGCTCAGTCACTGTCTAGGTTGACTACGTATGACCTCCAACTTCGGAAGGTCATAACTCCTTCATCTGAACTCCGATTCGAGTGTTCTTGGACTCTATGGAAAGCCCATTGAGTCAAGAATCCATCCATATGCCTTAAGAAGATATTAGATGTTGGACCAAGGTGATAGATAGAGCTCGTCCAGAACAGGTCAGCTCGTTAGTTCAAAGTCACTGTCTTAGGTTGATCACGCATGACCTCCAACTCGGGTTGTCATAACTTTCTGGGTCCGAACTCCATTTGAGGTTCTTGGACTCTATGGAAAGCCCATTGGAGTCAAGAATCCATATGACTTGAAGAAGATATTAGATGTCGGACCAAGGTGATAGATAGAGCCTGTCCAGAACAGGTCAGCTCTGTCGCCTGTGTTAGCCTGTCTAGGTTGACTACGCATGACCTCCAACTCGAAGGTCATAACTTCTTCAGTTCGAACTCCGATTCGAAATGTTTCTGGACTCTACTAAAGCCCATTGAGTCAAGAATTCATCAATAGACAGCTTGATGAGATTGGAACTCATATTAGTCCCAGAAAAAATGAAAAAACAGTAGGCTTTGTAGGTAACCATAGTTATTCATATTATGAATTCATAACAACCTATACACAAGGCACATAGCTATTGCATATAATGGAGACATGAAAAATGCAAAGTTATGAATAAATGATTACAGATATATATATATATATATATATATATATATATATATATATCACATATGATTACCGAATGACAATAATTATTCGGAATATGAGATATATATTGAACATAAAATACACATTGATTGTCTGCTTAGAACCTGGTAGAGGGATAGATGGGCATGCCGGTTGCGGAAAACCACCGCAGCATACAAGTTCTGATATCGAGGCCCCGTTTTGGGCTCGATGAGATAGATCCTGCTTTGATCAATGCGGGCCCCGAAAGCGGTCACCACAAATACTTTCTGGCCCTTATAGATGGTCATTGTCTCGTACAATGATAACACGCCACGTGGCCCTGAGTAGACCATTGTTTCACACAAAGGAGTACAACAATGGGCCCTTATAGCTTCCTATCCACTTCTAAGGTTTAGTGGCATATTAAATACAAAAGAAATTGATGTGATATATAAATGAATTGCAAGAGAAATATATGACATGATATATGATAGCACTACTATGCGATGACAAGATACGCTACAAGAACAAGAAGTAAAGTACAAGCATTTATTACGAAAAGTATATTAAGCATTTATAAGAAATGAAACTTGATATGAAAAGTATATATATGAGAAATGATATGAATCTGTAAATGTTATATGTGTTATAAGCATTTGTATAGAACTGTGGTGACCCTTAATAGAGGTCATATTCCCACTAAGCGTAAAGCTTAGCACGGGTGTTCAATCCGTGTAGGTACAGAAGAGGAAACCAGAGGACCGGGCAATCCACATCAGCAATCAAAGGCCACGCATCCATAGGTGCCCACTGGAAGACCTTTAGGTCTATTTTGTATATGAAATTTTGTAAACCCATGTAAATATTGTAAATGTTGAACACTTCCATATATGGAGCTTGTGAATATATATATTTTTGTAATCCGCCATGTAATATAATACAAGTTAACTGCTTAACATTATATGAATGAACTAGCTTAAAGTTTATAATGTAAGAAAAAAAAATGACTCTCACTGACACCCTATGCCGAAAGGTGCACTACATGAAATCTAACAAATATTTTGTAAATGATTTGGAAAGGACATGGAAATGTCGTTTTGTATAAGAATTGTCCTAAAGTATAGTTATGGGCCTTCAAGAAAAGATATCATGCATACTTATTATATTAATGAATGTGAATAAGTAGTAATATCATATTCACATATATAACATGATTAAATGGATATTAAATATCCTATCGAAATGAGTATATAAAATGTGTTTAAGGTGATAAATGGATTTAGTGGTCCGCGCCCCTGTCCGATCCACCACGAGTCAGTCGTGGGGCGTAAAATCTACCATGTCCATTAAAGTTCGATTTCTTTTTTCTACCACACCATTTTGATCCGAAGAACCAGACATAGTGTATTAGGCAACAATCCCATTTTCTTGAAGAAACTTCACAAATGAAACAGGAGCTTGTCCATTCTTTGTGTATTTACCATAGTACTCTCCACCTCTATCTGATCTCACAATCTTAATATGTTTTCCACATTGATTCTCTACTTCACCCTTAAAAACTTTAAAGGAGCCTAAAGCTTCATCTTTTGGCAAGTAAGCAGAGATATGTATCGTGAATAATCATCTATAAAGGTGATAGTTATTTTGAACCATTCGTATCCATGTCAACAAAACATTTAGTATGTATAATCTCTAATAGGCTCAGGCTCTCTTTGCACCCTTTAGACTTGTTATTATTTCCTTAATGCATTGCACACAAGTCTCAAAATTGGTAAAATCCAAAGTACTAAGTACCCCTTCATTAACCAATTTCTTCAGTCTTTCAATGGAGATGTGTCCCACCGTGCCATAACACAGAGGATTCACTATTCATCTTTTAATCCAACAATAATAGTATAGAATTATAGTAACATCATTTTGTAATTGATATGGAAACCATCGCACACGTACCATAACCACAATCCTTTAGATTTATTGGATAAATTGTTCAGAATATGAAAATTAAGGAAATCCTAAAGGTACAAGTCTTCAAATTGAAATCAAATTCTTAGAAAACTTGGAACATAAAATGTCTTTTTTTCCACTTAAAATGAAACTCGTCGCTTAAAAACAAGGCCGCAAGTGCCAATAGCTTCCACATGATGTAACACCCTGGCAAATTATACTCTAAAGAGTTTATTACATGCTTAGGTATAATATAAGTAAAATTTGCATTTTCAGGAAATTTAAGTACCAAGGTTAAAATGGTAAAATTTGACATTAAGGACCAAAGGTCATAATTCAAGAAGATGATATGTTATTATAGGAATTGATAAGTCGACGGTAAATGAGAGAAAGAAGAAGGATCAAAATGCAATAATGCAAACTAAATAAATTCCTTAAGCCGCAGAGGGCCTGTGGGATATGAAAGATATCCCATTTTGTCGGGTTTGGGGAACTAGGCCACTGCTTTTGAGAGAAAACAAATTTTGTTTTGCTTGTTTCTCCAATTGTTCAAGGATCAAGTATGGTTCAAGTAAGAAGAAAGGGTGAGTATAGCTAGAGGAGATTACAAGAAGATTAAGGTTAGGAAATTAACCTAACTCCCTCTTTGTCTATGTTTGGGTTAGGAAAACCCTAACTCTTTAATACATGTGTATTTTGGTTGGTTTCGAGTTTGTTTTGTTTTGGTTGAAAGATTTCTAGTGAAAATGGCCAAAACTGGTCCATTTTCGGGTTCTTCACGACACCCCTAAGCATGCCTAGGCATATAGCTCCGCCTAGGAGAAGTTCCTTACACCTAGGCAAACCCGAGACCCCTTCCGAGAAGTTTCTACTACACCTAAGCGTAGCACTGTTACACCTCGGCCAAGCTACAGTTCTAGTTTTGCTCTTCTTCTTGCTAATTCTAGAATCTGGCATTTTTTGTTTGATCAACAAAGACAACTGAAAAACGGGACACTGAGGATCCTAACAAGTGAATGAAAGAGTATGGGCTAAGTATAATAGCTATATGAAAAATGCTCAGACCACCGCCAGCGATCTTAATGCTGGGCAAACATTGTTTATCGCACCGATTTTGGCTATGTGATTCAGAACAAAATAATGCCTAAACACATATAATTGTATGCCTATCTGAGACCTACGCAACACGAACAGACGCTTGATCGCAGACGACACTCCTCGCATTGCGGCTATGGCACCTCGTTACGGGCAAGCACGCCCTCGCTTAGTGCAACGACACTCGATTATGCTCGACACCTCGTATTACGTAAGGGTGACGCTCTCGGCTCGCATCGCACTTCTACTTTCGGCACCGATCAGGCCGCTCTGGCTATTCATTGTTACCGGTCTATACAAGTAAAACTTTTATATGATGTTAATTAACATTTAAATAACAAGAAAGCACAGAAATCATTTATGTTTTAAGTAATGTACCTACAACGTACCTTCGCATAAGACTTGCTCGAACTCCTACGGGAGATATGAAAATTATGTTATAAGAATTCTGTTATATGAAATCTCTATTGTAGAATTCTCGTTATACGTAAACTCTAACATATGCATTATGTTATATGTATCCTATAATTGTGGACCACTTCACGTGGTCATATATGTTATCTGTTTCCCACTAAGCTATAAACTTAGCACGGGTGTTTCATCCATGTAAGTACTGAAGAGGACATCCAAGGCATTCTGCATATAATAGGGCCAACATAGTAATAGGAGTCCACTTGATGTAGGTTTTGATTTTTTTTTTTGGTTTTTGGAATGTAAAATGTGGTATTTTATAATATGAACTGTGTAAGTACAAGTAAATGAGACTGCATGTATGTACAAGACATTTTAAATAACAATACAAAGGGTAGTTTTACAAGTTATATTCGATATATGGATTTGTTTATTGAAATGGGCCCACCAATGTCAAAAAATTCAGAGTTCAGCCTGTCGCGCCTCTCTTTGCTACAGGTAGTGATGCTTTAAGGGTATCAAAGTTTAGGTTTAGGCGTTTCTAGAAAACTATTAGGTTAAAAATGTACCTACATAGTATTGTGTTGGCCTAATGCGGATGTCCTAATTTTGTTTATTGTTTAGAATGGATCAAGCCTAGGAAGTTATGGAGGAAACAGCTGAAAGAGTCAATCCTATGGATCTTGATCCATTAATCTCTGGTCCGTCTGGCCGCCTGTGGCGGAACATGCAATAATTGAAGTGTCGTTAAAAATTTCTCGTGGATATGGCAAGGGTTTTAGATCAACCTACGGCCCCTCGAGTTCTGACGATTCTATAAGAAAGCACGGAGGAAGAATTTCCATGGTACAAGTTTAGAAGAGTCTGATAAAGCCGAGTTTTGGTTTGAGAAATTACAAAGAGCTCTGAATGCCCACCTAAACAAATGGCCAAATGTTTGTTTGTCCAAGAGTTTCAGACAAAGTACGTCACCGATGACTATAAGGAGACCAAGTGGAAGCAATTCCTGAATATGAAACAAGGGAATCTAACAGTGGCGGAATATGAGAAAGAGTTTAGCTGCCTTAGTAAGTATGCACTAGAATTAGTTCTTATTAAGACTTTCCGATGTAGACGGTTTGAGGATGGCCTAAAGAAGTCAATAAAAAGGTACCTCGCGGTTGTTACATCATTGCAAGTGGTGAATTTTTATCACCAAAAATGTAATGAAAATAGAGAAACTAAATGAAGAGTCAGAGTTAAACGGGAGAGAAAGTTCTCTAGAGGTAGTTCATCTTTCGGTAAAAGGACTAGAGAGTCTCAAGAGGATTCATACATGGTTATGCTACAAGAGGTAGGAGACAAGGTCCTACTATGACATATGGTTCCGGTAGAGGTATTTCAACCTATGATGTGCTAAGAAAGACCAAATGCTCACAATCGTCAAAATCATTTTGGTGATTGCAGACAGCAATCTAGTGTTGTTTCCGATGCGGAAGCACAGACCATCTGATAGCCAATTGTCCACAAGGATCGGGGATTTCTAGAAATCCTCAAGGAAGTAGCCGAGGAGGGTCAAATGTACATCCACCGACTCGTGATAGAGGTAGAGGGAGAGGTAGTTTAGATGTGAAGGAAGAGGCAGTGTTTTTAAACAAAGAATCGCCCCACTTACTACACCCCCAAATCTTCTAAGCAGCAGGAGTCACAACATCGATACCAAAATGGCTTATGTAATTTCACTATTACACAATGAAATGCATGCTTGGTAGATCCAGTTCAGATATTATTTTATATATGCATTGAACAATGAAAGTGATAAATGTCACCGTGAGAACCTTAGCATATGACATGCTTGTTACCAAATTCCGCATAGTGTTAAAGTCAACTCGAAAGTGTATAAGACTGTCCTCAATGGTCCGCGATAGGAATTTTCGCTGATCCGATCGCTGCTTGCATGAGTTTGACTTGATTGGAGCATGATTGGTTATCCAAACATCGGCCATAGTTGATTTGTGATAAGAAAACAAAGATCGCAAATGTTATGACCCGCCGTAGGTAATCTGCTCAGCGTATTTTGATCCGACCAATGTCAAATGTATCAACTATGTAAGCCCACATTTTCTAGAGTGTCGTAGTTTTTGGCTTTGGTACTTGACTCTAAGAGAGGACAAGTAAATCTAAAAGATATTTCGGTGATAAAAGAATTCCCTGATGTGTTTCCCGAGGAATTACCGTGTCACACTGAAAGAAGTTAGACCGTCATTGAAGTTAAGGTTGCTGGACAATCTTATTTCAGGGCACCCTACCGTATGGCCCCCAACCGAATTAAAAGCAGAGTCAAGACTCAACTTCAGAAATTACGGGCGCGGATTCGCTCACCTGCAGCGTTTCGGGCCCCAGGGTGCGCCGGGCTTTGTTTGTAAAAAGAAAAATGCATTGACTCTCCATATGTGCATTGATTATTCAGAATGTAAATATGTAACAACAAAGAATAAATATCCGTTGCCTAGAATAGAAGATCTTTTCAATTATCGAAATGTAAAAGTGTCTTTTCAAGATAGACTGGCGATCTGATATTATCGAACTCGCAGCATGCTGATGTTCCCAAAACAACCTAGAGCTCCTGATATGGCCATTATGAGTTTTTAGTACTTATTTGGGTTGACTAATGCACCGGCCGCATTCATGGATTCTTGATGAATGTGGTATTCCACCCTTATTTGTAGATCAGTTTGTATAGACCAGACAGTTATTTCGTGTATTTTAATGGGATGCACAAGAATAAGAATCAACATTTGAGTGATAGTGCTGCAACCGAGAGAGAAAAAGTCGCTTGCTGTTATAAATGTGATTTCGCCATGAAGCAACATTCCCGGCCATCAGATTCATAGAGGAGACAGGAGTTGACTCGCAAAAATCAAGCAATTGTGAGTTGGAAACCACCAAATGTAACAAAGATGAGAAGTTTTTAGGTTTAGTCATATTACCACTGTCAGAAAGGATTCTCCATAGCCTCTACACTTACTAAGTTATCCCTAAAATGGGTGAAGTTGAGTGGATGATGACTACCAAGTTTTGAACAAAGAAAGGAAAATATTGGTTAAAGCACCAGTGTTGACTCAGCTTACTTCGAGTAGAGAATATGCTTTGTATAGTAATGCTTCAAAGATGTGCTTCAGGGTTGTGTGCTAGATTTTCATAGAAGTTGGGATAGGTATATTTCCCTTATGGAATTTGCCTATAACAACAAGTATCATCATATTGTATGTTCAGCTTCCTTGTATGGAAGAAAATGTAGGGAACCTTGTATGTTGAATGATAATTGAACGAGCATAAAGTAATTGGGTCATGACTAGTGGAAAGAGATAAATGAAGAAAAAGTTCCATCATCTCAAAGAAAGGTTAAAGCTACTAGCGATAGACAAAAGTCTTATGCAGATCTAAAAAGAAAGGAAATAGAGTACGAAGTCGGAGATAAGGTTTTCTTGAAAGTATCATCATGGAAGAAAATATCCTGGGCTTGAAAGAAATGAAAAACTTAGTCCGCGTTTATTTGGACCTTATGAGATTTTAGAAAGAATTTGACCAAGATGATCGCTTGGCTCTCTGATCGAGTTGTTCAAATTACATAATGTGTTCCATGTGTCATCAAGCTCAAAAACATCGCTCATGAATCTCACACATTGTCCCCGTACAAGATATACAAGTAATTAGACTTCACTTTGACAGAAGAGCTAAAGTATCTTTAGATCGTGAAAATAATTCACGAACAAACAAATCTCTCCTGGTAAAGGTGCTTCGACAACAATTAACACGGAAGAAGCAAATCGGGAAATCCAGAATCGGTTAATGCAGAAACTAGATTCACAACTTTTCGATTCGTACAATTTCGAGACTAAATATTTTAAGGGGGAGTTGAACACCTCAAATTATAAATTCTAGTAGTTATTACATGTTTGGGTATAATATATAGAATTTGTAATTTTTCTAAATTTGCTACCATGTTGTGGTAAAATTTGACATTAAGGACCCAAAGGTCATAATTCAAGAAGATGATATGTTATTGAAGGAATTGGATAAGTTGATTGGTAAATGAGAGAAAGAAGAATAATTAAAATGCCAGACAAACTTTGGGCCAAATCTTTAAGACAAACATATCTCAGATATGAAAGATATCCCATTTTATGTCTGCTTTAAACTAGGCTACTGCTTGAGAGAAAACTAATTTTAGTTTCATTGTCTCTGAACTGCCTGGTTGATCAAGTCTGTCTTCAAGTAATAAGAAAGGAAGAAAAGGAAGTTGGGGAGGAGATTACAAGAAAGATTAAGGTTAGGAAATTAACCTAACTCTCTTTATTTGTGTTTCAAGTTAGGAAAACCCTAACTATTTAATACATGTGTTGGTTGCCTTCAAGTTAGTTTGTTTTGGTTAAACATTTCAGAAAAATGGCCAAAATCGGTCCATTTTCTGTTCTCAGATTTACACCCCTATGCCTAGGCATGGAGGCACCAGTATGAGCAGCGACTGGGATTCCTCTCCGGTGCTTCGTTTATGCGTAACACTCAGCACATAGGCAAAGCTATAGCGTTCCGCTTTGTTCTTTCTTTGTTAAATTTTAATCCATTACTTTGTTTTAATTTCAATGGAAGATAATTAGGCATAAAATTGGATTAATTAAGGTTCATAACAAGTGAATGAAAGGTTCCGTACAAGTATAATTGTGACGCCCCAAAACCTGGGGGTCCGTTGACAACCCGTCAACCCGTAGAAAACTCATGGATATAGGGTAACCCAATACCACACCATCGTGCTCCCTTTTCCGGGACCCATGATTTAAAAATCTGATGTAGTTCCTTTGTATAAGAGCACTACCCCAAAATACAACTTCCCAGACAAAATCCCGCAATATGGCCTAATATAACACAATGATCTCACGGTCCACTTATGAGTAGAAAGTGATCCAATCGGGGCCCACCCACTCCATACTATAAACATACAAAACTAATTACCATAGTCCTCAAGAATTTAATTACAACACTCTTACAAATATCACATATTAGGACAAGGTTGTCCCAAAATATTTTTACAATCCCTTTTTCACAAAATACAAGCTAGAACTCGTTTGTTCCAAGGTTCTTTACAAAAATGAGTTACAAAGCCACAACCGGCTTTCTTCACACTTATACTTGTACAAACGTTCCCTGTACTTGAAAGGGGGGTCCCATAAAGGGTAAGCTACTTTAGAGTAAACCCTACAGTGGCCATTTTTCACCCTATGTACACAATGCCATGTTCACACAAGCAAACACCCAAGTAAATTGGCGCTTTCTACACCAACGCCTGACATGCCCCGGGAAGAAGTGTCACCACTGATGCCTTTAACACGAGTCCTCACTTGACTTCACACATGCTTATGCCAAGTGTAAAAACCTATCATTGCGTCGTCTAATGACTCCTTTATCCAAAACAGTGCTTTGTTTTTAAAACCTGTTGACATCCTTTAATAACAAACCATTTATCTTAAAGCCATTGAAAATCTCTCCGACAAATAGTCAGATTCAAAGACGACAATTCTCCGATAAATAGCTTTATTCAAAAGCATTGGACAATCTCCGATAAACAGCTTTATTCAAAAGCATGAAATGCACCCGTGAGACTCCATTGGACGTAGTCTAAAGTACCGAGCTCACCACCCACTCGCCAAGAATGATGAATAATTATGACCATATACATACACTCATTTAATGCAATGTCCCCATCCATATGAAATGTAACTATGTCATTCCATGACTATACCATGACATATATATGATGAGTGTTATATGGACATTTTAAACTATGATACATCAACGATCATTTGGACAATCCTATACTAATTAACATACAATTTCCAAATAGTCCACACAATACATGTCAACATATTATACACATTTATTATATTGACATCTACAAGTCATCACCAATCAAGCAATGACTTACATTACATAATTATAGGCTTAATTGTGACACCATGTCCATAAATAGCCTACAAATCGCCATGCAATGGCCTCTGTTTCATACACAAACGACATCACAAGCCAAACCATTAGAAAACACACTTGACTTCTATAATAATACCCAAAAAAAAAAAAAAAAAAAAAAAAAAAAAAAAAAAAGTATATCACCGAATTCAAGCAATGATATACTACACTATATACCAATTCAGGCATAGAGATTCATACGTGAGCGGCGTGAACCGCCACAAAATAGTTCACAAAATCAGCCGTGAGATCGTTTAACATAGCTCTTTGAAAAGAGCATTAAAAAAACCCAAAGATGTGAGCACCAAATGTCATTTACTAGAATATGGTTGATTTCTAGACCTAAAGATATTTCCATGGTCCAAAACACAATTAATCAAGTTCAATGAGAGGTTATATCGCTCGGTTCAACTCACGATTCACATGAAGGCCATGTGGTTTTGGTGGTGCGGGTACTTTGCAAACCATAAATTTCTGACACATCCAATTTCAAAGGTCCGCGAATTGGGATCTTGGCAAATCTCGTGAATTTTTGCAGGTGCCTTTCCATCTCTAACTCATGGAACCACCCGCCTACCATCATACAAATTCCTCGTTTCAGAAAAACTCAAACATCTCTGATTCCATAACTAACTTGAAACATAATATCCATAGGAACCAAAATGTACTCAAGAAACTGGCCAATCACAATAAAGATAGTCCAAATCAAGTTATTGAACCAAATTCTCTACTAGTTAGGTCGAACCCAATGGCCATTGAATGGCCCTTAAGCATGAAATAACTAGAGCATGAAATAACTAGGAGCGAAGATAAAGCTTTCGGAAGTCCTGGAGACCTGAAACACACGATCTCCTAAACTTTTCACTTGATTCTTCTACAGAATCCTTTTGCTTCAGACTCATGCAGCCTCTCGCCGTAGACGGACTTTAGTTTTGGTTCGCGGAAACCGACTACTCCGACTCATGAGATCAAGGCAGAGAGAAGGTGGTGATTTTCTCTTTCTCTCTTCCCACTCTCCTACTTCTGAAAACTGAGCACCCAGCCTGGAGTCCTGTGTCCCATTTTTCCCTTTTTTTTTGCCCCTTACTTGTGCCCAATGGTACTCTAACGCGCCACATGTCCACAACCATCCGAGTTTGCTGCCCCAAACACCTGATTTTCGTTATAATTCAAGTTCAATTTATTTTAAATGAATTTAACTTCAGTTATTTCTTAACTCCAAGATTCTCAAAAATCTCATCTCTAGGAGTCTCTGCATGTTCTTTACTCCTAAAAACGAAAAACGCTAAATGTCCTGAATCAATTAAAATTTTTTCGCAGTAAATAGATTCTGTAAGACGAATCCAACGGTGAAGTCTGTTTCATCATCCGAGATCTAGAAAAATTTTCAGGCTTCCCTGAACCATTTCGGCAATTTTACTATTTTTGCCATTTTTCCTGGGTTTTACAATAATAGTTATATGAAAAATGCTCTATACCTCATCGCCTCACATCCTTGGTCAGTTACAAACATCAAGCTTTCGCCTCTTATTTTCTTATATGATTGGAGAACAAAATAACAAGCCTCTCTAAACACATATAATTGTATGCTCATCTGAGATCGAATAGTGAATGAATAGGCACGTTCGATCAAATAATAATTTTACACTCCTACATTGTGCTACTAAGACTCGTTTATGATCACATCGTCTGTTCGCAACTACATTCTCGCTTAGTGCTACGACACTTCTGTTACGTGAGCAAACAAGTCTCTATTCAGTGCAATGACACTCCTGCATTGTGCTACGACACCTCTATTACATGGGCAGGAAAGTCTCTGTTCAGTACTGTACCCTACCTTTGATGAGCCCTAAACTCATCTATTTTTAATCCATTTTTCTGGCATATTTTTAGTTGTTAGGACACACTTTAATGCTGAATTATGGAAAATTCACCAACTTTTTGTTTTGCAAGTTTTATATGAAAATGAGAGAATTCCAGCAAGAAAAGCAGAAAAATTGGCCAAGGCAGCAAACTATGTCGCGACATAGTATCAAAATGTTTCGACAAATTTCCAATATAACTAGTAAAAGTATGTCGCAACAAGGATCAAGCTGAGCGCAAGCCAGAAATGAAGACTGTCGCTACACAATTTAAGATGGACTGACTAATTTATGTCACAACAATGGATTTTTATGTCGCGACATGGGCCAGGAGCAATCCATGAGTTAAGAATGTCGCTGACATTCCTTACTCTGTCGCGACATTGATCAAGCAAATGAAATTGGAACCTTGTCGCGACATCTTACAATTTTGTCGCGACATAAGAAACAAAGTCATCATATGAACTATATCGCATCAAAAGATAACTTTGTCGTGACAGAAAATGGCAAAACAATGAAACAATGTGCTAGTGACAAAGTTTTCTATGTTGCGACAGACATTTCAACTAAGGACAAGACCAAGGTAGATTTTATGTCGCAACACAACATTCAGAGTTAGCAATGAAAAATACGCAGACTTTGTCGCGACATAGAATTTCTCTATTGTGACAAAGAAAACTTGAGACTAAGGTGAATTTTGTTGCAACAAAGACAAATATTGTCGATATAGAAGTTGAGAAAATTACAAAAGAATGTCATACATAGAAACTCATGTCATGGATAGAATAAAGTATCAAGGTAAGAAATCTCTGTCGTGGCAAAGAAAGATTATGTCGCGACAATAAAAATTATTGAGTAAGAGATTTCTGTCGCGACAAAGAAGTTTTATATCGAGACAGAAAATGTAAAAGAAGTGAGATGAGTCAAGGCAAGTTTCTTTGTGGCGACAAAGCGACCATTTTAGGCCAAAAATTTTAGGATCCACAATTTGTGCCTTGAAGTGCAACCTATCATTTAAAGCTCTATAAATAGACGCATCTAGGGCATTGTGCGCAGCTTCCACAAATCCAGGACTTCTAGGTAGCTGAAGACTCTTTGTATATTATTTTTCTTTATCTTTTTATTTCCTTTAGTAGATTTAGTTTGAGAGCGTAGTTTTTAGTTATTTTTCTCTGCTTAATTTCGGATTTGAGTAATGGACTCCATTGCTCAATCTCGAGTTGGAATTCACGTAAACTTTTCTCACAATACTATTCCATGAAATGGATTTATAAAATGAGGAGTTCATTTATTTCGCTTGTTTACAATCTCAAATAATTTTCTTTGACGTTAGTAAACTGGATGAGGGAACTGGGCTTTTGAAACATCGAGCTCTCTGGGAATGAGTCGATGATGATTGTTATTTTTCTTCAGCATTAAAGGAAGAACACCTAATTGTAATTTAATTTATTTAATTCAGATACTTAACTTAATTGTTCTAAGTACTAGTACCATGTACCCAAACAAAGTATTGTATCTTGCTCACAAGAGGCCTTCGCGTGATTACGTAGATGGAGAACTTGGCGGTATAGAGCAGTTCTTTGTGGGTATGGTAGACTAATACTTTGGAACTAATGAACTTTGAAAGATTACTCAAATAGATCACTAACTTACTCATGGTTTGAGGATAGTTTGACGAAGTATCAGTTTAATCACTCAGAGGTTTCTCCTCTTTCTGATGAAAGGATTCTGATCCCGTGTCAACCAAGATCTAATCAAGAAAATGGAAAATTTCACGCATTGAAGATGAGGTGTCATTTAAATTGAGAAGGCCTCGCAATATCCTCGTCTACGGGATTTAATTCTTTAGTCCCAAGACTGTGAAGCCGAAAAGGAAAATACCGTATCTTAGAGAAAGAGGATTATATCTACAAGTAACTAATTAGATCCATGAGTCATAAATGAACACATGAATCTCACTAGTGAAAGACAAGTGGAAGAGGAGAAATCAAATTATACCACAATGCATCTTTGACAAATCTAAATTTTTCCAACTTATGACTTAGCTATGATTCAAAATACGAGAAATTGACAATTATTCATCAAGTCTATTTCGCGTTGGTTGTCTCACTCAATGAACTCTCAAATCCAAATTATTAATTTTTTTATGTATACTAGTGAAATTATTTTATTATTATTTTATCTGTTTCTTCTTAATCATCTTAACATTGGGAGTTGAGTAGTAAAGGATCTTGAGTAGTTGGGGTAGTTAGTCTTTTGATTTATCATCAATCCTCGTGGGAGCGATATCTGAACAAAATCCTCTTTTGTGCTTGTACGACACATTGCACTTTACGGAGTGATTTAGACCCGAGCACAATTTTTAATGAATCGATTTACAAAGGACAAACACACATATTTTAATCAAATGCGTAAACAAGTTTTTGGCGTTGTTGCCGGGGATTAGATAATAGTCTTTTGGTAACAGTGTCATAAATTTGTATATATAATCTGAAGTCCTTAATGAGAGTTTTAGCGTCGTTGCAAAGGATCGAATAATGAATTTAAAGATCAATATTCTAACCGAAGAGAGAATTACTAATTTGAACATTTTTCTTTATTTTATCATAAATAAATGAAAATAAAAAAAATTTTAAGCTGCGGTAGCTTAGTGAAGCTACTAAAATATTTATGAGCCCTAAGCGGTATATTAGGATTCCATATTTAATTTGATCTCAGTGTGTTTCTATTTCAAGAAGATTTTAAATGCACAGAAAACCAGAAGCAGGTATGCTGCCTTTGGATACAGAAATTGAGAGAACATTGAGGAATCTGAGGAAAGTTACAAGTCCTGAATCTTCAAGTACGAAAAATCAAAGAGACAACTCTGTAACTTTCTAGAAGAAGCAGAAACAGAAAGACCTCAAAGGCAAATGACGATGGAAGACTTTTGGAGGCTTGTTATTCAAGATGAGTATTCTGTGTGAGACAACCTGCTATAGAAGCCAATAATTTTGAACTCAAGCCAGCTCTTATCACAATGGTACAGTAGCATCAATTCACTAGACATCCCAGTGAAGACCCCAATGAACATATGGGAAGATTTATGAGAATGGCTAACAAAGTCAAGCTGAATGGGATGAGAGCAAAAGTGATCAGGCTACAGCTCTTTCCCTTTTCACTGAGAGATGTGGCAGCAACTTGGTTTGAGTCACTGCCTATTGGATCAGTGACAAATTGGGAAGAGTTGGTGGAGGCCTATATGAGCATATTTTTCTCCCCCGATACGACCCGAGAAAATGAGAAATCATAGTCTTCCAAACGGAGGAGGATGAGAGTCTCTACAATGCATGGGAGATACAAGAGACTACTAAAATATGCTCATCGTAATCGACCACTTAGATGGACATTTCTACCATTCAATGAATTATGCGCCGTGGTATAATTGAGTACGGCTAATCGATGAGGCTTTGAAGAAGAAGAAGAGGCGAGGAGGCAAGGCGGCTGAGAGTGAAGACCACTTGAAATGCAGCTGCAAAGCTCCATCGGAAAGCCGAGGGAGCGTGACGGACTAAAGGGAGTGGGTGTAATTGAGCTTAATAGGATGAAATGCCCATAGAAGCAAAGTTGGATACATTAATGAACAAGCTTGGAAACAATGAGAAGAATGCACTGGAAGGACTTGAAGTGAGGGATGGCCAGATGAGATGAGAGAGAGAAAGAGAAATAGTATTTAGTAGAGGGGTAACCGCCGAGTTCTACCAAGTTGAGGAGGCACAGTACCTCAATGCCAATAGGAGCTACACTTTTAAGCCCAACCTAAACTTACCCACTCACTACACACCAGCACTCAGGAACCATGAGAACTTCTCATATGGAGGAGGAGCACAACAAGGTCAAGGCTTGGATAAAGTCTGCTGACAATATCATGCCTCACCTAAGTTCCAACAGCAACAGCAACAAGCAACTGACTAGCGGGGATGACTTAGTGAGTGAGAGGAGATCTAATTCCTTTGAGGACCCAGGATCGCTGGCGTCATAGGAGAAAAATCAAAGAATTTATAAACATACATGAGTAGAAGTTTGCTAAGCTAGCAGCATTCCAAGCAAACACAACTGTGTTTCAGGTCAATACCAACGCCTCTTTGAAGAATTAATGCAGGGCTCGGGTAGAATGCTTGGCTCTAGCCATCGGGATCAGCCCGAGAGGATGCATTCCCCAGTGACTAAGATAGAATTTGAAGGATTATATGGGTGTGATTGAGAAGAGTACTTTGTGATGGAATTGGAGGGGAAATTTAAATGAAGTTGATATCGATTTAGAAAAAGAGAAAAGAATTTTGCTAAAATGGAGACATTTTAAAAAAATAAATCCATCTAATAAAGACATTAATGAGCAACTTCTTGGGAGGCGACTGACGAAATTTTAATTTTTATAGTTAAGTTATTTGTTAGATTTTATTGTGTTTGAACTTCTAGTTTTAATTTTGTTAGAATTTTATTTTTTTAATTTTGTTTATTTTTTCAAGACAATGAAGCTATATTTAAAGATGATTTGTTGAGTATTCTTTCTCAAAAATCACAATGCGGAAGTGTTACAAGGGGGAGTTTTCTTTGTCCATAACTTGTTCTTTAATGATAATGCACAGTTGAAGTTTGGGGGAATGCGATTTTTTTTTTTTTTTTTGCTTTCTGAGTAGGAATTTTTAAACAATTTTGTTATGCCCATTCCTTGGATTCATTGTTGATTATCATGTTTAATTATATTGGGTGAAGAAAAAGATGTGTTGATTATCATGATTAGATGTATTTTCACAAGTGTGCATTGAGTGGGAGAAGCATATTGTAGATAGTTGTATTGTGTTGAAAGATTAATTGGGCAAATTTTGAAGTAAGACATAAGATTGTCGCGATAGACAATGTTTTTCCGCGACAAAGATGATACTAACCTTTGATTTTACAAGAAAACCATCACATTCTGTTCCTTTTTGTTGTAATGAGTACATGAACATCATAAAATATGTCAAGACATTTCTTACTCTGTCGCAATATAAGACCAGGACATAATTCCTTTTGCCTTCTTGGGGGGAGTAGATGAAGAGTGAGGAAACGAAGAAACATACCCCAGGGCATCTCCTCTGACATTAATTGAAGTGATGAAAGGTCCTAAAAACAGAGGAAAAGAGAAAGAAATAAAGATAGAAGAAGAAGGGGGGAATGAAAGATGCAATGATCCAGTACAATGGGAAAGTCCACCCCAAGAGCAACAAGAAATTCAGAGAAGCCTAAGCCTCATCCCGAAAACATCTCGGACATAAGAAAGCGTCCATCAAGAAAGAGCTTAAAAGAGGATTGGGGCCACCAGGGGTAATAACACAGGCGATAGAATGAAATCTATGAAATGGGAGTGCAAGAGAGGGACAACCAGCTAAAAATCCAACTTTAGGTTAGGGATGAATATATGGATGCATAGCTCAGAAGAAAGGATCAAAATCTGGAGGAGGCATTGAAACAAATAGATGAAAAATGGAGAGCAGAATTGGAAAAAAGGGATACAAAATGGAAAACAGTGATAAGGGATAGAGAAGTAGCTTCTTGGACTGAAACAGGAAAACATGAAGCGGGTTTTTTAAAAATGTGGGGGGATAGAGACAATGCCTTAAAGGCATGCCTTGAATCAAGGGATAAGAATTGGTTGAATAATCTTGCACATTACAAAGAAAGTTTTCACCTAATGACTTATGAGCAAGTCAACAACAGGACACTCTTGGAATTATTAGCTAAAGAGCGTTGAGCGATAGTCTCGAAACAAGAAGAAGAGCAACTACCACAAATCGAATTCGAGGACGTATTGCCATACACAATAGTCCCTCAGAGTGTAACAAACCCACCAATACCCTTCTCTAACCCGAATCCAGAGGAAAAAATATATTCTGAACCTTGTAAAGAACCAATTCAAAATAAAACCCCTAGTGCAACAGGAAATAAAGAACTAACCCTAGTAGAGAAAGTTGAAGAATATTTAAAAATGGAAGCAGCCAAGGAAATGGCCTCAAAAAGAAAAAAAATGAACATTGTCTATTCCCATTTTCCCCTTTGTACCTAATCTCTCATACCTGAAAAATTTAATGAATTGAAAAATTCTTTGCAAGAATTGGTGTTCACTCTTATTTTGCATTTCTTGTGTGTCTTATTTGTATTTTCTTTCTTTTACTTTAAATAATTGAAAATTTATGACTTTCAGTGAAAGGTTTTGTTAAATAATGGAGAAACTAGATTTCTTAAGTTAAAATACTTGATTGCTATGCAGTGTTTGGTAGAATTATATAGACTGTGGAATTGAAATGTTGTCATGTTAACTTCATTTGAATTGAATGGTTAATTTTAATGAGTTGTTAACTTATAAAAATAGCATATCAACATATCCAGGAACCAAACAAGTATTGGATAGATGAATTGGGGTAGGAATAAATGAAAGGGAAAGTTGTAAGGATATTAATGAATGTGTTGAACTTCAAGAATAAGGAAGTTTGTAACAAATTGATGGAACAAATAAGACTTGTAATTACGTTTGTAAATAGTTTAGTTACTAAAGTCTGATAAATACTTGCATATAAAGTATCTACGAAGCAGTTGTGCTAAGGTTAGGGACATCTTTTGGGATCCATCACAGTTAAATCTCCAAATGTCCTAAAACTTGTTAGATTATTAGTCAAGACGAAATCCTAAGCAATACCACTAACATGAAATGATATAGGCCATTCTTGGAAGATTGAGCCTTTCAAGCCTACCCTATTAATATGCATAAGCATACACCTTAGTACCTTATTTGAGCTAATATCCCTTTTCATCATCAAGCAGCAAATGAAAAGCCTAATTCCTCCCTTGAATATAATCCTGCAGTAAAGAACCCCGATTTAACCAGATTACATGACAAATATAACAATAATAGAAGATGACAAGTTTGAGGGAATATTGGCTCAAATTGTGAAAAATGATAAGAAGGGTTGGGAGCCGGGAGAAAATCCATTGTGATAAGGAAAGATGAAAAGATGAAGAAAGGTAGGCGAAAAAAAGTATTAAGGTGGAATGGACAGTTTGGTCTTATAGCCTTCCTCCCTTGAACAATTAAGTTCTTAGGGGTGTTCAACACCTAGTACCCTAATGCCAACTGGTATGGGAGTTATTGACCCAAAGTTCGTTAAGGGTGGTAGAAAGCTTAAAAAGACAAAACATTGCACTATTCCTAAGACCTTAATGGAAGATGAAAAGTGAAAAAGCTTCAGGATAAGGAGGAAAGTTTACAATCTGATTGTGGTCAAGAAAAATACCATAACAGAAAGTATGCAGAAAATCAAATGGGAGGTTAGAGAGTTGACATAAATGGAAAAAGTCAAGTACATATGACAAAGTATGTCAGAAGGATTGTAGTGAAATCTAGGTAAAAATTGAGCCTAAATTGTCCTGTTATCTACTCAATTACCTAAGCCTCACATTATAAGCCTAAAAGACCTAATTGATTCTAAAGGTGGTATAAGCTTACATTAGTGGAGATTAATATGACAAATAAGCATATGGGACTTTAAAAAATAAAGGAGAAGTTTGCTATCTAAGTAATATCTCAAAAGATTAACTAATCTCATTGGGAAAAAGAAGACCATCACTCACTCCTGAATCGGGGTGAAGTAATTAAATTGTTTACCTGATAGAATTATTTGGTTGATTAGTAGACAATTGAAAATTCTTCACGATTCTAGATTGGAAATTAGAGATAACTTTAAAATGCTTATATTCCTTACCAAATTATGGATTCTAAAGAAAAATGTCTTTAAAAATAAAAGCTAAATTGTTTGAGGACAAACAAAATTTTCTTTTATTTGCTTGGGGACAAGCAAAACTTTAAGTTTGGGGGAATTTGATGAGCCCTAAACTCATTTATTTTTAATCCATTTTTCTGACATATTTTTAGTAGTTAGGATACACTTTAATGCTAAATTATAAAAATTCACCAATTTTTTGTTTTGCAGGATACACTTTAATCTTAGAATTATGGAAAATTCACTTGACTTTTTTTGTTTTGTAGGTTTTATATGAAGAAGATTCCAACAAGAAAAGTAGAAAAATTGGCCAAGGCATAGTATCAGAATGTCGCGACAAATTTCCAATATAACCGGCAGAAGTATGTCGCAACAAGGATCAAGCTAAGCGTAAGCCAGAAATGAAGACTGTCGCGACATAATTTAAGATGGACTGACTATTTTCTATCGCAACAATGGATTTTTATGTCACGACACAGTGGGAGCAACTCATGAAGAAGAATGTCGCAACATTCCTTACTTTGTCGTAACATTGATCAAGCAAATGGCATTGGAACTTTGTCGCAACATCTTACAATTTTGTCGCAACATAAGAAACAAAGTCATCATATGAACTCTGTCACGTCAAAAGACAACTCTATCGCAATAGAAAATGGAAAAACAATGAAACAATGTACTTCTTGACAAAGTTTTTCTATCTTGCGTGATTATTTCAACAAGGACAAGACCAAGGCAAATTTATGTCCGGCGGAAGAAGAAAACCATGTCGCGACACAGCATTCAAGTCGTGATAGAAAATCTACAGAGAGCTTTGTCGCGACCATCAGAATTTCTCTGCATTGCGATGAAAACTTAGGTGAGGTGAATTTGTTGCAAAAAAAAAAAGACAAATATTGTCGCGATAGAAGTTGAGAAAATTACAAAAATAATGTTACGAAACGAAAACTCATGTTGCGACAGAATAAAGAACTGAAGGCAGAAATCTCTGTCGCGACAAAGGAATATTATGTCACGACAATAAAAATGCTAAGTAAGATATTTCTGTCGCGACAAAGAAGTTTTATGTCGCGACAGAAAATGGAAAAGAAGTGAGATGAGCCAAGGCAAGTTTGTCGCGACAAGGGATTCAATATTGTAACAAAAAGTTCAGCTAGCGATAAGGAGTAAAGAAGACTGCGGCCGACATGGAAGAGTACGTCACGATACGAGTTCGTCGCGACAATACAGAAGCGACACAACTGCATGCGTGACAACAAATCCATACTCTTGGGAGAAACTGCTGTGTGACGAAAAGTATGTCACGACATAAATTGAGAATAACAACAAAAGAATGTCCACGACATAGCGGCGTTGCAGCAAAGTTGAAAATTTGGAGGAGGAAATTTACGTACGACCAAAGACAACCGTAATGCGTGACATAAAGCGAACGACATCGGCTTATAACTATGTTGTAGCTGATCAAATTATGTCACGACAGAATGAAAGAAGATAGCATGAAAATATGTCGCGACAGGAAACTGCAGGCCACGACAAGAGCTAGGTGACAAAGATAAGAACCATGTCGCGACAAAACTTTCTTTGTCGCGACAAAGTGACCATTTTGGGCCATAAATTTTGGGATCCACAATTTGTGCCTTGAAGTGCGGCCTATCATTTAAAGCTCTATAAATAGACGCATCTATGGTACTATGCGCAGATTCCGCAAATTCAGGACTTCTAAGTAGTTGAAGACTCTTTGTATATTATTTTTCTTTTATCTTTTATTTCCTTTTTAGTATATTTAGTTTGAGCGTAGTTTTTAGTTAGTTTTCTGTTTAATTTAAGTTGAGTAATGAGCGGAGTGCAACTTGAGTTGGAGATTCTTTTGTAAACTTTATACATCACCTCGCATTACGCTTTAATTAGTTTGAGAAAATTTATGGAGTTCATTTATTTCGGTTGTTTACAATCTCGGTGAATTTTCTTGATCAGTTAGTAAGCGATTTATGTAGACAGTTTGAAGCATTGAGCTCCCTACGGGAATAGGTCGATGATGATTGTTTTTACGCTGTGGAAGAAATAGCCTTAATTAGAATTCTTGAATTTATTTAATTGGTATTATTAACTTAATTGTTCCAGAGTACTGGTCTTAGTGTACCGAACAAGTGCGTATCTTGTTACGATTTCTAAGGGCCCTACACGTGACAAAGATGGAGAATCCTAAGGGTATAGTGCGGTTCTTTGTGGGTATGAGTAGACTAATACTTTGGGTAATGAACTTTGAAAGATTCTTCAGATAGATCACTAACACTCATGGTTTGAGGATAGTTTATTGATGGATTTAATCGCTTAGAGGTTTCTCCTCTTTTTGATGAAAGGATTCTAACCTCATGTTAGCAAAGATCTAATCAAGAAAATGGAAAATTTCATCAGTATTGAAGGATGAGGTGCCATTTAAATTGGAGAATGCAATATCCCACGTCTATGAGGCGAGAATTCAGTCCTAAGATTTGGGTATGAAGTACTAAAAGGAAAAATACCCAGATCTTAGAAAGATGATTATATCTTACAAGTAACTGATTAGATCCATGAGTCATAAATGAACATGAATCTCTAATTAGTGAAAGGTATGGTTAAGGGAGAAATCCAAACTATACCACAATGCATCTTTGACAAATTCAGCTTTCCAACTTATGACAGCTATAGTTAATGATGTAGAAATTGACAATTATTCATTGGTCTATTTCCCAGTGTTGTCTCACTCAATGAACTCTCAAATCCACTCTTATTAATTTTTTTTATGTATACTAGTAAAATTATTTTATTCGTTCTCTAATCATCTTAACATTAGAGTTCAAATAGTAAGGATCTTGAGTGGTTGGAATAGTTATTCTTTTGATTTATCATCAATCCTCGTGGGAATGATATCTGGACTTAAAAATCCTCTTTTATTACTTGTACGACCTGTGTACTTGTAGTGATTTAGACCTAACACAATTTTTAATGAATCCAGTTTACAAAAAGAACAAACACATATTTTAATCAAAATTTGTAAAAAAGTTTTTGGCGCTATTGCCGGGGATTAGATAATAGTCCTTTGGTAACAGTGTCATAAATTTGTATATATAATCTGGTCTAACAACAACCTTCAGGTACCTATTGTGTTGCGTCCTTGTCATTCATTGTTACAGGTCTATATAGGCAAACTTTTATATGATAAGAATCTAAATAATAAATAATAAGAAAGCATAAGAAATAAGTTATGTTCTGTAATGTACCTATGGGTACCTTCTGTACAAGATCTCTGTTCTGAACTCCTACGGGAGATATGAAAATTCTCAGCAGCACTATGCTTATAGCGAAAACTCGTTATAAATTCGTTATACGAACTCGACATATGCATTATGTTATATGTGTATCGCAATGTCATTACTCACGTGGTCATATCTATTATTTGTTTCCCACTAAGCTATAAGCTTAACACGTATTTCCATCCGCCAGAGGCATCAAGAGATATCCGAGGCATTCCGATACACAGTGGCCAATACAAAGAATAGGAGTCCACGTGATGTAGGTTTTGATTTTTTTTTTTTTTTTGGTTTTTGGAATGTAAATGTAATATTTTGGTAATAGTGAACTTGTGTAAGAACAAGTAAATGGGACTCATACATGTATATGTGCAAGACATTTTAAACACCACTACGGTGGTAGTTTTATAAGTTATATTCTGATATATGGATTTGTTTATTGAAATGGGCCCACCAATGTCAGAAAGTCGGGTAAAGGAGTCTCAGCCTCGTGCCACGCCCCCTCTCTTCGCCCAGGAGGGTGTAGGGGTGTGACATGTGAACTCATCTTGTTGCTTGAATAGATGTATTGTTCACTTCCTGCTGGCTTCCTTAGGTTTTACATACCTTGTAAGGTATTCGAAACATGGATTGTAGAACCAAAATCAATCCACCATGTGTTGTGATTAACATTAACCATATTAGATTCATAACGAACAAGAGAAAATCGAGTACCTTTCTTTTCAAGCCGCATCTTTGAATTTCGAGCAATCCCCTTCATGCGTCCCTTCTTCTTACGTAAAAACACTTTGACTCTTTCTTTATGCTTGGATGAATAGGAATCTTTCCCTTTCCTTTAACTTGATCCTTTCTTTTCTTTCAAAAAGTGGCCAAGTTAACCTTTTCGCCCTCATCCATCATTAACCTTCCCCTCTCTTGCACACACATGGTCAACAATTCATTAATTGACAATTTATCCTTATGTGTGTTGTAAGAGATTTTGAAGGGACTGTACTGTTGGGGCAGAGTATTCAATATAAAATGAACAAGGAAAGTTTCCATCATGGTAACTTCTAATGTCTTAAGTTAGCCGATATATTCCTTATGCGCATGATATGATCAGCTTACTCCCTCTTATCCCGCAAATACCTTTGGTGGATGAAAACTACAAAATTGGCGTACTAAGAGTTCGGTCGGGTTGCAAAGTGCTCATCAATGGCTTTCAGAAGTGGTTTGACTTTATCAATTTGCTCGACATAACCACAAATATCAGCAGATATCTTGGTCTTTATGAACAATCACAAAGAGGCTATTGGACCTCTCCCATTTTTCATAAAGACTACTAGCTTCTATAGGACTAGTTTCGATAATGGGATTCAGTTCGTCTTTCCTCATAGCATAGTCAATATCCATTCATCCCAAATGCAGAAGAACTTTCTCCTTCCATACCTTATAGTTATCACCCTTATCTACAGAAATATCAATACACTTAAAATAAAAATATTAACAAAGTTGAATAACCTGCAAATGTTAAATATACATGCTTATTAATCAGCATTATGCAAAGAAAACAATGATATGTTTTACCAATATAAATCAAGTTTTTAAATCATAAACCTAGGGACATAAAACTTGTCTTTGGGCTAAAGTCTTACTCAATTAGATTTAAATAATCTTATGATAAGACTACCAAATCATGTTCCTTTTCCTAATCCTTGTGAGTAAATTAGAAAATATGATTTGATATCTCATCCTAATTAATCATACAAAATATTATAAAAATTCAAGTGGGGTGAAATTTATAACATTCCATATGATTTAATTACAATCAATGTTATCAAATGTGATCTTAAAACTTAATATATAATTTTAACCAACTAAGAATGTTGTGGTTATTCTCTAATTAATTAAAATTATATAGATCACTTAACATAAGAAATTGTAAACAATTTTAAAGAAAAATATTATATAGCATGTATATAATTTTTTTACATACTAATAATCATTGCATGAATAAAATTGTATAGTCACTGAATAGCAATATAAAAATTTTTGCAGTTAAAGAGAATTATCAATCTAACATATAGCACGATGGTGGAGTGTGTCTCAACTTCAATAGACACCACATTTTTATTAATTTTGCTAACAAGTAACTTTAACTACTTAAATTTGTATAAACAAATCATGTAAGAATAGTACCATCCGGTGCCTAGTATATAGTGGTGATAATGACTGCAATATTCAAAGCTTGGGATCAAATTCCTAGGCAATGCCTTTGTCTTTTTTTTTTTTTTCAATTTCTATTCCTACCAAACAAGACACTATTGTCCAAATAGAGGATCGATATCCAAACATGTACTCAGCTATCTTACAACCAAACAAGAGGGAATTCACTATCCCTATAGCCAAACAAAGCCATTGGCTATCCAAACAGAATAACTTTGAATCAAATCGACAACATCTCTCGAATTTTTAAACCCATTGAATCATTCTCACATCTTTTTTTTTGACCCATTGCCAAGCCCAACTCAGCCACATTAAAGCCTTGAGGCCTGTAAGAACGACAGCTCAGGTCTAAAAATCAACCCATATATTCAAGTCATTCTTCAACATTCAGAACGTTTTCACCTTCCAGAAAACTAGTTTTTATTAATTTTTATTTTTATAAGAAACCAGAAACCCAAAACTGAAGTTTCGCTTTATTTTTATTTTTATAAGAAACTTAAACCCAAAAACTATTTGCAATACTTTACTAATACATCAATAATGGATGCAAAAACACAATCTTGTATGAACATACGTGATTCTTAGGAGCCGTCAAAAATCTTAAGTTGTGGTTCATGAAAGACATGCATATTATACATCCTCCTAAACCAAAAGAAGATACAAGGAAGATGTCACAGGCTCGATACCAAATGTAAAAATCAATAACTAAATAATCTAATCATATCAAATAAAATCGGAATACGATCACATCATATGTAGAAACGAGATGTTAGAACTTACCTCTAGCCATTGATAGAAACATAAGAAAACTATAAACTGGAAAACTTAAATGTTGAAACTGAAAGACCAAAATGAAATAACTTTTTATAATTTCTCAGATATCCGACAGGTTTAGGCGACCCAAAAATGTGCGCGGCTCTTCTTACTGGAGACTCAACCCATCACGCCTAAAAAGATACGTTGAGGAAGGAAGTGTTGAAATGTGAGATATTCAAATTTTAAATTTAAAACTTTAAATATCTGAACTATTCTAACATATACTAATGAGTACTTTCTAGTTTCATGCAAAATAAATAACTCAATTATCACACAACATCCATTTTTGTTAACTTAATCATTAAATTTTAGCCATTGATGTCAATCATGCATGAATATTCTTAAATAATTTTTTTAAGAGACTAAAAATAAAAAGAAGAGGTGAAATATTTATACTTAATTATCTTGGTTTTCTTTTCTATCATATTTAATTTTTTTTCTTAAATGTTATGAAATAAAATCAAAGATAAGAGAAGACCTTGAGAGAAAAATGAAACCTTTAGTTTACACAGAAAAATAGTTTCTAGCCTGGAAAAAGATATAAAATCTAAGAAATCTTGAGAACAAATTTAGTATATTTTTTATTTTTTTATGTAGCATTATTAAACATAAATTATAAAAACTTTTACATCATACATATATAACCAAATGCTTTTCATATTGAAAAAACTCATAAAACATTTTTTTTTAAGATTAATTTCACCATTAAAATTTTACTCTTAAAAAAAATGATAACTATTTTACTACTCTTTGAAACTCTTTTTCTAGAAACACTTTTAAAAAATATTGTATTGAAAAGGTTTTGTTACTAATATTTCAAATTTTCTAAAAACATTTCTCATAGAAAATGCTTTATTATTTTTAGAAATAAAATTATATTTAAAAACTCTATGATATGCTCCTTCTGCGAGATGCAATAACGTAACAGCATGCTGCTCTAATTCATATATTTTTATATTTCCATTATTTCTCATAATAATATGCATACAACACCAGTAAACTCCTTAGGTAAACCAGCAAAAATCATCCTGTCTTCCGCGACTTTTCCAGCTCATAAAAGATGTGTTCAAAATTTTCTCCGCCCTAATGGCCTCCTTTTTATTTTCTCAATTGATAGAAAGATATTTAGGATTCTCAATATATTTAGTATATTTAGGATTCCTTTTATATACTCAATGTTATTATTGTCTTACCCTTGTATTGGTGTATATGTACACCTCAACTTTCTCAATAATATGAAGTATATTTTCATAATATAATATCATAGTAATAAGTTTAATAGCAAACCCCAAACCCTAGCCTCTCATTCTCTCAATTTTTTATCTACTAGCATCTTTTCTTAATTTAAGGAGAGGTGGTTTGTAATTTCCTTCTTACACCTCTTTCTTGTTTTTCTCATGCATCTGAATGAGATCTCCTTACTCATGCTCGATCTTAACAGCACACAAACCCTAACCCTAACCCCTAACCGCCGCTTTTATGATATGTTGATCTTATGCGCTTGGGAATGCGAAATAAAAAATAAAATAAAAAACTACAACCCATAGAGCCTTATGTATTTTTGGCCTTTCCAAAGAAAGAGAATCGTGCCACGTTTATCACTTCTTATGATCCACTAATCTGTGCCCATACAGCACTCTGCCTTTGCACGACATTGTCCTTCTCTTTCTTTCTCTTCTACTTCTTCCTCTCCCTTAGACTTCTAATATTTGTATTTGAAAAAAAAACAATCAATTCCGGTTCCCCTACCCCTTTATCTCCTTCCCCTCAACAACACATGGACTCCCGAGCACTCCAAAGAACCTTGAACACTCCCCAAAGAATCTCGACCGCCTCTCCGCCTGTAAGAACCATGCTCGATCTCACACTATCATAAACCTCGGGCACCCCCAGCTTGCTAATGCACTTACCAAAGATCTCTTTTGACCTCCCCTCTTTTCTCTATGTAACAAGATTAGTATTATTTTTGACACACCAACAGAAAACGTATTAAAGAATATTTAAGATTTTTTGTATATTTAGGATACTAAAGTATATTTAGGATTCCTTTTATATACTCTATGCTATTACTATCTTGCCCTTGTATTAGTGTATATATACACCTCGACTCTCTCCATAATATTAAGTCTCTTTTTATAATAGCTGAAACTGATCTCTACCCATTTCGACTTACGAGGAACAACTTTTAACAAAAACACCACTAGATTATAATACTAGATCGTTATTAGCATATCGTACAGTAAGGTATTTTCTAGTATCACTGATATGCTAGAGTATTTTCCATTGTTATTTAATTAGCTCAAACACTTTGTCAACCCATGAGTGCTTGAATGCAAACCAATCGTATCTGAGCAATCAACACTATGTCGTATGACGAGAGAGAGAGCAGAGAGAGAAGAGAGAGAGAGAGAGGGACAGAAGAGAGAGAGAGAAGCGTGATCCCACCCAGTAATCCAGTGATTTGTGAGAGGCAAGAAAGGAATGAGGTGAGGAGGTAGGAGGTGCCTGAGTCCCCACTGACACCCTAGAGGCCCTGAGAGGTCCTGAGAGAGAATTTGATCACTGACCCAAAGATCCACTGATCCCACCAGAACACTGAGGGAACTCATTCTGACGTTCATACAAACACACCTGGGATATACCCTATCTGTCCACTCAGAAGAGGTCTAGATTTGTCTCGTACCTCTCTACCTCCCACACCTACTTCTACTGATTGCCCTCACTCATCATCATCAACTCCCACCTTGTTTAAAATCATCTGAATGTGCATCCACTCTGCATATCCAGCATTGCCAGATCATCATATTCTTCATCAGATTTTGTAGATTCCTCATCAACTGACCCTTCCTGTTAAGATTAGAGAGAGAGAGAGAGAGAGAGAGAATATGTGATTATCCCACATCTCCTTATGATTACAACATTCACCATATAACAATATCACCGATGACAATATTGTTTGGCATTCTGAGCCTCAAAAGATTCCCTAATGGATTTTTTGAGACCAATCTAGAAATGCTACCAAAGTCAAATCCAACATTAAAATTTCAATCCTACTCCTCATGGATCTGCTGTTGCCACGTCGCTGAGATCTCGCTACTGTCCACCTCAGGTGGATCATCAACCTCTTCATCGCTGCCAAACACTGATTGTTCCTCCTTCAGCTGAGAGAACAAGAAAACACAAATCAGACATCCATCCAGATAGAACCGTAAACAGAAACAAAGAAAATTCAGAACACACGGTTGGTTGCTAGTGCAAGTGACAATGTGACCATACATCTTACTACTACAAAAATGACAACACAATGATGTAGACTATTTTCCATTTCTTGATTCATTTCACATTTGGCAATAACAAGTACCAATAGACAAATTTTGAACAAACTCCAAAGTAACACTGGGGGGTGGGGTATCAGTGGTACCCTCCTTGAAGGTCCACCAGACATCCCAAGAGCTGCAGCAAGAAGAGTAATATCTACTACCAGTCTCGGTTCCTTCACCCTTTGACTCATCAACACTTCCAGCATGACTCGTACCACAACTTTCACTGGGCCAGGCTCTAATCCCAAAGTGACCAAAATGAAGATTAATTGGTTCAGCCTTTCCAATCTGCAATGGTCCATACATAGGAATCCCAATTCCCTTCTCAGTCCCTTTTCCCAAGATGGGCCTCCCATTGCCATCCAATGAATCAACAGGCCACGCCTTAGCCACAGATCCATCAGTATTAACGAGAGCCATCAGTTGCCTAAAAGAGCCTTGCCTTTGGATCAGTTGAAACATTCCCTTGGAGCTTAATGAATTGGCCGCACGCTGGCTTCTGTATTCTTCATCAATTACAGTAACTGTGTTTGTGGAGGGGTCATAAAGGCCCTGCCTCACGTCTTCTAGGGCAGCCAAAGACTGCTGCAGAATGGCTGCCACACTCTTATCAACATTTGTATTATTTATTTTGGGGACCAAATGCCGGCCATTGTCAGCCCGATTACAGAGGTATTCTTGGATTGTTCTGATATTCCGAAATATACTTCATATTTGTTTTTAAGGCTCCAGTGTCATATACTTTGCACGAACAGCAAATCGTTCCAAGTGTTTGTCTTCATTTGTAATGTATATCATGAATGGTATAATTGACGGATGTTTCTTCATAAGCCCCATCTGCCAATTGGAACAACCATTGTAACTAAAAACAAAACACAAAAAGCTTCTTTGTTGGGAGAAAGGGAAAAAAATAGAATTCGTGAATACACTTACCACAAAATTAAGGCTTAGATGAACACCTTCAACGACTACCGACTCTTTTCGCTCTTCCCATGCAGTGATCAGCCGGTCAAGACTGTCAATAACCATCTCACTCTGTGCTTTAAATCCTTCAATTGCCATCTGCTTTGGACGGATTAACTCAACAGTACTAGAACCCACTTGATTGTCGGGTTCAGGATTTCCATTTCTGGAACCATCAAACGCCTCATCCTTAGGAAGAGAGTGTGAAATGTGCGCTAATTTTTTTGCTTTCCTTTTGGCCTTTGCCTCTGCCACAGCAACTGGATCCAAACATTCCCCAGCATGGTAGGTAGAAGCCCAGAGCAGGGGATTTTGCTTTTCATCAGCGAAACTCCTCATCATGTGCCGAATCGAGTCAGTAGATATCACAGTTGTAATTCCCAACCTGCTACCCTGCAAAAGATAGAGTAGAATCAAATTTTTTATCCATTGAAATTGTAAATGTATACAGAAATAATACCCGGTTTTCAAATTTGTTGTCCAATTCCAATCCTCAAATTTAGAAATGGATTAAAACATGTTAAATAAAGAAAACATTTTCCACATCAAAACTCCATGATAAACTTGAAGCAATAACTAGTGCATAAACCCTAGCATGTAGAACAAGATAAGTCAGAGAAATTGTTGGATGTAAGAAACCGACTCTACAGATACAAATTAATCTGCTGCTTTTTTTCCACTTATGGCCAAAAAATCTAAGGTCAAGTATTTCAAATTTTCACATAGCAATGTTTCCTCCCAAAGAACATAAAATATGAAGGGAAAAAAGATCCACCGCAAAAATCTCTCAAAACAAAATGTTTATCACTTGAATGAAATTAGAACGCAATTAGGTACATCGTATAAAGAAAGGCAAGATTGTCACATGCATAAACTTACTTTTACTGATTTCCATCACTGTAAGCATTTCAAAGTCCAGAATGTCACATTAGTGCAGAAAAAAGGTTAGCAGTGGAACGACAAAACACACATTTAGGACCATACATAACTTATACACATTGAGTTGCAGAAAATAACATCAGTATTTCTAATAAAAAGGAATTAGGTACCAGCAATGCAGACAAAGTAGATTTGCCACAGCCACTAGTGCCACACAACAGCACTGTTACAGATTCCTTCCTTTCTCGGATTCTGAAAGATGAAAACAATTTCTCAGAGGAAAAGAAGAGAAAGATACAAGAGCACTGCAGTATCCTACCAAAAATTATGCATTGTAACATAGACAGAGAGAGAGAGAGAGATTCATCAGATCAATCTCTTATCTGGATAGAGATACACCATAAGGCTGTACCAACCAATTAGCAACATCATGCTAAACATAAAGATGCACCAAGTTTATAAGTTCAGAGCACAGAGGAAATTCTGGATTTATTTATAATAGCGCAAATCCCATGAAACCACCAGTTATCCCGTGGCTGGTGAAGACATGATCAGTATTTTAAGTTTCAAGGAGAAGGCAAAAAAATGAGTTTGTGACCTATCTGGCTGATTGTCTATGCACTCATGTTGTTGGAGAGCATGGGTATAATATCCCAATGCATACCCTAGCTAGGTACAAAAAGACTATATGCATAGAACTCCATAACATAGATTCTCTGCTATTTTATAGGAAATTTGATGGTATACAATGAAATGGCTTCTTTCCAACCTGATAAATCATTTATTAATATTCTCATCTGGAAATTCGTGATTTATTTAAACAAATTAACAAAACACATGATGTAATGAGTGGAGTGTGGATGGTATAATTCATGAGAAAATAAATTGGTTTTTGCTTCATTTAAAAACAATTTTAAATAAACATATGTGCTAAAAGACATGGGAAAAAAAGCAGAAAGAAAATTGTCTATGTTTATAAAATCCAGATTTTTAATGAAGTGGTTAATGGGGCACCATGATCTATTCAAAACATATTGATAATGAGTGAGTGTGATGGCATAATCTATGAGAAAATAAAATTGGTTTTGTTTGTTTAAAAACAATTTTAAACAAACATATGTGTTGCAAAGACATGAGAAAAAAAGTTAAGAAAGAAAATTGTCTATGTTTAAAATCCAGATTCTTAAATGAAGTGGTTAATGGGGCACCATGATCTATTTAAAATGTAGATATGTTGCAGGGGCATAATATTTATCACGCCTCATTCCATAATCCTAATAATATACCACCACATCGACCATTATTCTATCTAAAGCCATGCAAATGATGTAACTATTCATGGTTGGTGGAACTTTGAAATTGATAATAGGGTAGATACAATTGTGTGCTGGCATTGCTGCAAGGTTAGAGATTAATGGTCGGATCACTACAATAATGCCCCTATTCATTTGGCTGAGGTTCCTGAAAAATATTATGTAGCTAAAGTAGTCAAACTTAAGCCCACCTTCTTCAGGGTGGTGTGGATTGGTTTTCTATCATTGTTCAGTACTGAACTTCAGCATCAGTTTATCATAATTAGGCATTTCAGTTTGTGGTTGGTGTTGTCCAAAAGCAAGGAACACTGATAATTAGCACTATCTCGTAATAAGAAATGCTTCTTTTCTCCTGAAATTGTCAGGAATTATTCATAATAATATACTGCCTACAACTGAAAAGATCCTACCAATAAAATCTCAAATTTATCCATGACCTAGGTATAGGTAGCAAACCATTCATTCTTTTCATTACCATTTGTAAGAAAAGAATCCCACAAACAAAGGAATCGTTAAGCACAAAGTAGATTAAAAAAGAATAATTTAAGGAAAATATAGACCTTCTACGAAAAACTTATATCTTTTTTTATAGGAATCAAAAATAAATATTTGAATCTATCATATTTCATCCAAATGTAGTAGTTTACCAATGAAGGTAACTATTCCTATTTCATTGAAGTTGAAGAATCAAGGAAATTTTCCCAGAGACTAGGATAAGTACAACAGAATTAAAAAAACCTGTGGAACAAGGTCTCCCTCAAACAAAGAAGCCTAATATTATAGATTACAACGACTAACTCTCCTAAAAGCTCAAGCTGTTGGGATTTGGGTTTAATATAAAATATCATGCCTTAACACCCTCCCTCACGTGCAACCCCATACCCGCACATGGAGAGTCAAATAACCAAATACAACTTCCATGGACATTCAAATCAACAAATGGGGAATAATCCTAAAAGAGGTGGTTCGAACCCGGATCTCCTACCAAACCGCATCTACACAAATGTTAACGACTAACTCTCCAAGTTCGCTCTGTTAGGATTTGGGTTTCATATAAATATCATGCCTTAACATAGATTTACATAGAAAATACAGTATTGAGAACAAAGACAGGGGTAAAAGAATGACTTAAATGCCTCATCGAAAGAAGCCATGAGTTGGCATGCGGATAAAAAGGGTCCAAAGGCACCAACTCCTCTTCCAAACACATGCACACTAGTGAAGGCAGGTTGCAATGTTACTTGGCCAGGTATCATACTGTGTGATGAGGACAGAAATCAATCTTTGCACAAACTCAGATGTTTAGTAAAGTTGATATATATATATATATATATATATATATATATATATATATATATATATATATATATATATTCTGAGGTTTCAAGGCTATGAATCTGTCATATTTGTCTCTGGTCATAAATATTGTATATGTATTGAATTGTGGAAAAGAATAATAAGGTTTCAAAAGACTTGGAAATATTTTGACATGGGAAATGGTAGGTGCTTAAAAGTAGGTTCATGGAGGAATCATGAGTTTTTAGAAGAAGAATAATTAGATAGATGATATCTTGTTCAAACTTCAAAAATTTTGAGGAAGAAGGTAGCTATTATCTGACTGTTGATTCCTAAGCTGTTGCAATGCCCTCTCCTATTTTCTTACGAAAAATCATTTTACTTTCCATTTCATAATCATTCTAAATCATCTTCACTTAGTTTGAAGTTCAATCACACATGCTCAAAGTTGTGTCAGATAGAATGCAAGCTTTAAAGGTTCTGAATAACAAGCATGTATTCACAAGTAGAATCCAGCTCATATGGAAAGAATCTTGAAACTAAGGAGTGTATAAGGTGCAAGGAAAATGATGATATGTATGTGCATAATGTTATTTGCATAACCTGTCCACCATGGGCCATTAAAAAGCTAGCATGTGGAGCTCACAGGAGCTTAAAATCACTTCGACACATTTGTTTCAAGAGACCTAAAAGGTTGATGATTGAGACTCTGATATCCAACATCAGACAAGGTCAAAAGTTCCTGGTACAATATATCTATAGACTTATTTTAGTTGTATTAACCTCTTTTAAAGCTATGAGGACACATACAAGGTCAAAACTAAGTTGTGTTCATATCCAACTTCCGTGGTTCATTTGAGTACCAATTATGACCAATCCTAATTTGCTGTTTTAGTTGTCACCTTAGATTTCTTGAGGAAATGCACAAAATGCAAATTTGAGGAGTAGCTAGGAACACTTGTATTGATTGAACCATGAAATGTTTGAGGAGTAACTAAAATGAGAGGTGGAGAAAGAGGAGTGACCAAGCATCGAACAACAAATTTGCACTTATAGAATTCTGATGAGTTTAATTTGGTCACGATTTAGTTGGAGATTCACTGAAGATATTTCAATGAACTAGAGGATAAACTCAAATAGATAGTCAAAGAAATAACAGAAACACATAGGTAACAAGATTACAATAACTACGCAGCCAAACCAAAGAGAGTAGGAAAAAAGGGGTGGGGATGGAACATTTCAAAACCATAATAATTTCAAGAGATAAACATGCATGGTGAAATTATATCCAATTATAAACAGAAAACTGCAACAGTAAACAGAAACTGCAATCATACAAGCACCCTATCCCAAAAACAACAACAAAAACACACATAGTTTCCAACATTTGTGCTCGCATGAGCAATGCAGTCTTTAACCTCGTTCGATTACGAATATTTGAAATATTACCATTAAGGAAAAAGAATAAATAAATGATAACTGGAAATTTTAGAAACTAATCTCTAAATGTGGCTGTTAGAAAAGAGGATCCTTCTAAATGATCAATGCAGAGGAAAGGTCTGCATCCTAGCCACTAAAATTGATATATTGTTGAAAGGTTATATAAAGGTGCTACCTGCATGCTAAAACCAAATCTGCCCTCTGGTTGGGACCCATATACTTGTATTCAGTGAGAGCACTGCAAACAACATCTAAGAAAGTTTCCCGTCTAACAACTACAGTTGTGCGCCTTTTGTACAATTCAAAAGGAATGCTCTTGCTTCCACCATCTTTTTCTACAACCAAACTATTGCCAGCCTCCATTTTTCCCATGTATCCACCAGTGGAATTACCATCCTCTTTCTCAAAATGTGTTTTTGAAGTATCCAATCCTGAGAAATTAGTTCCTGATGGAAACCCAAGCCATCAATGTTAATATTCACTTCTCATCAATTCAAATACCCTTCGGCTAATCTGACCAGAACAAAAAAGAGGAAGTCAGCATTACTTTCCAGTTTCTTCAGTTCAATAAGGGATCTAATGTTGAAGGAACATGAAAACATGCCTGCACATTGGGGAAAGGACAAAAAAAAACATACACACACACAACCAATGCTACAAGTAAACACAGCAACCAACCAAACCCAACAAGAGATGGATAGAAGGGGAATGGGATAAAGGGATTATTATGGGTGGATTCTTCTAAATCAAATGTGTGATATCTGCATGAGCATGATTAAAATCTGGGAGGAATTTTCTTTCTCACCTTAATTTGACTGAAACTTCACAAGACAATGTGTAAACAACATATTTGAACTTTTTAATCTAACAACCATAGAACACGTAGATGAAGAGCCAACAAGTATTGAAGAAAAGCTACAATAATGCGTTTGTGGAAAACTACATGATATTAATTTGAATAATTCACTGGAATGCTTCCAAAATTTCAAGTGCACCATGTAGATATTTTGAGCTAGAAGAATGCAATAATAAACATAAGTAAGACCTTATCTTTTAAGGAAACTTAAAAAAAACTGAAAAAGATATATTAAGTACCCAGACCTCCCACAGGGTTAACTTGAAGCAAAAGTAAAGCATAAAGAGCATGATGCAACAAATCATGGATGGATCATCCAGTGTGACAACATAAGCGGCCAAGAAAATGGGGGTTAAAAAACAAATAAAATATTCCAACTGAAAACACATATAAGAAATACTTGAAACTACTCTCTGTTCCTCTTTATTTTTTCTGTCTTTTTCTTGTTTATTTCATTTTATTCTTTAAATAGGCTACTCTAACTTCTAATTAATTAATTCTTTTAAGAAGCAATATATTTAAAAGTAAGTAGCATTAGTTGAGGAGAAAATGAGAGGAAGCCCTCCAGATGAAGACCAACAACCACACCAACAAAGTGAAATTACTTAAGTGAGGAACAGAAAGGGCAAGATACACTGCAGGCAAAACCGAGAGCAGTTCATTGCGTTCGAAATGACAACAAGGATAGCAATTCAATGTGGTATGGCTTTGGTTATAGAAGAATTATATGAATGGCTCAACAACTGGTTACTTGCCCCCAAAAAAAAAAAAATCTTCCAATTGAAGGCAATCATATCAATCATGATAAATCATAGGCAACCTATTAATTGCATCACCACATTATTAAAATTGCATTGTATAAAATAGTCCCAAAGGAAACAATTTTCAATGCTAAACAAAATTGATCAATCTTGCTCTCTTTCAGATATCCATCCTTGGTGTTATGGACAAATTTACAAGGCCTACCATCGTATGCCATGAGGAGAGGCTGTTACGAGGAAAGAAAAAGTATTCAGAGTAAACTCTGGTTAAACCACTCCAAAAATAATTAGGGTAAGGCGATGTCCCAGATTCCCAAGGGATACAAATATAGTTGGAAAGTTTTTTTATAGGCAATATATTTGGAAACTTTGAAGACAATAAAGAGCATTCCCTAACTATATAACATATTGCAGAAATATACAGAAGCATCACATGCAGTTCAGATCCGCCTCTTGTAGCGACCTGTCATCAGCCAATCCAGGTCATTCAACAGGAGAACACAATCAACTGCTCCTGAATTTAAACTTTGCAAGCCATAACAAGAAAATTTTAACCAAATGAATAAAATTGACATTTATTCCAGAACAAAAAAAGCCAAATCAGAAATTAAAATTTTAGGAAAAGATACTTATAAAATAATCTGCAATTGAAATTTGAAATTCAAGGGAGTACCTTAAACGCATGACGGGCTTTGCATCCCATGAGTTGCAGAGTGCTCTGCAGCACCGCACGTGTGTAACGAAATGACTCTTTCCCTTTCTGCGTCTTCTCTTTTTCGTCCAGCACCGCTATGTAAGTCAGTTTGGCGACCTCCGCCATGCCTAGAGAACCAAAACGACAAATTGATTCAAGTCACGTCCAATCAAACACAAACTCACGTAGAAAAACAAACCACCTTGAAACGAACACCAAAACAAATTACAGGCGTTCCGACGTGAATTGGAGACGATTTTCTAAGTAAGAGCATGAAAACGATAGAAAATCGGAAGGCGAAGAGATTCCGAGCAATGCAGGTGTATGAAACGATGAATCAGGAGAAAGAGAAAGATTTGGCGATGGTACCTGAAGGCCAAATCAAGCCAAACCGAGTGGCAAAGAGCGAAGCACCGCAGAGACTTGAGAGAATGTTAGGGTCTCTTAAACGTCTGAAATCGCCATTTGAGGAACTTTGAACACGATCTCACCATCCTGTGTCACCCCATCCACGCATCGAAGGCACAGGCTTCCACGAGTCTCTCTCTCTCTCTCTAGACCAAATGACGGATTTGGCCCCCACTCGGTGCGGGAATTCTAATTTCCATGATGGTGCTTCTTGACGTGAGAACCCGAAACCCTAGGGACCCACCTAAAGGGCCAGAAAACGCGGGCCCAAAACAAATCTCGAGGAGTGGCATGGAATGTAATTAAGAGGAAATCGATGGGCACATGTCCAACCGCCTTGTCCTTCACACCTTGGTAATAATCATTAAGGAGTATGAAAAAAAAAACCCGAAAACGACTCCACCATAAATTTGTTCGTACTCCCTGTCCCTGTCCCTCTCCATCTCTCCTCCTCACCTAAACAATAAATCTACTGAACCCAGTCCCATCCTCACCCCCCACCCTCGGATTCCATCGTATTAACATTCATCCCCCTTTTTTGTTTCCTCCGTAATGTTTTAAAAATCATACCGATCCTATTAATCCGGCCTAACTCAAAATTCAAAATGATTAACAGATGAAACGGGCATACGTAGGAAAGGGTAAGGGTCTAGAAGTGATCAAGCCTCATCAAAATATATTTGTAGTTAATAAAACATTATTTCATAATACAAAGCCGAATAAATTCAGCTTTTGGCGCTGAACCATAATCGTTCAACCACATCAATACAAAATCAAAAATATCATTGAACAATCCTATTAAACTCTAAAGTTAATAATCCTATAAATCTTCTAATAACTTTATGGATTCAACAAACGAATTAATATTGTGCAAATCAAACCAAACCAATTAAGTCATCCCTTCCATTCCAAATCTCACCTCATTGATGATTGGTTTTAACCTAAATTATGAAAGCAAGAGTAATGAGTCATGTTGATATTTCAAATAGATACTAGTTTTAGTAAAATATTATTTCAATTATATTGTAAAATGGTTTGAATTTGATTACATAGAGAAATGTGGTGATTTAAATAATTTGCTATCATTTTTGCTTGGAGGCCAGTTAGGTAAAACGATTTCGCATTTCCCAAAAAATTGTGCCTAAATTCGTAAACGAACAGGTGTGTATCATGAAAATGTTTGTTAACAAGATATCGTACATCTATGTCGTGGTGATTATGGTGAAACTTAGGTTTTTTGAAGCGGTCCCCGCCAAAGATATAGTGCCTATATGGTACTTAACTTTCTGCTTGTTCTCCGAAACTTAGCACTACTTTCTGCATTCTCTCTCTTCACGTGATTTTGGCTGTTATTACCATGAAATCTCGTTTTTTTTCATCAAATATGCTTTTCTTTTCTAATAAACGAATACGAGCTTTATCTCCTAAACTTCATGTTTATATCAGACAATTCTAATAACAAAGCTTTTTCGACATAACCATCAAATCAAATTATATTCATTCAGACAAGATTTGGACGATTATTAAACGTAGACTCGAATCCATTCTATTTTATTATTAACTCGAATATCAGATCATCTCTAAACGTATTTCGACATGCCAGTTTCTATCGAACGATTGCACTAATTAATAAATTTATCTCTTTTCAAAAAGAAGCTTTCCATCCTTGTTCTAATAACGAGAGAAGAAAATTGCTTTTGTTAGATTCCAAGCGAAATGTCAATTAGGACAGGAATTAAGATCAATGATAACAAAAAAATTGAAAAAATGAGGTTTAATTGGTACTATATTCAAAATATTATTTTTGGCAATTATCATGATAAAGAAATAGATTGTTGAATGAACAAAAATTTAGGATTGCCAACTATCTTTACCTCGACTAATTCTACGAAACCCTAAAGCTAAGATTTGGTGAAACCTATGTTATCTGGGTGCGATTTAAATAGCGACACATATAAAACTCAAGAATAAGTACACTGAGCTATTCTCGTGGTTTGTAATTTTGTTTTTAAAAATTAAAAGAGATAGTATATTTGTAAAAATATTTTCTTAATTATTTTCTACTTATTATGTGAGGATGATTTTAAAATAATTATATAATTGTGTAAAATAATGAAAGACAAACCACTAAGATAAAATTATGCTTAAAACATATTTAATTTGGAAATGCTTTTAAAAAGTGTTTTTAATCCTAATAAAAACTTAAAAGTGGTTTTAAGATTAAAAATAAAAATATATATATATATGTTGGGTAATATTTTGAAAAACACATTTGAAACTTAAAAAATAAAAAAATAAAAAAGTGAAGTATTTTTTTATAAGCACTTGGAGGTTTTATTTTCAAAAAATACTTCAAAAGTTTCTATTTTTTATTTTTTCAATAAATGTAATATTCAAAATGCCTATTTATTTTTTCTTAAAATACCTATTTATTTAAGTAAAAATTAATTTAAACTTTTTAAAACTCCTTAAAAGTTTTAAACATTCATAAAATACATATTTATTTTTCTCCTTCAAATACTTATTTACATATGTTTATTTATTAATTCAAATATTTTTGTATATATTTAAAAAAAATTATAATCATAAAAATAATTAATTTAGGTTTTTATTAATATAAATGTTTATATATCTTTATTTAATTCAGATATTTTTTAAATATATTTAAAATATTATAATCATAAAATAATTATTTTAGATTTATTAATGCAAAATTTTATATATTTTATAATTAAATTTTTATTTATCTATTTTTATAATTAAATTTTTATTTATCTATTTTTATAATTAAATTTTTGTTTATCTATTTATAATTAAATTTTTATTTATCTATTTT
Organism: Tetrastigma voinierianum; assembly: GCA_016808115.1. Lineage (NCBI taxonomy): Eukaryota > Viridiplantae > Streptophyta > Magnoliopsida > Vitales > Vitaceae > Tetrastigma > Tetrastigma voinierianum. Next base: position 568 of record JAEQBH010006498.1, on the reverse strand, counting down.
TATAATTAAATTTTAAATATTTTTTTACCATTTTAATACCATTAAAAGCATTCTAGAATCACTTTTCCAAAAATTATATGAAAGTGTTTTTCAAGTTAAGTACTAAGCAAATAAAACACTTTGGCGAGAAGCAGCAACAAACAGGTCATAAGAATATTAGAATTAAATTTAAAAGATTTCTGATTTTCAATAAATTTTGTTTTACAATATATCATAAAATACTCTCAAAACTTTTCAAAATCTGCTTCTCAGGCTTGTTTTAAAAACAATTGCCAAATAAGCCTTAAACATATATTTGAAAATTATTTTTTGATATTTTATAAAACACAAAAAGTATTTGAAATTTAAAATTTTTTATGTTTTAAAAATAACTTTTATATTTGTAATGATTTTTATATTTACCTAATTATTTTTATGTTTATAAAATTATTTTTAAAAATAACTAAAAAATTAAAAATTATTATATAAAACATCACATTATTTTCTTTTTAAGGAGGTTCATTTCTCCGTTTTTTTTTTCCATTATTTTTCATAAGAATGAATAACCATTTTCAAACAATAATGTCAA
>JAEQBH010006497.1:0-119451 GCA_016808115.1 Tetrastigma voinierianum | reverse complement strand
GTCACTGCTGAGGTTCAGAAAGCTCTCTCTTAGTATGAATGGATCGATACATTTGTGTCATGCGAAATTTTTCGTAAGTGATTTTATATATCATTGTCAGCCGATCCATTGGTTTTCCCCTTCCTTCACATTTCCTCCTTGACTTCGAGCTGCAACTTGTCCGGCGGCCAATGCAATCTTATCATGACTTTGTTCTGAAATAAAAGATCACAGAATATGAGAAATTTTGACTTCAAACTTGGGCTGTTGTTCCACGATTTCTCGTGTTGCTGACTCTTAACACAAGATTAAAATTATAATAGCTTGAGATTTATCTCATGAATTTGCTTGCAAGTATTTTTTGTTATTATTTCTATTTTGAGGTATGTGGAAATTGTCCAATCCCATAGCCCAGCTTCTTTTATCCCAATAGTTGTTGAGATAGACGGGTGAAAAATGAAAATTGTAATGTCATATATTGGCACTTCTGGCTCTAAGGGAAATTTGAAGTATTTAGAAAGATAATTATAGAAAGCTTATGAAAATATTTGCTGAAGTTTTTGGAAGCTGTCTGTACAGATAGCTCTCTCAAAAATAGGCGTATGCCTTGTGAGCGATCACACATTCTTTAGTAAAGGCGAAAAGAATAGGGTTTCAAGCTTTGTACTCACTGCACGCAGCTGCGTGGAAGGATACCAAATAGACAGTGAAAGCATTATTAGGTAATCCTAGAAGACCCTCAAAATTCTTATAATGAACCGATGTGGGACTCGAATTCTAGAATAAAAAATGAGCGAGTGCTCCCTCCACTAATTAGAGTCTTTTGATTTTTTTTTTGAATTATCATTATTATTATTATACAGTTGAATTTTATCTATAAATAAAGCACACATAGACAAAATAAGATAAGTAATTTATCTATAAAACTCTCGATCCCTCACAGTTCCCTATCATATAAAGAAAAAAACAGAGGATTTCATGCCCATGATTAGGAACTAATTCTCAACTCCCTTCTCCCCTTGTTTGCTACTCCTAATATTTGGGCTATATTCTGCGGGAAATACTTGGAAGATTGATATTTGTAATTTGCTAGAGTTCTAATGGAAGTAGTTTTTTTATTCATATCTTGTGTTGGATTGAGAAGTTCCATATCTAGTTTTTTGATTTATAAGTGAAATTTTTTAACTTTAGTTTGAAACCGGATTTTTCATAATGGTCACTAGTGATGATATACTGATTTCTAGAGACGGTGTAAGAAATATAATGCACAAATTTTGTAATTTCTCCTGACTTCAGGGGTCTTTTGATATTTTTTTTTAATTATTATTATTAGTAAATTGAATTTATCTTTAAATTGTAAAAGGACATTTTAAAAACTCTAATGCATATTTGGAACTTGTAAAGTATTAAAGAAAGAAAAATAAAAATAAATAATAAGGAAATAAAATAAAAAATAGGTTTTAACTCAATAAATTAATTCTATATGTTTATTGAAACTCATTTTATTTATTTTTAACTAAAAAAATAAAAAATATGTAAAACTTGAATTTTAATTATATTTGATTTTTAATAAATTTAATACTTACTTTCTTTATATTACTTTTTCAAGTTAAGCCCTAATTGAATACTTGAAGATAAATGCAAAATGGATTTGTGTTCCAAGAAATACACAAATATTCTACTCAACGAAGAAGAATATATACCACAGATAAATTTTCCTTTGAAGCCCAAGGCTGTATAAACATAGGTCGTACATTAAAGGAGTTCGCGTATATCTTTATTCATTAGGAAATTGGATAGGTTGGCGCTCTTTCAATTAGGAAAGAGCCCTCCAAAAATTGGCGTATGCTGTTTATTGCAGCGCACACACGGTATTCTTTAGTAAAAGGCGAAAGAATAGTTCGCTTTGTGTTCACTGCACAGCTGCGTGAAAAACATTGACAAGACAGCGGCTTATTTATAGGCAATCCTAGGAGACCTCATTCTTATACGCATTCGATGTGGGACTAAATATAAAACAAGCTGCGTCTTCTCCCACTTGAGCTATCTTCTTATCCGTTTCTATATATGAACTTATCTCAATTTAAAATTGAATTTCATCTATAAATTAACACATTAATAAGGGGAAAAAACCAAAGAACCTAGCCGCTTTTTACCTACTAACCTTTTCCTTGAACATAAAAGAGATGATTTTTTTTTTTCCATCATTCTTGAATCTTGACTACAATACTCATTTATATCTTCTTTTTTTTTTTATTATTTTATTTTCAATGAGTTTTTATAAATATTAGTTTTTACTTTGTTTTTTTTTATAATTTTGGCATTGACTTATGGTGGGTGGTTTTATCGTCAATTTATTATAACATGTAATTTTGTCGTTGATTTGATCCAACGTGTATTTGTGTTGTACTAAGACAACGATTGATGATTCAAACGATAAAACAAAAACATCAAATTACATTTATCGATATCTTCTGAAATTTAGAATCATATATTTAATTATTGCGCCAGGTTATCTGAGCTTTGAATGATTTTTATATTCACGTATTAAATGCCCCAAAGTTTTTAAGCGAATTTGATTTTATGTTTTTTATAAAATGTATTATTAATTTAGTCGATAAAATTATTTATCTTTAAAAAAAAAACGCGTTGATAAAATATAAAACGAGCAATATTTCAACGGAATAATTTCTAAGATAAAAACAAAAATGGGCGTTTGGTAGGTGTGATTATTGTTAATGTGGCCGTGTTAAATGTGGTGTCGATGTACGGATACAAATGTCGGCGTTAATGCCCGACTTGGCGCTTGAATAATAAGCGTGTCAGCCGATTGCATTACTTGGCCGTGCGTTAATTATTCGCATTAGTGATTGACACGAATATGACCATTTAATTTGGTTATTTGAAATAATAAGAATTATAATTAATCATTCATATATTTAACAAAAATAACATTAAATTTAACATGTAACATTAATTTATTTAAATTATTAGAAATTATAATTAATAATCTATATTTAACACAAACCTTATTAAAATTCAGATTTAATTAATTAATATAATAATTCATGGGTCGGTCGGGTGAGTCGAAGTATTGCGTGGCCATGCGGAATATGGCCAATTATTAACGTGTTGGGCGAGTGTGCGAATATGACCACAGCAACGATTATCTTTTCCAATACAGCCATGGCAGGTATTTAGTTCGTGTCGTCATTCGCGTGTCGTGTCAATTTCTTAGTATACGTTCAAAAGCATTTCAAACTTATAAATATTTTTGAATCTCACTCCCATACATCATGTTTTCCTATGAAGCAAAATTTTCTAATTATTTAAAAATATTTTATAGATTTTTATTGTACGGATAGTTTCTTAATGTAACTTAAGAAAAATATGTTTCAAAGGCATATTTGGTAATTACTTTTAAAAACAGTTAATTTTTGAAAACAACTTTCTAATAAAATATAAATTTAAAATATCTATTAATACTTTTTATTTCATATAGAGAATTTTTTTCAACATCTTTACGAGTTTTATTAATTTATATTTTGGTATACATGTTTACAATTACAAAGTTAATTATTGTTCAAAGGAATTATTAGGTATTGTATTGCTTTTTTTTTTTAAATATACAATGACGCCTACGAGTTTTAGACCGAAATACTTTATTTAAAAAAAATTATAAAATTAGTTTGGAAATCAAATTAATATCCAAAGTAATGCGTAATATAGCTGTTATGGACATCGACAATTGAATTTGTAATAATTCTAAAATGAGGGGAGAAACGAGGAGGAAGCAAATAAAAGACTCAAATACCGTTGTCCAAAACATCAACAATTGAATCAAATTTAAATCTACAATTCGTGATTATGATATTTGAATTTGTAATAATTATGAAATGAGAGGAGAAATTGGGAGAAAGAAGGCGGGAGACCAAATAAAAACTCGAATATATTTGTCGAATATCATTGATTGAAGAAATTTAAAAATCGAATCTGGAAGCTGTTTTGGATAGCGATAATTGAATTAAATTCAAATTCGTAGTTCATAATTACGATATTTAAACTTTGAGCAGCTTGTACATTAAGAATACTTGATTTTGTTCGCCTTGTTAATTTGAGTATTAGTTTGATTGTTAAATTAATCGTTTTTCCCCGCAGCCCAAAAAGCTACCTCCTCCTTTGTGGCTTTCTTAGCTTCAGATTTTGATGTTTGAATGTAGCAGTGGAGAAAATGTCATCAAAGGATTGGTGGAGGTGGAGAAGATGACACACTCTTCGCTAACAACAAACATTTTATTTAAAATATTATGAAAAATATAATAGAAAAATCAAAGTAAATTAATTAATTTAACAATTTTTTTCTAGATTATCTTTCCTAATATTTTCTATCAAAATTTTCCAAACATTACAGCAATGGTAAGTCAAATGACTGAGAATTCTTTGGTGAATCAGCCCAGCCAGTGCTTTTGATGCTGAAGGTGGAAGCGCGATTGGTTTTAAAATTGACAAAGCAGTGACACACTCAGAGACAACTTCAAGAATCTGATCGGTTTTCCACTCCAGGTTTGTATTGAAACATTTTTCCATGATTGTTTCTTGTCAGCCAAGTATACGCGATGTTGGTGGGATTTTGAACCAGATTTTCTTGGGTCAAAATTTTTGATTGAACATTTAGGCGCAGATGATACTGGAAGTTGATGATATAAATTTATAATTGTTCGACTTCAAGTATAAGCTGGTCGTTGATTCATTTCTTGTGTTGGATTGGTGATTGGTGATTTGGGATTTTGAGAGTAGCAGTGAAAGATGAAGTTGACTCCAAGAGAGGTGGACAAACTGCTTCTTCACAATGCTGGGTTTCTTGCCCAGAAGCGTCTTGCTTCTGGGCTGAGTATTACACTGAAGCCGTTGCCCTCATTTGCCTCACAGGTGGGTTACATTTCTCTTTCTGATATACTTTCTCATTGTTTGGATTTTTCCCCACAAGTTTTGAAAATCATTGTCTTCATGAATCTAGTTCTGGGTTGTATTCATAGTCCAAATGTTGCATAGTCAACTGTTCGATCATTAATGGATGTAAAAAGCTTTCTTATAATGTAAATTTTGATTCTCTTTGTTTTTTCTCTCCTTTTTTTATGTATATATCTATTTTTTCTTTTTTGGGTTGACGCAATGGAGAAAATTGCTGAGTTCATACTTCAATCATTCATAAGAAAGCTGTGCCTTTTGTGTGAATTTGTGTCTGTTTTTCTCCAAATCTGCATTGTAATATGATTTACTATGACCTTAGATACATAAAACAGATTAGCAAAGAAGATTCTTGTAGTCAATCCTGAAAATTGGATAAGGGCTTCCCCCCAGGCCCTAGCCTATATGCATTCACACGCAGGCTTCAATTTTATGTTTTAAACATGGCACCAGTTACTTCAGGAAAAGACAGTTCTAATGTTCATATTTTTGTATGGTTATAGATTTTGACATTTGTTCGTGAGGGTGAGAAATCTGGCAAGTAGTGAGACATTGGGAAACAACTTTTGGGATGGTATGATGTAGCTCAATGTCATTGTTTTTCATCTGAAATTGTGTTCTGTACATGAGGCATTGGACTCTGAACACGATGAGGAATTAACTTGGAAATCAAATTGTGCCAAGAAATGTCAGATTTAAAGCTGAAATTGCTTAGAAAGCTAATATAAGAGCTCTTAACTTCAAAGTGATTTTGAAAGCTATTTCAGTGTGGGTCAAGCGTAAAGAGATAAATAGGGATAAATGTGATGGGTTTCTTATGGGGGTATTGAGTCATATATCTTGTTGCATGATTTTACAACTGAACAGGGATACAATGATTTTTCAACTGAATATCTTGTTGCATGTTTGGTAGCATCAAATGGGTTGCTTAAAAATGATGACTAATTTACCTCTTAACTATTAATTAAATATCAAATGGGTAGCATCAACTGAATCTCTTGTTTCATCTTTTAAAATAAAAAAGATGAAAAAAGGAACAGAATTTCTAACTTACAGAGTAGAAATTTTATTTCTTGGTTGACAGGAGACAAGTTCTTCCAGCTGTTCCACACCTCTTGGATACTGTACAGGTAATAAGCTCATGTTGTAGTTAATAATGAAACATCCTTCTCGATGACCAATAATTGTCATGATTTTTTTCCACACTTTTTTTCTAGTTTAGCTAATGTTTAATGTCATAATGTTTATCAAATGATTATTCTCTTTTACGCTTTCCTTTTCCAATGAATGGGAACCAGAAAAACTTCTCCCATCTACTGGAATCATCTTATTGGTCAATCTGCTTTTTTTTTTCCTCTTGGTATAAATATTACTTATCCTGAGACCTTGTTTTCACTATGCCAACAAGTTTTTCTCTTCTTGGGGTTTGCAGGTCTTATCTACTTGCCTTCTAGTTTATACTGCATAGAAGTAGACAATATGTTCTCAACTTAGGAGAACAAAGTTTTTAAATCATTATTCTTCTGAAAAGCTAGAAACCAAATACACGCTGTTGAAATTTAGTCAAACATGTCATCGTTTTACTTTTGGAAACTTTATTTTCTCGAATGTTTTGATCTGCATATATATTGAGTTTAGTTGCCTATTTTTCATTTAGGTTGAGGGAACATTCCCTGATGGAACGAAGTTAATAACCATTCATGATGCTATTGCTAGAAAGTAAATCTGGATCTAGCTTTGCATGGTTCTTTTCTTCCAGGTAAAGGTATTGCACTACTTTGTGAGTTTGGTGATTCTCTCTTACAGGACTTTTTCAATCTATTTTGGGTACTTGTGAAATCTTTTTGTCAAAGCCAGAGTTATTGCCAAAGAACAACTGATTCAAATGTCCTATTTTTCTATAAATGCTAATGAAATATGTTAAGAGTTTATATAAATTTATATCTCATTAGTTTTTATTTGGTGGGCATTGATGGTAGAAAGTAATTTCTGCAGTTCCTTCAGTAGACAAGTTTCCTGACATGGAAGATGATGGAATTCCTGGCGAAATAAGATATGGGGGTGGAACTATTTTGCTCAACTCTAGCAGGAAAGCAATAGTCCTAGGAGTCACCAACACTGGAGACAGGCCAATTCAGGTGGTTTCTTTTAATTTGTCATTCCGTTTTTGTAGCATTTGCTTGTTTTTCTGTTTTCCTATTTTCCAATATTATGCTTTAGGGAATGCTACCTTTTATTTAGTTTATTGGTATGTAGGAATATATAGTTAATGATGACAAAGAAGATACAGCTTTAACTGTGAAATGAGGCTAGGAAGAATGCTTTGAATATTTTTTTATTGATAAAACTGGATGTGAGCCAGTTAGAAGCAATCTAATTTTTATTATTCTGACTTTAGCTTTTCCTATGAACTACAAAAATTTTGGTTCTTTCAGTAGTCAAGTGCATTATAATTTGGGTCCATTGTTATGTCACTTGCTGAATCATGTTGAATGTCTTTTTTGTTAGTGGACATTGTTTTTAGTACATGGACATTAAACTCGAATCTCCTCATGCCTGTCCTGACTGCTCACCACCTGAGCCAGGCATTAGGGTGGCTCATACTTAATATTATATCTAAACCAAATTATTTTTCCTTTTTCTTTTTCTCCAATTTTTTTTTTTTTTACTTCTGTCTTCTCTTTGCATGTAAAAGCCTTTTGAGATTTTGACTTGTACATTATTGTTATTTTGGATACTAAAGTTCAACAGAAATAGTGAAATATTTTGTTCATTCATTTGATGTTTGCCTAGAGAACGTTATCGAGAAGGTACCGGTGATTCTTTTAGTCATTTAGCCTTGTTTCTGGATTCAGGTTGGAAGTCACTATCACTTCATTGAAGTGAACCCTGCCTTAGTCTTTGATCGAAGGAAAGCACATGGCATGCGGCTGAATATACCAGCTGGGACAGCTACACGATTTGAGGTCAAAATCTGCAATGTCCATGGATTTTATTATTTTCACTATGTCTGTATGATGGGTTGATTATTCCGCATTAATGCAGTTGAAATTATTGCTCTTCATTTTTCACTCTCTTAGGACATATATTCTTCCAAGTTGTTGTCATTTGCTTCTGACATATGTCTTGAAGATGACTAGACTAGGGGTAAAATATAGATCGGTGCTCTTGAATGTAAAGGTTGTGATAAGAAGTGTTGAGATAAAATCTGTGGAAAGGAATGTAGAAATGTAGAAATGACTTAAGTTATTAGCCAAGAAATACCCTGCATGAAGAATAAGCTTATTCTAAAAAATTATTTGCCTTGCCAGCCAGGGGAAACTAAAAGAGTCTCACTTGTAAGGATTGGAGGTAAGCAAGTAAGTTAGAGAGACTCCAGTGCATTATTGATGGTCCTGTCGATGATACTAATATCACATGATTATGGGAGCTACAAGAAAGAATGGTGAGATTTGGGCATTCAGAAGAAGCAACTGTCAGGTCTTGAATTTCCGACTCAGCTTTTTTGTACTGCTTGTTTCAACCTCAGTTTGTAAATCTCAAATCAATCAGTCAAATCTTAGATCCCAACCTTATTTTTTTTCCATTCAGCTCTACTAGGACCTGTTCCTTAATAGGTAATGTTAAACAACAAGCTCTCCTAAAAGCTCAAGATTTTAGGATTTGGGTTTAATATGAATATTATCATGCCTTCTTTTCCCTCTCTCATGTGTGGCTCCATACCTCATGTGGAGGTCCAAAACAAACCAAATAGAGTCCTCCATGGACTTTCAAATTAACAAATGGGGAATAAATTGTATAGAAGTTGCTTGAACCTATGAACTTTTGCAAAATCAGGCTCTGATACCATGTTAAAAAAATCAACTCTCCTAAATGCTCAAGCTTTTAGGATTTGGGTTTAATATGAATATCACGCCTTTAACAGGTAAAAACTTTGTTTTCTTGTTGCTAGAAGTTGATATTTTTATTTATTTTTTCATTCATGTATGTCTAGGCCACCAGAAAAGTGGTTAAGGATAAAAGCTAGTGTCTTACCCCAGCCCAGCTGATTGTGCAGGGAAGGTGTCATTGGAGAAGATCCTGATTTACTTAATAGAATGTCTCTCTGAGGCATAATATGCTAGCATGTATATGGCCCCACCACTGGTGACAAAATTCGGCTTGGTGACACTGAATTGTTTGCTGAAATTGAAATTGATTTTGCTGTCTATGGAGATGAATGTGTTTTTGGAGGTGGAAAAGTTATAAGGGATGGAATGGGGCAGGCTTGTATGTATCCAGCAGCTGACTGTTTGGATACTGTCATCACAAGTGCTGTGGTCATTGATTACACTGGAATTTTTAAGGCAGATGTATCGGTATCAAGAGATGGACTTATTGTTTCCCTTGGAAGCGAGGCAACCCTAGACATTATGCATTGTTCCCGCATGATCAATGGGGATTCCCACATGATCATTGGGGTACTTTCCATCTAACTATGCCACGGAAGTAGTGGAGATATGATTTTGAATAATGCTATCTGGCAGTGCTTATACTTTCTTTTCTTTTAAATCAGGTAAATACTGAGGTCATTGCCGGAGAAGGAATGATTGTGACTGCAGGGGCCATTGACTGCCATGTGCACTTTATATGCCCTCAACTGGCCTATGAAGCCATATCAAGTGGTTAGATTTCTATACGACTGGAAGTAGACCTGTGAACCATTGGTTTTGCCACTAACATGTTAAAATGCATGTCAATTGCTTGCATGTCTTGATTTTGAATGTTTTCTATCTTGTCCAATATATTTGTGTTCGAAAAAATTTCTTGTGAACTATCCAAGTAATTTATTTTACATCAAAAATATTATCTTTGAGTGTTTTTCACAAAACAAAAATAGGCACCAGTATTCAACTCTGCTTCTTGTTTAACACAGCGAGCAGTTCATCACTTATCAAAGCGCTACCATAGAATTTATTAAGGTCCTGTATGATATAAACTTAGTGCTTTATCTGAAATGAACTTGTGTTGAAGTCTTGAATCCCAGACTGCATGGAGGTTGTTTTCACTGGAGACTGGCATTCATAAAATATCGTTATTCGAATAAACAAGCAACATAGGGAGTGGAATCAAGGAGGGAATTATTTCCACCAACTCTTGAATCTTCTTCATTTTATTGTTATGAGCAATTCACAATCTGAACAAACTGTAAAAACACCATAATAATTTGTAAATCTTTCAAATATTTCCTGTCAATACATCAGACTAGACATACCTCGAGTCTTAATCCTTGAGTGACAGATTGAAGGGACAACAGATTATCGATTATATTTTGCAGGATCCAAGTTTGGGGAGCCATAGGGACTTTTTTTTTGGGATACTGGTGCTTCAAAATGGATGTTCCCTGTAATAGCAATTTGAAGAAACTGAAATGCTTACAGTGGAGAAATATGGTGTATCTTGTCACTAAAACTTTATTTTAGCCCTTTGTAAGAAACTATTTAGTTATATCCTATTCAAATTGTTATCCTTTTATATTTTTGATCCCCTATTTGCCTGACCCATAGTTGTTTAGCTTCAATTTAAGACCACCACACTTTTGGTTTCATGGCTTCATTGGAACTTCAAAACGGCTGCATCATAAAGTACTAATAAACTTCCTCACACTGGATACAAGGAACCCTACAAGTCAGTTCATAGTAACTAACACAGCACCTAGTAGCTAAGCACTTTTATATAATTGATTTTGGCAGTATCTGGATTAAATGTGGCTGATCATTTTTCATGGTAGTTAAACCATCTTCCTTTTCTATTATCTTCACTTTTCCCCCTAAATATATAGGCATCACAACATTAGTGGGTGGTGGAACTGAGACCTGCTGATGGGACACGTGCAACTACTTGTACACCAGCACCCTCACATATGAAATTTATGCTGCAATCAACTGATGACCTGCCACTGAATTTTGGTTTCACAGGAAAAGTGTGCTTCATTCTTTGCAACTTATAGTTTCTTCCTTTGTTTATAGCTTTCACATAGTCAACATGCTGAAGCACACATTTGGATTTGTTGAAGGACCTCTGATTATATAATATCTAGGTAGTTAAAATTTTGAAGTCATCTCTCTTGTTAAGTAACAAAACTTTTGCTGATTTAGGGGAACAGCGCCAAACCTGATGGGCTACATGAAATAATCAGGGCTGGAGCAATGGGTCTTAAGCTACATGAGGACTGGGGAACTACTCCTGCTGCAATCGACAATTGTTTGACTGTTGCAGAACAATATGACATCCAGGTTATTTTATTTCATTTATTTATTTAAACTTTTTGTTGCATGCAGTTGTTGTCAGTTTTCTTACTTTTTGTTACAGGTTAATATCCACACTGACACCTTGAATGAGTCCGGCTTTGTGGAAGATACAATTGCTGCATTTAAAGGTCGAACTATTCATACTTACCACAGGTACAAGTTGCATCCCCTCCACAGTTGTTTGGTACAAGAAAAGGGGAAAAGAGAGAGAGATGAAAGGGCTGGATAAATTGGTCCTCTACTTATTAATTAGTTACACTCCAATACCCTCTCTTAAGTTAATGTTTGTGAACTAAAAATTCACACATGCCACATATGACTCCCCAAATTTTGTTTAGGGGTAAAAGTGTACTTTTAAAAAAAAGAAATAAGGATAAGAATTAATAAACTAAATCAATTTATTAAGGATAGAAAATCTTTTTGTATTCAAAATACAAAACCCTAAGTATAAATTAGAATGTTACAACCTTTTTAGTCACAAAAGCTCTTTATGCAAAAGTTTGAGAGATTAGAGAAAACCAAGAATTGAAGGTTTGAAGGTTGGAGATTTGAAGATATAGGAGTTTAAAGTTTGAAGCCTTATTTTTCGGGTGAATAATAAATCTTTGTCTTAAGATTCTTTGAGGACCCCAAGTTCTAACTCCTTTGAGGTAAGGGATTTTAATATAGATTTTGAAAATAAAATAGTATTTTTATGTATTTGTGTAAAGGATTCTAATATAGATTTTGAAAATAAAATATTATTTTTATATATGTATAAGACTTTGCAAAATAAATTATTTATTTTCTATATTATTTGGATTGTGAAAAGTTTTGATTTTTTTATATATTATCAATTATGAAAATTTTCATTATTTATTTATTTATTTATTTGACTATCTATGGATCAAATAGTGATTTTGCATGAAAGTATGTTTATATTTTGTTTTATGAAAAATATAAATTTTGGAGATAATGTGAAATTGTTTTATAAATTTGAATTGGAGAGAAATTTTTTGACTCTGGTTTATGGCCCTCGTCAATGGGTTATAATAAATGACTATGACCCTTGTCAGTGGGTTACAATAATTGATTATGGCCCTCGTCAACAGGTTACAGTAGTTGACACTATGACCTTTGTCAATGGGTTATAATAATTAATGATATGGCTGATCGACGGGTTATGATAGTTAGCATTTGACAATGTTCCACAGGTCGAACTATTTGTTATTCGAAAGTCGGAGAACAAATATCTTTGAGTGATTTGATTTGGATTTGAATCTAGTGATTTGTTATGAATATGAAGCTTTGATACAAAATTTGAATTTTTTTCGTTTTATTATACTCCAAAGGTTTTTGTGAAATTGATTAAATCTTATATCTCCATTTTGAAAGAGTTGTGAAAAATATTTGATCCATAAAACTGTATTATTATTTCTTACTGGGCTTTGAGCTCATCCCATTATGTATTATTATTTCTTATTGGGCTTTGAGCTCATCCCATTCGTTGACAATTTTTTAGGTACCTTTAGTTCGGGAGAGGAGTGACGGTTAGGATGAGAGTTTGGCATTAAAAGGAGTTTTGGGGGTTTTGACCCTATTTATTTATTTGGATAATTTTTAGAGTTAAAATGCAATTTGTATTTGGATTATTTTAATTGGAAGTTTTAGATAATGACAAGTTTGGATGATGTTCTAGATTGTGATTGGAATTTTGAAGATTAAAAATTATATTTTATTATCATAATTAGGAATTTGATGATTAGAAATATTTCAATTACAAGAAAATGATGTTTAGTATGAAATGACCGTCATGGCCCAGGAATGGGTTTCGGGGGGTGGCACCATACCTGTCTAACACGCAGTGAAACACATGAACTCTCACTCCCTGAGTAAGAATATCCACAATTTGATCCCTGCTTTTCAGAAGTAGAGGACCCGAGCTCTCAGGCTTCAGTCTTTTATTTGTGTGCGGTGTCAGCGCATCTTGTCACGTTCCCTCACCACCATGGAAGCCAGATTATTTGCTATAATTATTGCAGCTTACTGTCGTAGTAGAAACTCGTTGGCAGCTTGTCTTCCACACCTAGTTCTTCCAGAAAATCTTTAGCCAAAGAAGCTCCCTGGTAACCTTAGGTTGTTCACTCTGGACTTTGGCCTTGCATAGTACCATTGTACTGTTTAGTATTTTCTACTTGGCTAGATACAAGACTTTGTTGCCAACAAAGGTATGATAAGAGTCATTCCAATTCTCATCTTTAGAGGCTTCAATTTTCGAATGGCCTTGTCATCTTTACAGAATACCAGGACATTTCTTCAAGTACTTCAATATCTTATGTGCAGCATTTAGATGGTCAGAAGGACCGAATGCATTTTCTGATTAACAACACTGATTGCATTATTGAGGATTCCTAGGCTCCTGATTCTATGAACCCAGGGATCATATCGTCAATTAAATCTGTGGTGATGATGTTGTTTCTCACAGCCTCAATCAAGGCTCTCCTGGGCCTCCCTGTTTTCCTTTTGTGAACTCAAAAGTCAGTTCAAGTCATTCCTCCACATTGTTGCATTCATTGCTCTTCCTACACATAGTTGAACAATCTTAGATGTCATTTCTATGTATTCTCCTCAATTGATGAAACCTTTAGGCTTCTCTTGAATAAGCGCAGAGCACATCAAGGGTCAAAAGAGCTAAGTGATTCATGAGAGCAAATGATCACTTTTCCTTGCTTTGAACTTGAACTGTTGTGTGAGCACTTTTTTTTACTTTAGTAGAAGATGCCTCAAACACTCTGTTTGGAAGACTGACTCATTGAGAGCTGAAGTTGTTAACTAAATGGTGACATTGGTAATGGCAAGCCCTCTTCTTTAGTTTTCGTGCTGCTATTACTTGAAGAGTGATTTTGATTACCCTTTCTTTTTTGATAGACAAACAAGAGATTATATTAAAAGCTCCATAAGAACAAGCACAGGAGAGGGCACAAAATATATACAATGAGCACCAAGAGACCAAAAAAAAAAAAAAAAAGTTGGAAAGCAAAAAACTACTCTCCCTCCCTCAAAATCCAACAAATTTACAAAATCTATAAAAGGCATAAGGCCTTCTTGAAAAATAAGATCATGCCTCTTGAATAAAAAATTCTATTGCTTATTCTTCATGTTCCAAGAGCAGTTTTCCACGTTCTTAGAAAGGTATTGCCACTCCCCTCTTTTAACCCCTTGGCCTTCCTTTCTTGGTTACAAATCTTGGAGCATCCCTTAGGACGTATTTGTTTCATTTGTCTTCCTACTTGTTTTTAGACACTTAAACATTTCTTGAATTATATCTTTGGTAAGTGCCTTGAGAAGAATTACCTCTCAGGTTTGGAGATTTTCTCTTACTAGTATTGGAAAATTTTTCCCCTTTTCATGGTATTTTACTACCATAAACCTTTTCGTGTCAATATTATGGTTTTCTCATTTTCCAAGAATAAGATAGATTCTATACCCCTTTACTTCTGGTTTCTTTTTGTCACAAATTTTGATGTATATGTTGGCATCTTTTTGGGCAGTGAAGGTGCTGGTGGTGGTCATGCTCCAGATATCATCAAAGTATGTGGTGTGAAAAATGTCCTACCCTCATCTACCAACCCAACTCGGCCTTTCACTTCCAATACTATAGATGAGCACCTTGACATGCTGGTATGAACATATTATGAAGATATTTGGTAACTTTTTGAACAGTTGACCTGTAAATTGATCTGATTACATGCAGATGGTCTGCCATCACCTCAATAAGGACATTCCAGAAGATGTAGCCTTTGCTGAATCACGAATAAGAGCTGAAACAATTGCTGCTGAAGACATTTTACATGATATGGGGGCAATTAGCATTATATCTTCTGATTCACAGGCAATGGGTCGCATTGGAGAGGTTTGTGGACCCACATTTGGTTTTTCTTAATGAAATTGCTGCTTGAAATACATTTTATTCTTATGAATGATTAGTGATTGATTTAATATGTTTAATTACATTTTGTTTTCGTAGCTACTGTTGATGTTAGATCTTTGAAAATGCTGTCAGTGAACATAAGAACATAGGGTCATCTGATATCTTCTCTATATGCACACTATGGAACTGAAACTATATGAATGATTACGTTTGATAGCTTGATGTTGACGTCAAAGCAGTTTAAGTAATCAAGGATGCTGCCTCTGTTAATGGGAAAAAGTAGAACAGGAGAATGGTTTAGAAGATCCAGTCACATTTTGTCTTATAGTTCAGGAGAACTGTACTTGCTCACAATTTGATAATTGCTGAGGTGAATGGTTTCTTTTACAATATGCTGTGCTAACAGCTGGCTATCCACACTGTATTCTTCTCATCCTTTGACATTGTGGCATAAGCATTTACCACCAATGTCATGATGAACTGTGGTGGCTCTGCATTCCTAAGTTTATTTTTCTGTTGAAACAAATGGAGCTAATGTTCAAATAGAGCCATCAAAAAAATAATGTTCGAATAGAAAATAGGCTTTGGTGGTTAATTAGAATATTTGCTATATTATAAACTAAAGTACTCCTAATTTTATATTATTTCTAGTCTTTTGTAGTTATTTCATTTTAAGATTTTTGGCTGAATGTTAAAAGCTTGGTTTTTGGAATTGGTATCATTCCTTGAAATTTTCTCGAAGAATAAAGAAGAAAGTTTAAATTCCATATGAGGCCTAAACTATTGCCAAATCAATCTCTCCAGAAGTAGAATCAATTTGTGGAATATGTTGAGATTTAAAAGTAGTTTACAAATGTGGATGTGGAATTTCTTGTTAGTTAATTTTATGATTAGAGGTGGGGTTGGGTGGTGTGGACAAAGAATTGAGGGGAAAGGAAATAGGTTAAAAAAAAATTTAAAATATAAATTAATAATAATAGTAGTAATATCCTTTCAATAAAGCCCTTATTTTGCAGTATTATGATCATTTGCAAAAGAAAATATGTATTTGATGATGCCATTAATACAATTATTATGAAAAAAAATGATGGGATATAGATACCAGTGTTTGCAAAATGCATAACGATGAGCAAAAGAGTTCTTTCTAACATTTATTCTTGTTTTTTTCATTTGAAATTTTTTACAGCACTTTTTCTTAATTATGATCATATCTATAAGTTTAGGTCTTTGTTGAGATGCTATTTGTTCCACCAGGTGATAATTAGAACCTGGCAAACTGCTCACAAGATGAAGTTACAAAGAGGATCGCTTGATGCTAGTGGAGTGGACAATGACAACCTCCGAGTTAAACGATACATTGCAAAATATACTATAAATCCTGCGATAGCCAATGGGTTTTCACATTATGTTGGCTCCATTGAGGTATGTCAGCTCCAACTTCTTTAAAGTTCTGTTGCTAGTTGACCTGAAGAAAGGATAAATCATTAGATTTATTGAGCTAAAAGAAATTAATTTCAAGTATGGTTGTTAGTTCATGCCCTTGAGGTCTGGCTCAAGTGGTAAAAGGATGGGAGGGTTTGAGGGAGATTCCAAGTTCAAGTGCCAATAGGGATAAAAACTTACCTATAAAAAAAACGTAGGGATATTATTTCATGGGCAACAATTATATTCTGAACAAAGAAAGGTATCTGTTAGACATTCATTGACTGGAATCTATTGTTCTCTCTTCTGCCCGGGATGACTTCAGAATAAAAATTCATCCTGTTCACCATTTTTTTCTCTCTTTTTTGGGCAGTTCACCTGTTCACAATCTTGTTATCACTATTAGGTGTTTTCCTACTTTTTCCCTTGCCATCTGAAGGACATGTCATGTGGCGAGGTGGTACCGGTCCAGTTTTCCCAACTAGTCTGAGTAGAATGGCGTAGGTTTGTGTACATGCTTGCAGGCATGGCCTTTTCAGAAGAGCAAAGATCCAATTGCAACAAACAGGTGAGGAATGGACTTACAATTGCTTTTAGGAGTGAACTCATTAATGTAATCCAAGGCCCAAGGTAAGCCCATGCCTTGCTTTAGCAGTATAAAGAGGTTCAGTTTGGTCAGTCTGGGTAGAAAAATTGGCTGAACCAACATGGACAATTCATGCTTCAATCAAACAATACCAAGCTTCTTGTGATGGAAAAAGAAAACCAAACTTGTCGAGGTGGTCTACTCCGGTTTAGATGCAGAGGTTGGATGCATTCTAATTTGGGTCTTAATAAGTAATTTCTTTTTTCTTTTTTTTTGAAACCCACCTCCCTATGCTATGCTCCCCCAATGCAGGCCTAACGCATTTGGATTTGAAATTTCAAGCCCAAAATATAATGGATGTATCTGAAAGTTGGTTGAAGTCGTAGCGCAATAAAAGTGAATTACTCTAATAAAGTCCACATAATATACGTAGCAATGAATGTAAATAAACCTGTACCGTATCAAGCAATTATTGATTAAAAGAAATGCTACCTATCAAGCCCTTGAGGCCTGTCTCAAGTGGTAAAGGGATGGGATGAAGTTATGGGAGGTTCCAAGTTCGAGTTCCAATGTGGGAAAAAAAAACATTTACCTATAAAAAAATAGAAAAGAAATACCACCTATCAAGAAAATAAATAAATTACAAGAAATACAAATTTTAGAGTGTGGGTTCAGTTTGGTTCTATCAGTTGAGTAAGGAAACTGAAAAACCATACTATGCTGGTTAGCATGATTCCTAAAATGAGCTGACCTTCATTTCATGATTATTGAAGGCTACTTTGATCTGTTCTGGTTGGGTTGGAACAATTTTGTCGGTTTTCGATTTCCACTTACACCTTTACATGGCTTAGGCCATTTGAGGTGGAATCCATGTCAAGGGGAAGCCTGATGTGCCCCATCCATGGCTGCTGCTAATCTTGTAAAGATGGGTTCAGTCAATCAAAATTATTTTGACTCTTGGCAGTTGGCACTGAAGTTGCCATAGGTGGCAGTTATGAAGTTGTGGTTGTTGACCTTGTGAAGAGAGAAAAGGGAGAATCCCTAATTTTTATTATATTCACGGAAAAAACTAACTACTACATTACATATTGGACTTATATATATATATACGGCTCCTGGGACCTGTCAGGTAAGAAAATAAAGGGAAAAGAAGCGTACAATATTTAACCTCCCTGAGTTGGAGGCATTATATATCGTATGCACTAAGCTTATTACAAATATGTTGATTCTAGGACCTGCGAGAGATTTAGTAAGATGTTTGCTAGTTGATCATTTGAATTGACAAAGCTAGTAAGTAGCGCATCTGATCACGATCTTCTCTCTAATGAAGTGACGGTCGCACGATGTGAACTTTGTGAAAGTCCGCTTTCGTTGGGATCTTGTTGGTCTGATATGCAAGCGACAGTTATCACAAATGAGCTTCATCTGTTCATCCTTTTAAAATCTCGACTCACGGAAGGTGTCACCGACTATGAGTTCACATGTTGTGAGCCATGGCTCGATGCTAAACCAGTTAGATTTAGCCCTTTACATGTTGTTTCTTACTCTTCGGGATAAGTTACCACGGTAAGAAAACACGGTACTTTAAGTGGAGCGTCTATACGTGGGTGAGCGGTGATGCATCACATTAGCCAACCAGCGAGCACAGGTATGACCACATTCTCGTCTGACACACCTTGGCACGGTGTGCTTTTTGATATATCGAGAAGAATACGGGTTCTGACATCGATGACTATCACGTGGTATTTGTAAGATTGACTAACAACGCTCCACGGAAAGGAAATGCAGTAGAGTAATGGTGAGGTAGTTCAGTTTACCTACGAGTCATCGATATCTCCCATGATCCCCTAAAGACACCCCCTTGGTATAAGTTTGACATTAGGATCCATAGGGTGTCTGGGTTTCACGTCCCAACATCTGGGTTTCTTCAAAGATATACAAGCATACTTAGTTGGGAAAGGACTGCTCAGGAAGCTGGATTGAGCTATCTCGATTCGAGAAAGTACTTAGTTTCCTTAAGTCTTTAGTGAAAGTGGGTGAAAGGTGTTGCTTTAGTTTACGAATACCATCTGTGCTTTACTTTGTAATGATGATGTCGTCCACGTAAACAACCAGTTAATTATTTTGCCAGAAGAGTTATGATGATAAAAAGGCCCGAATGGTTTCTTTGTATTGCGAAGCATGCAGATTCTTGAAACGACACTAAATAAAGCGACCCGAGCCATAATCAGGGAGATTGTTTGAGCCATATAGAGGCAGCGTAGCACGCACACTAAACCCCGGACTCCCCACCTGAGCAACAAAACCAGGTGGTTGCTCCGTATAAACTTCCTCGGCAGAATCACCATGAAGGAAGACATTTTGAATCGATTGATAAAAGTGACCAAGAACACATGTATTGTGGAGAAGGAGATGGACATAAGCAATCGCCAGCAGCGGGGAGAATGTCACCATAATCGGAACCATAAACTGGTATATCCTTTATGACAGCGGGCGCAAAGTGATCAATCGACCATCGGGACCCGAGACTTATTCATATGAAGCCAGCAGCGACCAATTGGAAACTTACGAATGGCAAAACAAGATCGAGTGCGAGTTGAGTCTGGCCAATTTATTTCATCTACCATTGCTGTCACCATCCCGGATGGGAAGAGCCTCATTAGTATTCTTAGGAAGAGAAACGAGAGGATATAGCGAGAAGCAATCTGAGTAAATTGAAGATAATCGATGGTAACTGAATTGTAAATAGGATGGGGATTGCTAGTAGATCGATTACTATACCCAGAAGAGTATGGTAAGTTATCCAGCAGGCGAGGCGGGAGTAGGAGGAAGGCTGAAGGGATAGGAAGTGAAGGTCGTGGGGCCTCGCGAAGGTAGAGGAGCAAGCCAGACCGGTGGCGGCGATGATGAACTGAGAGTGGTCGAAATTCACATCATCAAATATAGGCGGGGATGGTAGGAAGGGAGTAAAGACTTGATGCTTGAGGAGAGACTCGGAGGAGGAGGAGAAGGGTGAGTCGCCGAAGAAGGTGACATGTCGTGAAAGTATTCGATGATGAGTCGGGGGAATAACAACGATAACCCATCTGAAGTCGGGAGTAGCCTGAAGATGCATTTCGGCTGGCTTTGGCGAAAAACTTGTCTTGTCTGAGTGAATATGAACAAAGCTAGTCTGACTAAGACATGAGGAGGAAGGAAATAAAGTGGTGAGTCGAGGAAAAGAAGTGAATGAGGAATCTGATCATATAACACGGATGAAGAGCGTACGATTAATCAAGTAACAAATTTGTAAGAACAAGCGTCCCCAAAATGAAAAGGAACACGATAATGGAGGAGGAAATGCAGTTTGTCTCGATAAGATGACAATTCTTACGTTAAACTATCCACGTTTTGTTGGGAGTATGAGCCTGAAGGCGATGAAGGATCCCGTATTTAGGACAAAAATTAAATAAAGGGTGTAGAAAAATATTCCCTGACATTGTCACTGCGTAACACATGAATAGAAATATTGAACTGGGTCAGAATTTCAGCATAAAATTTATGGAAAATAGAATATAACTCAGCTCGATTTTTCATTAAAAATAACTAAGTACATCGAGAATAGTCATCAATGAAAGTGTGAAATGCGAAATCCCCAAAGTAGGCGTGAGTAAACCAGGGACCCAGACATTAGTGTGGACAAGTTCGAGGGATTTTGCCTGCCGTTATTCAAATGCTTTGAGAGCGAGACCACCAGTATGTTTCCCAGCGACGGGACTCACACTAAGTGAGACAAAGTGGAAAACGAATGACCATCTTACGGAACTTAAGAAACACTAGGTGAGTCGAGCAGTGAGATGAGCGAGGGCATCGATGGAAAGCGCAAATTACGAGAAAGATGATTTGGTGGTGAAATAGAGCCTTGAGACTCACGTTCGGTGCAATCGTCTTCCGTGCTCTCAGGTCCCTCTGAGTCACAAATTTATCAGAGAAAAAATAATGGAAGCGATTAAAGTCACGAGTGATTTCTTTGATGGAAATAAAGATTAAAAGGACACTCGGGGAGTATAAAGGATAGAAATGAGAGGTAGGAAGGGAAGGATGTGCGAGCAATGCATGACATAGTTTGAGAACCATTAACTAAGGTAACGATGGGTAAAGTAGGAATTACTAGTAAGAAAGAGAAAAATCTTTATTACGGATATCATTCGGAAAGCACGAGTTTAGAATCCGGGGTCAAGAGAGATGCAGGTAAGGTAGCGAGAGACATTCTGCAGTCACGGACAACGGTCTGATAGAAGCTGACTTGGCTGCTTGATAGTGAAGATAGTCATCATACTCCATGTCGATGGGAGATACCTTGAGATGTGGAGGGCTCGGGTCTAAGTGTTTGAGAATCAAAATCGTAAGGCCCAGGCCACGTGACGTGCGGGAGGCGATCCGTGGCGATAAGCAGCGATCAGGTGTGGCCGAGGCTTATTGCAATAGGTGCAGTGAGGACGTTGTCCTTTACTTCGGTTACCATTGCGTCCTCCCCGAAGGTTAGTTTGAGAAACTAACACAGAAGAATTTGAAGTGTTATCAGATGGCAAAGTCTGAGTGGAGGAGATACGGAGGAGGCGAGCAAACACATCATCGAGATGGGGTTTGTTGGGTTGCTAAGAATCGATCTCGGACGGTCTCGAATCCAGGACGGAGGCGATAAGAGTAAGGACCGTAGAAGAACTTGTCAATAACGTTTGTTGAGCCCGACATCACTAGTAAGAGGCATCGAGTGTCAAGGCCACTCCTTAAGAGAGGCAATCGGCCAATATAATTAGATAAATCCATGTCTGTTGTCGGATATTAATGATAGCAAAAGCTACCTTAAAGGCGTTGGATATCGTTCGTGTATAGAACTTTTGCTGATTCCCGAAACTTGGAGCATGTTTTGTAAGCCCAGATGAAGCAAAATTTTTTGGATCAATAGTTGCCATGTCTGACTACATAGTTGTGCATCCCCATTTTCTTCCATTGCACCTTGTTAACATTTGGCTATATCCATAGGTGTAATAAGATGATCCTCGTAACCTTGTTGTCCGTAGACCGGGGTTTGCGAAAGCTAACCGGGGAAAGATAATTCTCCTTTACCCGATCAAATTTTCTGATGTGATGGTAGGAGATCGAAAGATAACATATGTAAAAATAGGATTTTTAGTTGCCATATCCACTTAACTGGAGATTGAATTACGTTTGGGTTGAAGAGAGAGCCTGTGGGAGGGCGAATCACGAGGCAATGGAGGCGGGATGAAGAAAAGTGACCCCGAATCGTGGGAGGAAGGTGAGGCTTTGTGGTGCAGTAGTCGAAATGAGTAAAGGTGGATAAGGAGGGTTTCGGGAGGGCCGTAGAGAGGGATGGATTCGCGAGATGGCGTCGAGCAGGCGCTGGAGATGGAGATCTCGTCTGCCCAGGAGAGAAGTGGGGCTGCGCGCCCACAGTGTAGACTCATGGAGCGGCTTGGAGGAGAAGAGTGGCACATGGCGACGCATGTAGAGCTATTTTCCTGCAGGGTTTCCTCCAACGTGTAGATCGGCCTCGTGCGCCTTGGAATCAGAGGTTTTCGGCCAGAGAAGAGTCATCGGAGGCGGCAGTGGTGGAGGGTTCCGGAAGGAGAATAAAGTGATCGGAAGGAAACACAATCACCGAAAAAAAAAATAGGTTTTCCCTTCTGGCTCTGATACCATGTGAAGAGAGAAAATGGAGAATCCTTAATTTTTATTATATTCACGGAAAAAACTAACTACTACATTACATATTAGACTTATATATATATACATTGCTCATAGGTTTGTCTGATGAAATAAAAGGAAAAATGTCTGATATCCCAACAAACCCCATGGCTAAATTGTAATTATGAAAATATGCGAAATTCTTAAGATTATTTTTGTTCTTTTTTTTTTTGGGAAGCTCTTGAAGTTAGAGAACAGTGTGCACAAAAAAGCATTCTTGCTTTGTTTATAGGTCAATCTTCGATGTGCGCCGGCATCTCACTAAACTTTCAAGAACTTTAGTTCATCTCAATGTTGGAGAAATTAGTTTTTATTATTGCTCAACTAGAGGAAAAATTGGATTTAAGATGTAAGCCTTGCCGCCTTGTCTATTTGATCATCATTTTTTCAGAATATTTGTTATGGTTAATGTCCTAACCATATCAGTGTTAGGAACAGATTATCTTTCTCTATGTGAAATGAGAGAAGAAAATAATACTTTTCTTTATTGAATGGTAAAGTAAAATCTGATATAGGTCTACTATTTATATAAGTAGAAAATCTGAAGCAATAAAATCACAAAAGGAGGAAAATAATATCTGAAAGGAAGGAGAAAAACGAGAGAATATCTAAAAATATCACATGATTCTCGACACTCCCTCAGTGAAACATATAGATTAAGTATACTTGACCTTATAGCATATGTACTTAACCGAAGAGGGTGTGACGCCCCCAACTCGGCACCTAGTGTCAGGCTAGGGTGTATTTATTTATTTATTTTATTCTTGTTTACTATAAACTTGTTCATTCCTATACTGTTAAACATTTAACGAAATATAATACATGTGGCCAATTACAAAATATATTCGAAACTCCGTAAATGAGAGTGTTCCAACATATAACAACTTTACATTGTTTCTGAAAACAAATACATATACAAAATAGATCATAGGGTCTTCGGTGGGCACTAGTATTGTGTTGGCTGTTCACTTTATCGCGGATTGTTCGGGCTAGTTCATACTTTTGTATCTACACGGATGGAAATACGTGCTAGCTTATAGCTTAGTGGGAATAAATGCAAGTAGACTGACTACTAATAAGGATCATCACACTTTAAACATGCATATACATTTAACACATCATATACTTATACACATCTTATGCATCACCGTATTACTTATCATTGTTCATATACATTTTAGTTTCTTTGTTCTTGTCCGCAGTATATTTGTCATCACATAGCAGTCTTTATGCTTCTCATATCATGTCATATAATGTCATTTATCATGTGAATCATTTGCATATTCTTGTCATTTTACTTTTATGTTTCATGCACATATACTTTAAAAGTGGATCACAGGAAAAGCTGTATGTACTTGAAGGAATTACTATCATTGTGCGAGAGTGATTTTTATGCATGTGACCCCAGAATGGAGCTCTTGTAATGATCGAAGCGGGATCTATGTCATGACCGAAGCGAGTCGATATCTATAAGCCGTATGTTAGCGCTATTTGTATCCACATAGGCATGCCTACTATCTAACTACCGGTCATATGCGCGATTAATCGGTTTATTATGTTTTCTCAACAATCATTCAGGTATCAGAAAAAATATCTCATATACCTACTGATATCATATATACTTATGAGATATTCATTATCAAATAATTTCTTTTAAACATTTAATTGTGCTTTTTCATATAGCAAAATTATACGTGTATTCTCTTTAGCTTTCATAACACATGTTATCATGATCATATTACTATGATGTATTATTTCATATGACAATACATTTATATAACCTTTACACAATTTCAATTTTCATAACCAATTATGCCTGAACAATTCAAGGCAGTTCCCAAGTCCATTTTCGATTACAATTTTGACCCTGTAAACGAGATTGTTAGAGAAAGTGATATTCTAACTCAATATACCCCTATGTCTTAAGTTTCTTATGGTTAAAAAATCATGTAATTTGGACTTTTAATTTGAGAGATATGGTCTAAACATTCCAAGCTGCTCTTGGACAGTTTCCAGGAACAGAATATGGAATTGTGTCTTATATTTGAAAATTTTCTGGGAATGATAGAGACATAATTTGACCATAATTTCTTCATGAAAGTTGTTCTCCCAGATGTCTAGTTTGTGAAATTTAGATCCACCTCATTTTGGGCAGTATAACTCAAGTTATGATTTAAACAGCAGGAATTACCCGAGTTCGAGTATTACGAGACAAATTTCGAGACAAAATTGTTCCCTTACTTTGGCAATTTTAAAGTCAATGGGATCAAATTTGGATATACTTATTTCAAGGATATTTATTCTCACAGAGTCTAAGTTTATTGAATTTGAATCACTCGATTTGGATGAGTGAAGCTGAAACTATGACACAAAATACCAGCGTTCGAAGCTGGCTGTATCGAATTCGGGCAGAATTGATCAACGAGGCCTCACTTTGAAAAATTTTAAGGTGCCTTTGGAGTCAATTTGGATATACTTATTTCAAGAGATTTGTTTTCTCCTAGAAGTCTAGTTTACCAGAGGAATTTGAATCGCTCGATTTGGATGAGTGATAACGAGTTATAGCCCAGAAACAAAACATATGTTTAAAAAAAGGGCGGTATCCCTTAAAACCTAACATTTTCTCTCGCAATTTTTTCCTTCATTGAGGACCTGACAAACCAAACAACCCATTCCATCAAATATCCATACCTTAAAGATTTATTCCAGACAAAGTTAAACAAAAAAATTATTAAACCTCGAACAAGTATCATTTAAAATCTAGCTCAGTTCATACAAATTCATACCATTCCATACTTGATTTCTTGAACCTCTCTTCTTCTTCTCTTCTTCCTTTCTTCCTCCTTCTTCCTCCTTCTTCTTCTCTTTCTCTTCTCTTCTCTTCTCTTCTCTCTTTCTATCCGAATGCCCTAACTTCCTATACCAAAAATGAGATATTTGCTAAAGTATGTTTTGAACTTTATCAATTGACATCAAATTCCATTTACTGGCAGTCCTTCCCTTTTTATTCTAATTGCAATTCAATTTCTCAATATTTCTATATTGGCATATAATTTTCTTATCATATGACCTTTACGTCTTGAATTGGTAAATTACTAATTTACCCTTAACTCTTGTATAAATTCCGGATATTTGTTTATTTTATTTTTAGTATTATTTTATTTCGGAAAAATAGACATTTACTTTTATTATACCCTAAACATGTTATAAAATTGTCAGGATATAATTTGGGGTATTCACGGAGGTCCGTCGGAGAGCTAGAGTAGAAGGAACCGATGGAAGATTTGTCGGAAAAAGGTCTGCTCGGAGAAAGATAGCTTAGGAAAAAGGGCACTCAAGAAACCAACCCATGATTTGCGATACCATGTGAAATGAGAAAAGAAAAGAATACTTTTCTTTATTGAATGAGTAAAATACAGTATAGGTCCTACCTATTTATATAGGTCAGGAAAACATAAAAAGGAAACAAATAAAATATAAAAAGGAAGGAAAATAATGTACAAGAAAAGAATGAGATAAAGCTGGGGAATATCACCTTGATTACTCAGCACACACTGTATTCAGTGACCGTCTGCTGCACAATCTCACAAATTGTGGTGCTCAAATTAGTAAGCAGTTTGTGTCCTCTTATACAAATGATTTTCTTTTGCTTACAACACCTAGGATTAACATGAGGTAGCCATCAGATGACGTAAAATGGGCTTTTCTTGATACTGACTTGAGAGTATTTGTCAACTAAATTTATTGGACTGCATATTAAAGAGTAGTTGAATATAAGGTAGGAAATTTACATGATGACAAAAACGTCCATTCTCAGTAGCCTATAATGGTTAAACCCTCTTAAAAGAAATGGAATCTGTACTCAAGGCCATGTCTAAATAAAAACCTGTCAAGAGTGAGTAAAACTAGAAGAGTATGGGCAAGTGTACTTTCTTGTCATTTGTGTTTCAGGCCGGTGGGCCTTTTTCGTCGGATCTTCTCCGTTGGACCTTCTCAGTCGGACCTTTTCCTTTGGACCTTCTCTGTCGGATCCTTTTCGTCGGACCTTCTCCGATGGACCCTCTCTGATGGACCCTCTCTGGGGAGCCTCTTTGGCGGACCCTCTTTGATGGACCCTCTCCAGCGGACCCTCTCCCGATTAAATACGTATATATGAGCAGTGCATGGCTATATCACTTCCGGCTGAGAGAGCATTGAGAATCAAGAAACGTCCTGGAATATTAACTTGGTTTGTCTCACCTGCCTTTTTGCACATTATCTCGCTACTTTTACAACACTATTTTTGTTTTCTTTCTTTTTTTGTTCCATTATTTTGTATATATATATAGGTGTCTCTATACTATGTAATTAACTCACCCATTCATTTTCAATAAGAAAAGTATCATTTTCTTATATTTCTTCAGACACTAGGCTAATGTCTGGCCCTTGATAATGTCCCATAATGGCTTTTCCTTTTTCTTTTCATAATTCAATCTTCTCAGGCAGTTTAAAATGTTGGAAGTAGAAAACAAGACAAACAAAATTGTCAGAATAAAATCATGAGAAATGCTGATATAGCGGGCCATACAATCCAGCTGCTTGTGTGTGTTTACAGAGATCATACTCTGGTTCCACTATTGGGTGACATTACCAAACTTGTTTACTTGTCCTTGATGTTGTATCTTGTGTGCTTCCACTGAATTGGGAAAGTTGGCTGATCTTGTTCTCTAGAAGCCTGCTTTAGAATAAAACTCAAATGAGTAAGGTGGTGTAAATTGCATAGACTAACATATGGGTGATCCAAATGCTAGCATCCCTACACCTGAACCGGTAAAATTAATTTATTAATGAATTTATAACACATGCTGAAGGGGAAAAGAAATAGCAGCACCCTGTTTACAATGTTCACGTTTCCAATTGGCTGGGTGCATAAGATTATTTTAATCTTTATAATCGGAATTGGACAGTTTAGAATCACCTTGTGTTGAAGTGAAATTCCAGGTCTTTCGCTCAGATGAATACAGAACATAAAAGAAATATGAATGGATCAGTTTCCGTTTTATTAAAATATGATCTGATGCAGGTGATGATGAGACCCATGTTTGGAGCATTGCTTAAGGCTGGAGGTACCAACTCTATTACTTTGTTAGCAAGGCATGAACATCTCTCTCTCTCCTCTCTAATAGTAATATTCCATTGTATTTAACAACAATAGTTATAATACGCATAAACAGCTTTTTTTGATGACTTTTTAGCATCTTTCTCTAATAATAATTCAACAACAATAGTAATGATTAGACATAAACAGCTTTTTCTTCATTGTATCAACAGGTTGCTGCAGAATCTGGAATAAAGCGTATAGGCTAGGCAGAGGGTTGAAGCCGTTGGCAATGTGAGGAAACTGACCAAACTTGATATGAAGCTCAATGATGCTCTTCCTGAGATCACAGTGGATCCAGAGACATACACAGTGACTGCAGATGGTGTGACTCTAAGCTGTTCTGCAGCCACAGTTCCCTGTCTCAGGTTGCTTCTCTTAGGCAACATACCTCGCTTGTTGGGGGCATTTCTGCTGGTTTTTTGTAGAAATAAAGAATTCAACAAATTGAAATAATCAGTGACCTACCAAAAAGGTAATTAAAGTATCATTTTCAGACTTATGGTTGGCATGCTGAATGGATGTATTCCGTTCTTTCATCTGCTAGAGTTTCTTATTAGATTATCAATGTCTTCTTGGTGAACTTTCTCACTTGTATGAACACATGAAATTATGTAGAAATTATTTCTGTGCACTCAAGGAATTTATACCTTATCTGGCATCTCCTTGTATGGCCAGTTTCTTTATCTCTCTAATGGGGTGTATAGAGAAATGGATGGGGTGTAAATAGAATCTCTCAATTATGTACATAGAGAGTTGAGTATAAAACTGAGTAGCATGTCCCTCTCCAAATTTGGGTATAAGATTGGAGCATTATGGTTGATAAAGGAACTACAAAACCTTAGAATATATAACATACATAAAATATCTATAGAACAATCCTTTTCAACTACCATCGTGATGAATCGATGATGTCATGCTCGTGAAACACGGATCGGGTCGAATGAGAATTGAATCAACCAACTCTTGTTTTTTTAGTAGAAGAGGTCAAATAAGGGAAGAGAAGCAACTTTCATGCAGGAAAATGAAGATAAATATATGCTTTTTTTATATTTGCTGGATAGACCTTAGGACCTAGGAGTCTCTATCTAGTCCCATATCTCAATTTTCTCCCACTGTCCCACACACCATGCTTTCTCATTAGGCCTCTCATGACTGTATGTCTATCATGAATTTTTCTTCCTGTTTTTTTCCCCTTGGCAGGTAGCAAGCACCTTTCAGTTATCCCTTGTAAGTTTCTACCTACTACTTTTGTCTAAGAATATCTATACAACATGTTGATAGGACAATAAAAATTGATGGGCAAGGAAACAACAACTGCTTTTTCATATCATCACATGAAAAGTTTTTGAGTTTATTATAATATGAATAGAAATTAAAGCCATGTTAGGCATTGGGATCATTACTACAAGCTCAAAAATGAACAGTTTAGGCTCATGCCCAAGAAGCCCAACTTTCCAGAATAGATTTTAATAGAAGAAGTCTTAGATATGGATTGTGATTCTGGTAAACATAAGATCATGTTCTTGGATTTGTTGTGGATGAGAACAAACCCAGGAGATTTCTTGAATATTCAATTATGGATTGTTGACTATACATGTGCCCCAATTCTTCATATATTTTTTTTATGAAGGAACTTTTTTTAAGGGTCTTGGGTGTGTAGCTGGTTTCCCAATCCAATCTTATCTATCACATAACATTGGAAAAAAAAAAAAAAACCACCTTCTCTTTAATTTTTTATTTTTTATTTTGTTTTCCCATCCTCTCACCTGACACCTTCTATCCATGTGATAACTAAAATAATTAGAATTTAAGGGCTTGTTTGGAGACAAATTTTCAAAGTAGCTGTCAAAAATAAATTTTAAAACAGTTTTGAAATTAAAAAAGTGTTTGACAAGTCAAAATGTTCTTAACATAAATTTTATATTTTATTAAAATAATTTTTTTTAGCAATGCTGTTTCACTTTAGGAAAAATTGTGTTTTGAAGTAATTTCTTAGGTACTCTCTTATTCAACTTTTAATACTACCTTAACCAACTTTCAGTGCTACCCTTAGGAAATGGCATTTTATGAATAAAATTTTTATTTGCACAAAAGATTAATTTTTTTTAAATGAGCAACTGATATGTTGAATATCTTTTTTGGATTTCTAATTTCTAATTATGAATTTCTAAACCAACTCGAGTGTGTCTCGACTAAGCCCATGATTCCTTGAAGATAACGGTCAAATAATTCCTTTCAATGATTCTAAAAAATTCTAACCTGTTTGATAAAATGAAAAAATTAAATGTTGAAAAATAAGTGTTAAAAATTAAATCTTTGAATTGTAAGTATTAGAATTTGTATTATAAAAGCATTTGATAAATTATTGATTGAATCACGAAGATAAATATATTGTTTAATAGCGTAAATGAGATAAATTATGTATTTTACATATTTACCACTTATTATCATTAAATTACACATATTATCAAAATAAATAGAGTTTCTAATAATATTTTATTTTCACTATAATTATTAATTATTGTAAGTAGCATGTTTAAAATATGTAAAAAATATTTATTCTAATAATATTATCCAAAAAAGACATAAATATGTTTAAAAAATAATAGTAATAGAGTCTAAACTTTTTAAAACTATCCAAACTAACCAAGAGATATTTAAAAAATATTATATTATTTATAAAGATTTTTTGGTCAAATTTATTTTCATTTAAATTTTTTTTTGTTGACCGTATTCTACATTTCACGTTAAGTAGGTCTTTACCTACTTATAATTTTTAACAGTTTTTATTTAAAATTTTCAATTAAGAGCTTCTTAAAATTTTGTTATCAAACATATTGAAAAATTAAAATCATTGAAATTTTTTATTTTCAATGGTTTGAATATTTTCAATAGTTTATCAAACATGACCTTAGTGATAAATGGAAAACAAACTCAAGACCATAACAACTAAGAAAACCACAATTTTCCCTTTAATTATAATCTATATTTAAATAAAAATATTGTTTTTTTTTTCTAGATAATTCCTAGTATTAAAATATGCAGTTCCAACATTGGTAGGTATTAAAGTGGGGCATTTTTTAAGTAGCATCTTGAGTAGATGGGTGTGATTTGATATGAGTGGTACAACTCAAAAGCCTCTCCCAACCACATCAACATTAATATTGAGTGGGACCCACCTTCAAAAGTTTTTGCTATATGATTTCTTTATAGTATTCATGTCTGATTGCAGTCTAGAGGAATCAAGAACATTCTTATCATAAGCATTACTGAGACATATCGTAACTCAAATAATGAAAACAGGTGGTTTCATTAGATAAAGAAATAATAATAAAAAAAAAAAAGTAATAAGAAGGTGAAAATTTTTGGGAAACTTGTCTTTCAGTTCATTGATTCGGGGTATTTGTAAAGAAGCTAAAAAAAAAAAAAAAAAACAAAATACATAATCCAATAATAAATATACCATGAGTTACTTTACCAGTCTATAAGGTATAATAATAAGCGGTATCAAAAGTGATATGGCTAATATCTAAATATTATTATATTTGAAACATAATTATTTTTATAACATTGTGCTTAACTGTATTTTATATTTGTTATATCTTTTCTTTACAATTATTCACAAATCAATAAATTGAAATACAAGTTTTCGAATTTTTACCATAAGCTTCTGTATCGTGATTAAATTGGGAAGAGTCATTATTTATAAATCTGGGGCCAATCCTGTCTGATTGAGATGCTGTATGGGTCGTTCACTTAAGCGATTGATTTTACTAATATTTGGAAAAGTGATTTTAGGCATTAGAGCGATAGGCGATCACTCGTGATCCTTTGTTTTAATGTTTTTCTGAGAGGGTCGCGTCTGGTCGACGGGCCCGGTCAGCCCGAATGCGGCCTGGCAGGTTCGATTGAAAAAACATCATCATACCTATTCCCAGATTTAGAAACGGTTTTGTTAAATTCCCAACAGGACATTCTTCTACCTTTTAACTTAATTTCGTAAAGATGTGTTATATTGAAAGTTTGATCGTCAAATGTACCCCAAAAAGGGTAAGAAAAAGAACAAAAAGAAAAAGAAAAATAATAACAAATAATTAAATAAATAGGCATGTGATGCATGCATGTGAGATTGATAAAGTAGATAATAGGGTTAAGTGCATGTATTATAAAAACTTGTACAACTTTATGAAGATGTGTTTGTTGAATATTTCATTTAAAAAACAAAATAAAAAGTTAGAGGAGACATATGGTAGTGTCCCACTTTATTATCAAAATGAAAAACCTTCTTTTCATATTCACATTTTTAAGCTCCTTTAGACTATGGATGTCAAGGGATAGGTGAGTTTGGGATATGTCGATCTCATCCCAATCCCAATCCCAATCCCAATCCCAATCCCAACCCCGTCCTAGAATTATACAAAAATTTTCATAACGATAAAACCCGTGAATGAAGCAGGATGAGATAAGGTAAGACTAAAATTGTTTGAAAACCTTGAACCTATTCCCAATGACGGACCTAGCTAACACCTAGGGGGACATATGGCCCCCTTAATTTTTTTTTGCAAAATTTTGTTCTCTTATAACAAGGTGGACTCGAAGCCAAAATCTTAATTATTCCTTCCTTGAATTTAGAAGATCATAAACCATTATGTTAGAGTTTCAAGTTTGTCAATTAATGCTCCTCTGAACAAAATTTCTGAATCAGCCATTGCCCTCATATGCTTTCATCCCACCCAAGCACCCTCTCAATTACACATTATATATGTGACATAAGAAAAAAGCTCTTTGTAGAATATAATTTTTTTTTTTTTATTTAAAGAAGATATTTCTATAATGATTTAGAAAATTTTGGGCAGTTTTTGGAAGAATGGATAGCCGCCATCAATGTGTTACACATGGAAAAGTCAATTGGCGGCTAACCAAGATAAGACTCCCAAAACTTTTGACAAAATAAAAAACCATGCAACGTATATATTACTCAAATAAAATTACAAGCCATGCAACGTATTTCTCAAATGTTGGTATTTGAGTAATACATACGTTGCATGGCTTGTAGACCTAATATAAATTTTAAGTCCATATCTTGGTGGACTCTTCATTCTTCCAAAAACTGCCAAAAAGAATAATAACAATTCATTGACTAAAAGGATGAAACTATGACAAAATTTAAAATAAATCATTTTTATGCATCATATAACCTAATTCTGATATTTTTATATTATATGATATATGGGTTACAAAATTATTGAAGGGCATTTTTGGTCCCATAGTTTATATTTTATTTTTTCTAATCACAATTTTGATGGCTTTTTATTTGGCAACCTAGATATAAATCCTGAACATCATCTTTAATTTGATATCTTTATTCTATTTTTATATTGGATTTTCCTTTGGTATGTTTCATTCTTGATCAATTCAATTTTAGATTGAAACTCAAGTAAGTCGTCTAATTCGAATCTGATTTAATATTTTTATAATATTTATAATTTATACAATCATGCACAGTAATATATGTATTTACTTTTGCCCTTTGCCGTTATATTAAATTTCGGCACATTTAAGAAAAAATTAGACTTATTATAAATA
This sequence comes from Tetrastigma voinierianum, assembly GCA_016808115.1. NCBI lineage: Eukaryota > Viridiplantae > Streptophyta > Magnoliopsida > Vitales > Vitaceae > Tetrastigma > Tetrastigma voinierianum. The sequence continues at coordinate 85,822 of JAEQBH010006497.1, read as the reverse complement.
ATAAAAAAATTATTAACATTAAACACTCCATATACGTACAATGTAACTAAACCCTTACTATTAGAGTACTTAATCACGTAAATATTATCCACCCTATTATGAACACATCTACTTGGTTAAAACAAACAATATATTTTTATAAAGTACTAAAAAATTTCTTCATAACCATAACCGATGTAAAATGTGACACATAATCTATCTTTTTTTTTTTGTTGATAATTAATTGTAACTATCCGAACCAGCTTACATGCATATCGACTAATCCCACGACATAATGAAATTAACGAATAAATCTATAATGGCTCTAAAAAGATTGAAACTAATGACAATTGGATAAATCTCAAAGTCTTGACCAATTAATCTACTTGATAGCGGACCTATATAGAGTGTAGGAGCTAGGGGGCAAAAAACCACTACTAATAAAATTTGAATTTAGAGGAAAACCACATAACCACTACACTACACTACATTGATAACTTTACCTTGATAATGCCCCCTAAGGGTTATATAATTTACTTAATGCATATATATATATATATATATATATATATATATATATATATATATGTTGATGATGCATCACACTCGTTATCAAAAACATCATCACATTTTTGGTCACCTACTTTTCAAAATGGTCCACACACACCCATTTACGTCTGCCATACATTTAAGGCCAAACTCCCAATCAAAAGAATTTTAAGCCTTTTAAGGAAACATAACATTTGCATATTAGGCCCCCGGTCCCAACCCCCCGGCCACCCACCTTCGGTAATTTAATATGGAATTAGTTCCCTTTGCATTTATAATCCCAACCAACTCCCAACAATTCAAGTCCTATGGTGGCCTTACACATTTCTTCTAACACTTTAATGAACTTTATATTTATCATTTTGTGACAAGTGTTGAACTTAAAGTAGTTATTGTGTAAAGGGTAGTTCAATTGATCTAAGTTCTTGAAATTTATATAATGATTATTAATTTGAGTCATTTGCTAAGATTAGTTGAGCTATCAACAAGCTGAATCAAACAACCACATATATAACAAAAAAAAAAAAAACAAAGTATCTACTGTTTACATAATTTGTGACCTACATTTATGCCTCTATCTATACTTTTTAGATTGGAAATGCTTGCCTTGAATTCTATGCCAATGGGAGGAAAGTAAGTGCAAGCCATCTTATTACTTATTTTATTTTTAAGATTGGAAATATTTTATTTTATTTATTTACTTTTTTTTTTTTTTTTTATAATTGTGGTATCCAAGTCATCTTACGGATCTTAAATAACCCCACCCAAAAACCCTTAAGATTAATGGCCAAGTCAATTCTTTTAGAACTCTAAGGAGATATAAATAAATGAGTATGGCGGGAGCAGACTTAAGATTAGACTGATTGAAATTATGCTCATTTTATTTTATGAATGTAAACAATTAAATGATTTAAAAATTCATCAACATTTCAATAATTTAAATTATATTAAATTTAATTTCATGCATATATCCTACGATTGAATGAAAAAAATTATTTGCACTCTAGTAAAATCAAACGTAACCCTAATGAGTCAATGAAACTGGATTTAATGATTAAAGATTGAATCGTGGTACGAAAAAAACCAGATTTGAGTTTTCATGATAATAAAATATTACAATTTTGTATTGTCAGATATTAAAAAAAAACATAACCCAATGAAAAAAAGCCATTTCCAAAACTATGACACTTCTAAAATAAATTAATTTAATAATGCTACAAAAATGTACTTTCTACTTTTATTTTATGTATTATACTAGCAAGCTGTTTTGGGTCTTCATTTAATAAAATAAAAGCAATCCTCAATCCCTCAATCCTCAATCCTCATTCCCAAGGCTTAACTAGCAGGGCACGGTGACACCACGCTTCTACTATCGTTTAGACCATCTCCAACCCATAACACCAAAAAGAATATTCTTTTATATTCCATTTTTATTTCATTTTATATTAATTTTAAATCCTCAACTTTTTATCTATTTCACCAAGTACCCCTACATATAATTTTTTTTATATATTGATCAAATATCACGTTTTATTATTTTAAAAAGTTGTAAAAACAATATATTCAAAAGTCTAGAACAATCTATTATTAAGTATTTTTAATATTAATAATTTTTGTTATAATTAAGATTTTGTATAATTTACATTATTTTTGTTCATATATAATTTACCATAAAATATTATGTGAGATAAAAGTAAGATTTTTAATTTCTTTGGCACAAATAAAATAACTTTTATTATTCAAAATATTAGATGGGCATAAATTATAAAAGTTATATTATTTGAGTTCTTTTTATAAATTTAAAAATTAAAAAGAAGGACTAAAAAAAAAGAATGGTGAATGAACAATGCAACACCAAATTTGGTGATGCACGGTTCATTTGCACCAAATTTTGGTGAAATGGCGTGTGTTAGAGCTAAATTTTTCATCAATTTGATGAAATGACGTGGGAAATAATGTGGGTTGGAGATGGTCTTAAACAAACAAACAAACAAACAAATAAACAAACAAATGAAGTTACAAAAAACTAATAAAGTAATCAAAATACAGAAATGAACTTAACTCCTAAACCAGTTTATCAATATAAAATTATACGCACATGTTCTTGAATCTACTAGGGTGATAATAATAAGAGCTCATTGAGGTCCACCTAACCCACCTACCTCGCATCACAGAGAATGGTGCCCATTATATTCGTTGACGGTTGACTCCTTGTTTAAAAGTACCATCATTTACAGGTGTAATCAGGGAGTAAGGTAGGGGCATTTGCTCCTCAAATTTTTTTCCCATTGCATTAAAGGTCATTTGAACTAAAGTATTATACTTTAGCTACCAATAAAATGCTATGAAACGTATTTTATTTAATCTTTATCCCTACTAAAATTGAATTTAGGCTCTGTCACTAGGTGCAATGAATAGTACATATAGACTACCTACTCCATCATTGCGTGTCTAAGGTGGATCTTGTTTTTTACATTGAATATAATTTTGTTCAGGTTAATGTTAAATAATATTAAATGATAAGATTTATTTGTTTCGTAAGATTTGATAATGGTAATGTATTATTAGCTCTAGGTTTTTGAATAAAAAAAGTCAGAAAAGATAAAAAAAACAAACGTAACATTAATCAGTGGGCGTGAAAATTTTATCACAGTACACAGAAAGATGGAAGAAAACGATCGTACTCTCCAGTAACTCTGTGGTTATAATTTATAAATAATGGAGTGCCTCCCTCCTCCTTGTTATATAGAAAATTTGCCTTGACAGAATCATTTGTTGCTCTCCTTTAGTAAACACTCTCTGTATTTTATAATTTCATTGCACTGTCAGTTGACGGACTATACAACCATGCTCGGAGCTCAGCCCATAGCCCCTCTCAACTCCGGCGTCGTCAGGCGAGCTCCGGCGACGAATGGAAGAGTCGGAATGAGCTGGGTTCCCGGACGCCGGTCGCCGGCGGTGGGAGCTCGGCAGATTCGGGCGGTGATCAGCAGTGAGGACAAGGCTGCGAAGGCAGTGGAGAGCAAAGATGTAAATGCGTTGTCATCATCGTCATCCTTCCTCAGTGAAGGGATTGATGTGAGAGCAGTGATCACAATAAGGAAGAACATGAAGGAAGCTCAGCGACAAGATTGAGGACCAGTGGGAGGTTTCAGGATGGAATAGGGCAGGGATCTCGATTCAGCTCGTCAGTGAAGAGATCGATCCTGGTTTGTTTCAGAGCTTTTTCCTTTCATGGTTTTAAGGATTATATTGGCTAAAAGCCTAAAACAGTGATCTGGGATCTTACTTATTTGTTTTTTCATTTGGTCTTTTGTGTATCTGAGAATATTCAGCCTAGCATATTGTACAGTACTGGGATTCTGGATTTTGCAAAATTTGATAGCCGAAGAATTTCAGTTTGTTTTAATGAGGAATGTTTGATTTTTTTTTCAACTGTCTGGTTTGCAATTGGTATTGTTTGAAGCTGTTTTCGGCTCTTATCCCTTCATTCTTTATAAAATTGTAAGAGAGATTGGCTGATTTTCTTTTCTTTTTCTTTTAGTTACCATGTCAGGGAAGGGGAATTCTTGGAGTCTTTTGTGCGAGGGTGGTTGCCAAAGCCAGCAAACCTTCCATACATAGTTGAATATGCAGCAGACTTCACTGTGCCTTCAGACTTTGGATCCCCTGGAGCTGTTTTTATAACCAATTTCCATGGAAAGGAGTTCTACTTAGTGGAGATTGTTATTCATGGCTTTGATGAAGGCCCCATATTCTTTCCTGCAAATTCTTGGATTCATTCTCGGAAGGATAATCCTGAAAGCAGAATTATCTTCAGAAATCAAGTAAAAAAAACATATATAACTTCAGCTTTTAGTACTAATAGTGTTAAGTTTTCCAACCATGGTTTGCTTAAGCAATGGATATACTAATACTGCTGTGTACAGGCTTATTTACCATCACAAACACCACCTGGTATCAAAGATCTCCGACGTGAAGACTTACTGAGTATCCGTGGGAATGGAAAAGGGGAGAGAAGGCCTCATGATAGAATCTATGATTACGCACCTTATAACGACTTGGGTAATCCTGATAAGGATAAGGGTGAGGATCTAGCTCGGCCTGTTCTATCTGGCAAGGAAAGGCCGTATCCTCGGCGCTGTAGAACTGGACGACCACCTACCAGAACAGGTACATTGAAATTTAGTTTCCTTTTTCGACAGAGAAATGATTTGTGAAAAATCATCTGGAACAATTTTGCCTTTTTATTCCTAGGCTTGTCATTTAAACTTTGGGAATTTCTATGTTAGTATGCCCTTGATTACCTATTCATTGCATTACCTGGAATCTGAACAGATCCATTGTGTGAGAGTAGAGCAGAAAAGCCCCTTCCTGTGTATGTACCTCGAGATGAAACTTTTGAGGAGATTAAACAGAACACTTTCTCTGCTGGAAGATTGAAGGCTCTGTTACACAATCTGATACCATCAATTGCTGCTACATTGTCAAGTTCGGACATTCCCTTCCAGTGTTTTTCAGATATTGACAAGCTATATAATGATGGTGTTCTCCTGAATGATGAAGATCAGAAAGTATCTGGATATGTGTTCCCATCAAATATGATGAAACAAGTGATGAATGTTGGTAAAAAGTTGTTGAAGTATGAAATCCCAGCTATTATTTCAAGTATGTGCCCTGCTTCTTCTGTTCTTTTTTGATTTAAATGTGGCTCTTACAATGTTATTTTGATCACAAAACTTTGGAAAAGTAAATTTGAGTATTCACCCATCTTTATTCTGCATCATATGTGATTTCTCCATTCAGGGGATAGATTTGCATGGCTGCGGGATAATGAGTTTGCACGCCAAGCTTTGGCTGGGGTCAACCCAGTGAATATCAAGCTTCTGAAGGTATCATCTGACATAGGCATCTTGCTACTGCTCTGTGAAACCTTGTTTTGTCAAAATCATTGATTAGGAATTTCTTAAATGGGGTTGTAATTTACAGGGATTTCCAATTGTGAGCGAGCTAGATCTGGGAGGATACGGGCCTCGGGTCGGCAAATCACAAAATTGATACAACATAAGAACTAGTGGAATAACTGTTGAAGGGTGTAGATATTTCTAATTGCATTATGATTAGCCAACGTTCTCTATAACCTACATGAATTATGAAATGATTTTGCATCCTCTCCCATCACAAAACCTAACCATCCATAGGGACACATTACCTTTATCTTGGCACTTTCATGACTTCTTGATCACTCTCACTATTATTGATTTTCAATCCCTTACTACATCAAAGGCTTTTTGAGTACAGTCCAGCAGTTAGCCAAGCATTTCCCATGGATTCTCTTTTTCTCTCTTCCACATATCCTATTCAACACACCCAACTGGTCACGATAAAGAAACGTATGAGTGTGAAATTTCGTCTTCACTTCTCTGAGCCATGAAACAGGGCAATTGCTCCAGTACATGCATTACTATTTTTAACTCTGCCTATCTGATGCTTAATTTTACAGGCTCTTGAGGACAAGAGATTGTTTATACTTGATTACCATGATATGCTTTTACCATTTATCGGGAAGATGAACACCTTACCAGGGCGGAAAGCATATGCGTCTAGAACAGTTTTCTTCTATACACGGACTGGCTTTTTGAGGCCAATTGCCATTGAGCTCTCACTTCCTCCAACACCTTCTGCACCTGGTAAAAAGCAGGTTTACACCCATGGACCGCGATGCTACAACCCATTGGTTGGGAAGCAAGCAAAAGCTCATGTTTGCTCAAATGATGCTGGTGTTCATCAACTAGTGAATCACTGGTAAGGCAGATAACTACGGTTTCTAATGACACTTCCAAAATTTTCATTTTGGATCAACTTTCAGCCATTTAGCTTTTCACTGTAGAGTTTTCTTTTGCTGAATGTGAAATCATCTCTTGTTCAATTAAGTATTAATAGTTTTATGACTCTGGTTTAATTTGAGACCTTTTTAAGAAGAAACATGGATCATGGAATGCAAATTATTTCTTGTCAAGTCAAGAAGATTTATACTCATCTAATGTATTAATGATTTGAGATTTGCAGGTTGAAGACTCATGCTTGCATGGAGCCTTATATAATTGCGACTCATAGGCAGCTTAGTGTGATGCACCCTGTTTACAAGCTGCTCCACCCTCATATGCGCTACACGTTAGAAATAAATGCACTAGCACGACAAAGTTTATTAAATGGAGGAGGAGTTATTGAAGCTTGTTTCAGCCCGGGAAAGTACGCCATGGAATAAGCTCTGCTGCATACAAGAGCATGTAGCGATTTGACATGGAATCCACTGCCAGCAGATTTAATTCAAATTAAGGATTCTAAGCCATTCCAACATCTCAATTCCTTGATCCTCAAGCCCTGATTTCACTTATTAAGCTCATCTACCTAGTTCAAGGGATCACCTCTAGAAGTAAAAATCTACAAAGTTTTGAATGCACTCAAATTTTTTCAGGGGCATGGCGGTGAAGGATCCTTCAATGCCATCTGGTGTTAAACTGGTCATTGAAGACTACCCTTATGCTGCAGATGGGCTCCTAGTATGGTCTGCCATAAAAGAATGGGTAGAATCATATGTTAATCACTTCTATTCTGAGCCTAACACTGTCACTTCTGATTTGGAGCTCCAAGCCTGGTGGAAAGAGATCAAGAATGAGGGTCACTATGACAAACGGAACGAGCCCTGGTGGCCTAAGCTCAACACTAAGGAGGACTTATCCGGCATACTCACTACAATGATATGGATAGCTTCAGGACAACATGCTGCAATAAACTTTGGGCAATACCCCTTTGGAGGATACGTGCCTAACCGACCTACCCTCATGAGAAAACTCATTCCTCAAGAAGATGATCCTGACTACGAGAAGTTTCTTCTAAACCCTCAGCTGACTTTCCTAGCATCTTTGCCAACGCAGCTCCAGGCCACCAAAGTTATGGCTGTTCAGGATACTCTGTCCACTCACTCCCCAGATGAAGAGTATCTGGGTCAGCCACAGCATCTGCACAGCCACTGGATCAAGGATCCTCAAGTCTTGGAAATGTTCAGGAAGTTCTCTGCTAGACTAGAGGAGATAGAGGAGATCATTAAAGGAAGAAATAAGAATAGTCACCTTAAGAACAGATATGGTGCCGGCATTCCTCCATATGAACTGCTTCTTCCGTCATCAGGTCCAGGGGTGACTTGCCGCGGCATTCCCAACAGCATTTCTATATGAGCTGGTCTGTAAGTTCAGTCATGTTGATTATAGATATAGCAATATTCAGTACATCCAAATATCACTACTTTTGAACCATTGTAACTAGGAAACATCAATTTTCTGATCATAAGTGAGAGGATGTTCATTGGAGTGTGTCATGGCTAGTATAAGGTTTGGTATTCAGGTAGAAAAGATCTCTGTAATGAATTAGGAATTGTGTAATAAATTTGGCTCTATACGTTTGAAGAAACATGCAATCTGGATGGTTGTAAGATAATAGAAGATAGGTTGATGGCTGTTTAAGTAAACCATAAATGTGTATATTAGTTAAGCCGTTATGGGCTGTTATGGGTTGTTAGGTTAGTAGTTTTTAATTATCTTGATTTGCTGCAATTTGTTGTGAGATTAGTTTAACTTGCATACGAATTGCACAAATGCTTCCGTGGACTGTGGTGTATATATTTGTAAAAAACCTCTTTATCATTTCCATAACAGAAAAGGAGAATCTCTCTCTCTAACCGACTACCTATCTTCTTCTTCCTCACACCACTGAAGCCCTAGTTTTGCAACATGGTATCAGAGCGCCATTATCACCGCAAATAACCTTCCGATCGGCACTGTGTGCTCCGACTATGACCAGCATGGGGGACGATCAAGTTTCTGGCAGAATGGAGATTTCTCCTGCGGGCTCGAATGCCTCAACTGCCATTGATCGTCCTCAAAGCCCTTTCTTCATGCATTACTCGGATAATCCGGGATTGACACTTGTTTCTCAATTGCTCACCGGAACAATTATGTTTCTGCAGGTAGATGCGCCGAAGGCCAGCGCTTTCCGTAAAACAAAGCTTGGTTTTATTGACGGGCACGATCACCAGACCTCCAGCTACTGACGGCTCCCTTCTCCATTCATGGCTACGAAATAACAATATAGTCATTGCTTGGCTTCTGAATTCCGTTTCCAAGGAGATCTCTAAAAGAATTTTGTACTCTGAATCGGCCTTTGAGATCTGGTGTGATCTGCGTGAGAGGTTCCAACAGAGCAATGGACCTCGGATCTTCCAACTGCGTAGAGAACTGATGAATCTCCGACAAGGATCAGATTCAGTATCACTGTATTTTACAAAACTCAAATCTCTTTGGGAAGAGATCACCAATTTCAGGCCACAGTGTACTTGTGGACGATGTTCCTGTGGAGGATTGAAGGATCCGAACTTACATTTTCACACAGTATGTATTGACATTTTTTATGGGTTTAAATGAGACATTCACAAATGCACGATCTCAGGTATTACTCATTGACCCTATTCCCTCCATTAACCGTGTTTTTGCACTCATCTCTCAAGAAGAAAAACAACAAACACTTGGTGGGCAATTTTCGATTCCACAAGAATCCTTACACGGTATGGCAATGTTTGCAAGAATGATCAGCATTAACCAAAAATTAGAAAAGAGCGACCTCTGTACTTATTGTAAGATTCCTGGACGCCATCGACAAATGCTATAAACTCAATGGAGTATCCTTCTGGATATAAGCCTAGATAGAAGTCTGCTATTGCCGCCAACATTAAGGTCTCTGAACTTCCACCAGTCCTCAGAACAACCCATGGTCACTCTTAGTGATGCTCAGTTTAACCAGCTCCTCACTGGCGCTGTCCGTGCCTTATTCTCGGTTTCCTCTTCATCTTCTTTCCATTAGAGGCATCTTCAGGGGATGTCACGACGGTATGTGATGACCATGGTATGACTCTTGTTAATCACTTGACACCGATATGGTTAATAGACTCTGGTGCATCCCGACACATATGTGCTAATCGTTCTCTATTCACCACATTCAAACCATTACACAACTCCATGGTGACTTTGCCTAACCATACTAGTTTACCGGCTTTCTTTTTTAGGAGATGTGATGATCAATGACTGCTTGATTTTAAGAGATGTTTTGTTTGTGCCTGGTTTCAAATTTAATCTCATCTCTGTTAGTGCTTTCACTCTCAACTCGTCCCTTGTGGTTTTGTTTTCGGATGATGGATTTCTCATCCAGGATATCAACAAGAAGATGATTAGCAAGGGTAGGAGATGGAATGACCTGTACCTGTACCAAGTTGATGCGTCTCTTGTCAGCATTGTGATGAACAAGGTTTCGGCTCATGTCTGGCATGAATGCCTTGGACATCCCTCAATGCAAAAATTACGCTCTTTGAAGACTATTTTAGATTTCTCTGAATGTAGTAGTACCAAGCCCTGCTTTGTTTGTCCATTGGCTAAGCAAAAACGTTTACAGGTTCTACCTCATAACAATCTAGCTGATAAACCCTTTGATATTGTTCATTGTGACATATGGGGATCGTTTCATCGGACTTCTCATGCTGTCCTCAGATTTTTTGTTACATTAGTTGATGATTGTACACGGTTCTGCTAGGTTTACTTGATGAAGAATAAATCAGATGTGCACCACATTATTCCTTGGTTTTGTAATATGGTCACCACTCAGTTTGATACCAAGATCAATATATTTCGATCAGACAATGCAAAAGAGTTGGCGTTCGGAGTTTTTTGCTTCCATAGGGACTCTTCATCAATATTCTTGTGTCGAGAGTTCTCAACAGAACTCTGTAGTCGAAAGGAAGCATCAACATTTACTTAATGTGGCCCGTGCTTTGTTTTTCCAGTCTCGGGTTCCTCTCACATTCTGGTCTGGGTGTATCCTGACTGCTGCCTATATCATTAATCGAACACCTACATCTCTGTTGAAGGATAAGTCTCCATTTGCAGTCCTCTATGACAAAGAGGTTGATTATTCAGTTTTATGGGTTTTTGGGTGTTTGACATTTGCTTCAACTCTTACTGCCCACCGCACCAAATTCCAGCTCGGTGCCCATATGAGTGTGTTTCTTGGTTACCCTCCTGGAGTCAAAGGATACCGCCTCTATGATATTGCCACAAAAGAGTTCTTCATTTCCCGTGATGTGGTGTTCCATGAAGGGTTTTTCCCTTTTCATTCATTGACTATCAAGCCTCTTGTCATGGATCCCTTTATGGACTTTGTTCTCCCCACGTCACAAGCTATAGCACCCACTACTTTCTCCCATAATTTTCCCATAGCACCCGCACTTGCTTCTCCACCTACATCTACCCCACCCTCGGTTGCATCGAAGTTACCTTTGGCTACGAACCCCATTTCAACCCCCTCTCAAAGTCTCACCTCTATAGTCCCTCCGTCTCTTGAGATCCGATGTTCCACTCGGGTCACCACCATGCCCAAATATCTCCATGATTTTCACTGCGGACAACTCACTTCTTCTAGTCCCAAGTATGCAGTGTCCCCCCACTCTCTTTCTCACGTATTGCCTTATGATCTCTTATCCCCATCCCACCAGGCCTTTGCTCTCTCAGTCTCCATGCATTTTGAGCCACAATACTATCACCAAGCAGTTAAGCGGACCTTTGGCGACAGCCATACGCTGAAGAATTCTAGTCATGGAATCCGATGGCACATATTACGTAGTCTCATTACGGTAGCAAACTCCCATTGGTTGTCAGTTGGATATTCAAACATAAATTTAATCTTGATGGGACCCTTGCTTGTCACAAAGCTGTTTGGTTGCGAAGAGATAAATCAGCGTGAGGCATTGACCACTCATTTTCGCGATTAGTAAAGTGATGTGGAGTCCTTCTTACTTTAGCTGCCTCCCACAGTTGGTTTTTGGCTCAACTTGATGTTAACAATGCCTTCCTTAATGACAATTTATATAAAGAAGTATACATTGACCTTCCTTTGGGATATCACCCTTGGGGGTAGCATTTACCTAGCTCTACCAAGCTGGTTTGCGAGCTTCATAAGAATACATTGTAGTGCAAGCGAGCTTCCCGCTAATGGAACGTAAAGTTTACTCAGCTATGCCGATCTTGGGTTTCCCAGGTCGAAGCCAACCACTCTTTATTCACGAAAGGTCATTGCTAATTTATTTGCGGTAGTCACAGTCTATAATGATGATATTATCGTTGCTAGCCCAAATGCGGCCATTGCCTCTACCGTGAAAGCTTACTTAAGCTCTAAGTTTAAGTTGAAGGATTTGGGACCTCTCAAGTTTTTTTCTTGGCCTCGAGGTTGCCCGCTCTATGGCTGGTATCATGCTTTACCAACGGCAATAGACATTGCAATTACTCAAGGATTTTGGTTTTCTTGGTTCTAAACCAAAATCTACACCCATGGATCCTTAGGGTTGCCCTTCATCGTCACGATGGTGATCCCATCTCTGACCCCACCTCCTATCACAGCTTGGTTGGTCGCTTATTATATCTCACTATTATGAGACTGGACATCACATTTGTGGTCCATTCGCCCGATTCAACTATAATCCCAGTACCTCTCATGTACAGCGGGGTCACGCATATACTGCGATCTTAAGGGCACCGCGATTGTCACGCCTCGAATCCAGGGTCCGTGACAACGATCAACTTTGCGGAATACCTTGTGTGGACACTTGGGTAACTTGATGTGATGTCACATCACTTTGCATCCGTTTAGGATTATGCTTTTCAATGACATGTAACGCATCTTTCCACGGGCATAGGCAATCATTTCCATATAAATACACTAGACTATCACCTGAGCAGTCTATACGAATTTGATCACAACTCTTTTATACAAAAACATATGCACATGTCGGGCCAGTGTTGCTACCTGACTGGAAGGGTCCAGCGGAGTGAAGCCAACTATTAGGAAATAAGCTCCTACACGGATTACTCTCCACCTAAATTGCACATACGTCTAGTGTTCACCTGATAATCTGTGGCGATCCACGAAATAAAGCATGCGAGTACATACACGAAATTACACATCTTTATGAATGAGATGTGACTTATCATGCCCGTATCCACGAAAGTCCTCATCGATTCCCTCACACATGCATATACGAATCTTGAGAAGCTTCGTCATTGGTATTTCGCATGACCTTTTCCAAACAAAATCTTTTGGTTTTATAAAACAAAACCCATTGGATATACCTCCAATGTCCATTTGATTTAATCAAATCCTGTGTGTTTATGCATTTGTGGGCCACGGATTTTCGGGTTCTCACCGCAGGACGCCGTGCGCCTTTCAACGCTTTTTGAACTTTCATCGTTGGTTGCGTTTGAACGGTCAGGATTTTTCACACGAAGTATACTACTCTTCTTCTTATACCCTGACACACGTATTTCATGCTATGCAACCATAAGACTCATTTTGGACGTTGTCGTCTGAAACTCATGTTCCTTAGAATGATGAATGATCGCTAACCATGCAGCGCTAGCCCACAGCGCGATACGATGACCATCGTGCATATCTGATGAAAAATCTGCGTCATGTATCTCATATTCATTATCTGTCATATTTCTGTCGACGATTTATAAATCGTCTTACATTACCAAGTACCATGGGTAATTATATAGAAAACATATAATTTACATCAAATTCGTACTAATATCTCTCTTGCACATATATCGGCATATTTACAACACGACTCAACATGTTATTTAATTTCAATGATAAAAAAAAAAAGTACCAACTAATGATTTCCATTGGCATTAAATCTGGCCCGTACTAGGCCTTAAAATATCCCCAATTCGATCCGAGTACATATTTTTTCATTTTATTTATTTATTTATTTTTGTCAAATTTCAAGACAATCTTTAACGGCTATAAATTCAGCCATTAAATAGTCCTGAAACTTCGGCCTTGTTCCCGAAAAATAGTTCACCAGCCAAAATCCTGTATTTCCAGCTGTCTCGAAACGAAATCGGTCACGAATCTGAGCCTTCAAAACCTAGCCACTGTTTGTCCAGAAAAATAGTCCCGATGTTCGAAGAATTTAATTTGTGTTTGGGAACCACCGCGGTCATTCTGACTCTTAATGAGGCAGGTATAGGAAAACCCTACCTCTTGGGCCGGCCAGAAAAATTCGGATTTCGGTACCCAAGCATAGCTCTCGTTACGTGATCCAACTTTAGTTGCCGATTTATTGAGCTCAAGTATTGGAGCCAGGAAAATCTTGCTTTTCTCTCTCCTTCGCTTTCTCTCCCTTTACCGCTGTTTTCCTTTTTTCTTTTTTTATTTCTTTCCTATTTCTTTTCTTTCTTTTTTTCTTTTCTCCTCCTTCTCCACCGAATTGGTTATCTACCAATTTGGTCTTCTTCTTCCCTTAAGATATTTATCTCCTCTACATTTATTGACTTGACCACGTAAAAATTTAAGAGATGAGCCATGTGTGTTTTAATCCCCACAAATCAAGTGCCATGTGTACATGGGCGCATAATTTAAGTGTCATTTCTTCTGGCACGCCATTTATCGTGCGTGTGTCCATCTTCTAAGATGCCATTTGGCATCCATAGTCATCTTATGGCATCCTCATGTGTCGCTATTCGATTAATCTCGAAAAATGTGAGAGTCGACAATTTTGGGTGTGAGGGATTCGGTAGTGTAGATTTTGCGAGGCAGATTAGCCGGTGGTCAGTTTCATCGTCAAGATCTAGAAAATTTCAGTTTTCCGCTGCGCTATAGCGGTAAATTCTTTGTTTAATTTTTCGGAAAATTGAATTTTCACAGAGTTTATTGTTAGGTTATTTTTCTCCGCCTCTTCGTCCTTGCAGTTATGAGCTTTTCTTGATGTTGATTGGGCCACTTGTTAGGATTCCCAGCGGTTAGCCACTGGTTTTTGCACCTTCCTTGGTGATTTTTGATTTCCTGGAAATCCAAGAAGTAACACATTGTCGCGCTCTTGGTGGTACGAATATCGGCGTATTCTTGGCTTTCTGACAAGTTAACTCATTTGGTTACAACAATTGCTCCATGATTTTCATATCTCTTCGTGTGGACCTACTTTACTTTTTTTGCGATAACCAAGCCACAGTCCATATAGCTCATAATCCTGTATTCCATGAACATACAAAACACATTGAGATTGATTGTTATTTTGTTTGGGATCGGATCCATTCTGTAACATCCCGAAATATACCCTAGTAGTTTTCGGAGTTGTTTAGGGTATATTATAAGCTAAATGGAAATTTTCGGAAATAAAATAAGGGACCCGAAATGCATATTAGAGACAAGGGTAAAGTGGACATTTACCACTTGAGGATATAAATGGCATAAATGAATAAGTTGAAATGCAATTATGGAAATTGTGAAAAGATGGGATCTTAAAGTATGATGTAGTAACATAGTTAGAGTGATTAATAAAGAGAGAAAGGACTAAATTGCAAATAAAGAAAGTTAACCCAAAAATGGGTTTTATTTGAAGGCCAAACATGGCCTTAACAAGACATGGATTAAAGACTAAAATTGGTCTCCATTTTGGGAGAGCTCAAAAACGGATGGGAGAAGGAGAAGAGAAGAGGAAGAGGAAGAAGAAGAAGAGAAGAAGAGGAAGAGGAGATCAAGCAAAAAGGTATGGAAACTCACCTTGATTATGGATTCTATGAGATTTGGTATGGATCTTTGGTTTTGTATGGTTATTATCTTGCCTCAAACCTAGGGTTTGTTAGGATTTCATCCTAACCAAAGAAGTATTGAAATTAGGGTTGGTAAAACTCTAAAAGGCATAAGATGATTATAGAATCCTCCTTTTAAGTTGGATTCATGGGTTAATTGAGAGTAATTGAGTTAGGGTTTAGAAAAAACCCTAACTAATCATCATGTTTGGTTTGAGTATGGGTTGTGATCCATATTAGAATGGTTTTGGAAGAAAGTAATGGAAAAGTTTTGAAGAAAGATAGGTAATGAAAGATGAATTGAGCAAAATTGAGATTATAGGATGAATTTGGTGTGGTTTTGAGGTGTAAGATAAGTATAGAGTTGAATTGGGTAGAAAAATATGGAAAAAGTGCAGAAAAGCCCACATTCTGGGCAAAGTCGAGCACATGTAATACGTACGGGTAAAGGGTGTCTGGGGTACATGTAGTGCTTTCTGTTTTCAGTTTCGACCAGTTTTGTATTTTAGCCATAAATTGCTCATTTCTTATCCGATTTGAGTGATTGAGTGGATAATTAAAAATTTGAAGCAAAGAGAATAAAACATCGAGAAATAGGCATCGTCAAATTCTGACTCTAAGTGGTCGAAAATTCACTCAAAGTATATTATAATCCAGCCAAATTATGTAGTTTGCTCTTAAGGTAGTTGGATTGTTTTGGAGTAACTTGAGTTTCGGTGCTCCGATTGCTGGAGTGATTCCAGTTGGAAATGAGCCATAGCACCTTAGCTTCAAATGAATATAAAAGAACCAGAGATTCAGGTATGAAGTTAAGCCTCCCCTGAAAAAATAAAATTCAGACTATTCTAGTGTAATCGGGTAAACCGACTAGTTGGCATGAAAATGCCATAACTTTAGTCGGATGATTCAATTGGAATGATTCCAATTTCTAAGAAAAGTAGATGCATTGAGGGACAAGAATACATGAACGATGTGTGAATACATCAGTATTCCTGTATAAGTATCTGAAATGCCATATGGAATAGGCATGAAACCTGAAAAAGATATGAAACATGAAAACGAACTGAAATATGAATTTGAACATGAATATGAAAGATAAAATGTCATGATCATAGAATATGATTAAGAAATGTTATAAGTTCTGAAAGACATATGACAATTTGACTACCTAGGACCGAAGAATGAATGAGTGGACGTCCTGTTGGTGCACTCCGGCACTCACGGTTGGTGCTCGGCACTCTGTTGGTAGCCGGCACTCCTTGGTTGGTGCTCACGGCACTCTGGCTGCGTGGTTAGCCACGTTTTGAATGGAGTGCTTTGGCACTCTGGCCCAGTGCTCTACGGCACTCACATTTGCGTGAGTAGGCACGTCCTGATTGGTGCTCCGGCACTCACGCTGAATCTTCACGGCACTCGCATTGCGTGGCGGGCACGTCTGTCACGGTCTTCTGGCGCCGATGCTATATGTGCAGCCGGGTACTTATTGTCTTTGCGTCTACTCATTTCTTATAATTGGTCTAAGTAGTCAGACAAACATATGGTAAAGCACTGAATAATGAATAAGAGTAAAGATCTGAATGTATCTCTATATCTGATTAAGTTCTGTGGTACCTACGGGTACTCTTGTATCTGATTAAGTTCTGTGGTACCTACGGGTACTCCTGTATCTGATTAAGTTCTGTAGTACCCACGGGTACTCTTGTATCCCGATAACATAAGTAAGTTACATGTGCCCACGGGTACTCTGCTCTATCTCGGTAAAGTAAAGTTAAGTTACGTAATATAAGTAGTAGTCCGATGGTACACTACGGTACCTCCGTCGAAAGTGTAACTGCGAATATGGTTATGATTTAAACCAATAATCTCTCTTTGTTATTGGATATGTTAGAATTTGTATGAATCCAGGGTATATGTATACATTTGTGATCCATATTTGCTATGGACTAATGTCCATATCTGAATGTATCGCATAATTCGTATGTTAGGCTTATCGTACCTACGAATTCACGCCGCCGCAAGAATAAGATCAGTAAAACGATAATAAGTTACGTAATACGAGTAAAAGATCAGTAAGATAAGTATACGCTACGTAAGACATGTATAAGATCTAAAATACATGTCTAAGTTACATGTCTGATATAAGATAAAAGTAAGATAAGTATACGCTCTGTAGGAACACATGTATGAATCTAAAATACATGTCTAAGTTACGTAATACAGGTATAAGATCGTAAGATAAGTATATGCTCGTAAGACATGTATAAGATACATCTGAGGCAGTTTAGTAATACAAGTATAAGATGTAAGGCCAGTATAAGATCAGAAGACAAAAAGAGAATAAGCTCAGTAACCTGAAGTATAAGATGAAAGCAAAGACTAGAATAGAATCACATGACACAAGTATACTACGTAAGACATGTATAAGATGCGGGAAATACATGTATAAGTTCTATAATACATGTATAAAATCGAAATATACATGTATATGCTCAAATGTCTGAGGATAAAATCCGAAATCTTAGGGATATCTTTCTGTAGTAAAGTATAAGATAAATCTTGGAAATAAGTTACCTTAGTACCTATGGGTACCTGCGTACATGATTAAACTCGGTAATACCCTCGGGTACTTTCGTATAAGGATAAGTTACGTAATACCGATTCTCCACAGTTACGTAATCTACGTGATACCTCTACGGGTACCCTCCAGAGACATATATAAAATTCAGAAATTAGGATAAGTATGAGTTACGCCAAACTCCTACGGGAGATCTGAAATAGATATAAATACGTCGTGTTTAGGTACCTCTGTATAAGCATAAAAGTTACGTAACTCTACGAGAGATGCGGATAAGTATCGGTCGACATAAGTTCGAGTAGGTATCCTTTGGGAATCACGAACTGAATTATAAGTCGAGGCAAATACTTGATATAAGTCGCAATATATGTCCTTTGGAGATTTGAATAGGTATGTGTAATCTGGGAGATGCATAAGAATAAACTGTATAAGTATTAGATCCAGAATAAGAATAAGTCTATTTATAAGTGTAAAGACCAGTAAGTATAAGTTTGTTATAAGTATAAGTAAAAGTTCGATCTAGCATCACGAGAGAGATGTGAACAAGCATAAAGTTTGTTATAAGGAATAAGTATGTATGCAAAATTGTTATAAAATTCACGAAGATTCCGATTGTGATGCCCCCACATTTCAGGAAATTAAGTTATTCTGTCAGCCTGCCGGAAAATCTATACATCTCGTATCACAAGACGCATACGATAAAAATAGCCACTTGGGCCTGCGCCAAACACTCATCAAATACATACAACTATATTCCAATAGTTCAACTCCACAAAATCTATATCCCAACATTACCATATTACGATTCAAGAGTTATAACATTTCTCTTAATACGAATACATGTCATCTATAGTCATATATGTACTCCAAAAACATCAAATCCTGGCAAACTTCAAAATCGGTCTCTAAGAAGCCAGTCTTCTCAGACACTCTTGTACTGAAAAAAATGTTCCTTGTGAGGGTGAGCTATCGCGGTGGTGGAATCGCACAAATGGAGTTCTTTCTCACTAGGGGTGCAATCTGATGCTTGATTTAAACACACACTCGAGTAAATCGTGATCTGCTTGAATGTCTACATAGTCACTCCATGTCACGAGTCCTCAAATGCTCACACTTTTTAAGCCATGTATGAGAAAATAATCATTTTCAAAACAAAACACATGTTGTTCTTGAAAATATACTATTACAGAATTATTCGTTAAAAGTATGGACTACCCTCGAGGTGAATTGGTTGGTGAGCTTTGAAGCAGTCATGGTCTCATCGGAGTATGATCTGTTGGACCATCTCCCGACCCGATTCTCGCAGGCTATCATCTGTGAAATTCCTTTCGCAACCATGTCCGTTTTTACAAAAACCATGTCATGCACTCACCTAACTTCGTTTACCCGATTGCATATGAATGCATTGCCATTTTCAAAATCATTTTCAATATATCCCGATATGCATATTTTTCAATCAACTACAATTACACACATGTAATTCAACACATCAACCATCACCCAGATTTAGCTCACTTGAGAAAATTACAATCCTAAATCTCCAATAGCCTACACACACAATTATATTCCCGCTATAATTGGCGACCTCATGTTAACACATCAAGCATTAACCTATTAATTTCTTTAATCCAACTAACTCCCGAGTGGCTCGGCAGGCAATTTACAATACCATCTCCGATGGCTTTGCCGCGATTTTATTCCATATAATTGTGTCATTGTGTATTAATACATTAAAATCATGTCTTAACCTATCTATTTCCACATACCAAGCCATTCATTTCAAAATTCAAGCACCTGATACATGGACGTTTTGGTCCAATTTGCTGCAACCGGGACTGTTTTATAGTCCCAGCAGGCGCAAGTGGGCTGTCCACGGGCGCATCCCTCCTCCTACGTGGTTCCTCTTGGTGGGCAAGATTCCATACCCATTTTAAGGTCTCCTACTCACGGAGCACAATTTATTATATAAATTGCTTGATACAATTGGCCAAATCAGTCCCTAAGCGATCGGATTTGATAAAAATATCCCAAAATTTCACGCCGGTTAAAGAGATTTGGGCCCAGTCAAAAGCGACATCACGGCACCAATCGACTCAAACATCACAAAACACTTAAATAAAATTAGCAAAACATGTAGGATAAAACCTACCTCACGGAGTTTGTGAAAACTCGGCCGTGCCACGTGTAGTCCTCGATGTGTAGAACCACTTTTGCTTTTGGTGAAATCAAGCCAGTCGGATTAATGGGATCTTAGAGAGAGTAGCGCTCTCTCTCTAGAAAATCAATTCTCCGATCCCTTGTCGAATTCCCTCCTCACACGTTTTTCCACCAATGGAGAAGCCAGCTATTCACTATATTTCTTTTATTTCTTAATTTCTCTTTGTTTTCTTTTCTCCCTTTCCTTTTATTATTTTTCTTTTCCTTTTTGCTTTCCTTTTCTCTTTCTGGCTTCTCATCTCAACTGTTTTTCTCTTGGCATTTCTCATCTGTTGGAGCGTGTGTATGGGTCGAGGGCTTTCCTCCTCATTGCACAGCTCATACCATTTGTGTGGTGCACATTTCCTTCCGTTTTCGCTATTTCTTAATTCTTTTTTGCATCACGCGC
Organism: Tetrastigma voinierianum; assembly: GCA_016808115.1. Classification (NCBI taxonomy): domain Eukaryota; kingdom Viridiplantae; phylum Streptophyta; class Magnoliopsida; order Vitales; family Vitaceae; genus Tetrastigma; species Tetrastigma voinierianum. The sequence goes on along the minus strand of JAEQBH010006497.1, from coordinate 65,424 downwards.
CTGTGTGGCTCATTGTGAGCCATTCGCGCAGTAGACCACATGGCTCTTGCCAAGTGTCACACTCTTAGGGTGCCACTTAATGGCATCCCACTAACCTTCTTAGTGTGTCGTGAGCTTTACGTCTCGAATGGCGTGGTATTTGTCTGAAATCCAACGAGGTCGACGTGATGGCTAATTTCGAGGCGATTTCAGCGGAGAAGTCGGTTTCGTGGTCGAGATGCAGAAAATTTCGGATTTTACGAGTACGATTTTGCCCTTTTGAGAAAATTGGAATTTTCTCGGGTCTACATTCTCCCCTCCTTAAAAAAAATTTCGTCCCAAAATTCCTATACGCATCAACCACGTGCATATGTAGCCTCACTGACTCAAGACCGTGTATGCAGTATGATAACCCGGCTAAGATTACGATGCCGACAACTCGATGAGCATCGACTCATTCATGTCGAGAATGGCATTAACCTTATCGTCTCACCACCCTAAGGTCCACCATGCTTAGACTGCGCAACTCACGGGGCCAGATTTTGAAGAAATGGGTTATGGATTTGATGTTTTGGATAATATGTATTAGAATTATAGATTTTAATATGTATTTGTATTAAGAGAAATGTTATAACTCTTGAATCATGTAATATATTGGTTGGGATATAGATTTTGTGAGTTGAACTATTGGAATATAGTTGGGTATATTTGATGAGTGTTGATGCAGGGGCCCAAGTGGCCATTTTTACTCAGGTATGCGTCGTGATATGAGGCATTATAGATTTTCAGCGAGTTGTGGTGTCAGCGGACCCCGAGGAAATGGGGCGTCACACCGATATCTGTTATTGTTTTATGATATTTGTGATTCAGTATAAATGCTTGTGTCTCTGTATAAGATATGTTTCCCACTAAGCGTAAAGCTTAGCACGGGTTTCATCCGGAATTAACAGGTATAAGACATGCGAAGACATGCTTGTCTGGTGCCCCAGACTGACACCGATGGGTTCATCATAGTAGATTATGCGCTCACGAGATATGTAATTGGAATGTAAAGTTGTTTTTAATATATATAAGTAAATGGGACTCAGTTATATGTGTCACCAGATTTTGATGGACACCACTCGTCAAGTAGTTCTTTTGATTTGTATATAATATTTTGATTCTGTTATAATATGTGGGCCCATACCCCTGGTCTGAGATCGACTTTAAAAAAAAAAAAATCAATTAAAGAGTCCGATTATGGTCTCACACTCCGAACTCCGATTCGGATCCGCAATCGGGTCGGGCCAGGGGTCGGGGTGTGAGCCTGATCAAACGTGTTAGGCTTCTTCTTGTTCGTTCTCACTTATACAGCTCGTGACCTTCTCACAGCCTTTACGCCTCTCGCCTTCTTCGCTATTATCAAGATGGGAGTGCAAAACCTTTTCAGTCCATCTTAAGGGGGAGTATTATAGAGATAGGTTGATGATTGTTTAGTTAAACCATAAATGTATATATTAGTTAAGCCGTTATTGGTTATTAGGTTAGTAGTTTTTAATTATCTTGATTTGTTGCAATTAGTTGTGAGATCAGTTTCTTTACATATCACTGCTCAAGTGAACTGTGGTGTATATATTTTGAAATCTCTTTATCATTTCCATAACATAAAAAGAGAATCTCTTTCTCTACCCGACTACGTATCTTCTTCTTCCTCACATCACCAAAGCCCTAGTTTTGCAACAGATAAGGGTTTGTGATGTGAATTACGTGCAAATGCAATTGGTTTACCATGTTTTCCCTTTTCATGCCTAGGGCTAAGGCTGAAACTTGGTTGTATCATTGGATTGATAACTGATGAGCTACCCTAGAAATTGGAATCTACAAGAAATCATACCTTACTTCGTGGGGATCTTTCCAATTTATAGGGCTCGGTTCCCAAATCTCCATTCTTATTTTAGGAATAAGATCTGTTTTTCCTTATTAAGGGATAAGATCTGTTTTTCCTTATCAAGGATTATCCTTTTAAGGGATAAGATACGTTTTTCCTTATCAAGGATTATCCTTCCAAATAAAGGATTTAGAAATTAGGAAATTCAGGGATAAATATCTGCTTTGTGTATTTTCCCATAACAAATTTCCCATATGTGGTGAGATGGCCGGTTGGGGGGACTCGGGATCCCAGATGGGTTATAGAATTTAGATCACGGTGGGTTCCTTGTGGTTTTTTTTTTTTTTTTTTTTTTTTTTTTTTTTTTTTTTAAATCCCTGAGTGGGTCGCCTTAGGCCGCTTCATGAGGCGGGTCAAGTAGTGGGCCCAGCGGGTATAGAACATTGGTGAATGGGTGCGGGCACAAAAAGCCGTAGTACTCACCCAGTGGGTCGGGGCTGTTAGAATTTTGGGTGGATTGGGCCCCGAGCCCATGGTACCCTGATACCCCCTTTTCTGCTAAGGAGCGGTTATCCCGATGGGAAAAGAAAGCGTGTTTGGTAGCCTAGTAGCTGGGAGCGACCAGATGATCAATGTTGGTATGTTCGATGTGATTCTCTAACTTTGGGATTCACATTTGATGTGATCGCTTAGGATACCCTTGTTTGGAGGAGTCTCATAAAGGTTAAGAGGGTGTGGTTCCTTTGTGCCATTGGTGATCCGCAGTCTTTCAGAAAGGTCGATTAAGGCGTTGTCAGATCGGACTTAGAGGATTCTTTGAATGAAGGATGATTCGTGGAAGCGGTTTGAGCGTGATTTCCATGCATGAACTAGTCCCCGAAGATTGCAAAGATTAGTAGTCGGAATTGAACCAGTATTCTAGATTAGCCTTTAGGTGGTTCTAAAACTTGAATGGAATCCTCTGCATTGAGACACCCCTCCACGAAGCGACATGGTTCACCCAGCCTTCCTTTCCACTTCCATAGGACCTTTCTTCTTCAGCTTCAGCTTCTTTCCTCGTTTTCGGCCTCCGCACCCATAATTGCTTTTGTTTGAGCTCTGTATTTGATCTGGATGGATCATTTAGTCATAGTATGATCACTTTGTAAAAATGATGCCGTGTAATTACGAACGTCTTTTAGCGTGATTAATGAATTTATATTTCTTGAAATTCCTACGTACTTGCATGCATTGTCCCACGTACTTGTCGATTCTGGCTAATATGAGGACTGATTCTTATGGCGAGAAGGCTACGGTATTGACATGCTTTGATTGATATTGTATAGGGCAGAAATTTCAATTTACGGAATAAGAGTAAAATTGTAAATTGATTACAAAATTGTAATTCTGATTTAAAAAATCAGTAATTAATTCTCTAGATCTCGGATGATGAAGCGGATTGCAGATTGGAATGGGTAAGCGAAATCTAGTTAGCATGTAAAATTTCGCGGAATTTCTTTGAGACGGTCGAATTAAACGCGTTTTGAGCATCGCGGTTTGGAGTCTGAAATGTCGATTCCCCGATCTGACGAAGGCCTGATAGCATGTACTCATGTACCATAAGTGGTATGAGTAGAGAAATGATGAAAATGGATGGCCGAGATAGTGCCGAAAATCAAATCTGGTAAAAGAGGGACATGATGGTCATTTAGAGATTTGATATTTAAGTCACAAAAGGACAAAATAGCTAATAGGACATGTACCAGTAAAGAAGGCAAGCAATGAAAATCGAGGAAAGAGAGACAGTAGCCATGGAGAATTCGTTTTTAGAGAAGCTTAGAAGCCTCTCTAGATTCTAAGAGATCTAGTGGATTGGCGGTCTTGACACAAGAAGGAAAGCGTTCTCGCGGAGCCGAGCTGCGCGTGGACCCCGGGTTCGCGGTTGCGACAACTCAAGAGGTGAGGATTTTCTCACTACTTGCGTTTTATTCCCATTTTTAAGGGATTTTTCATTCCAGGTTGATTTGGCAGGGCGTGAGGGGGCAGTTTAGTGGAGATCCCGAACATGGGAATGAAGATTATTAAATTTATTGGGGATTTTCTCACCATCGTATTTGAAATTAGGGGCTGTTTGGGTCTTTTAATTCAAGAATTTATGCTTTAAATCATGCTTGAGATGAATAAATGCCGGGAATGGGCTGTTGATCGGCCCTAAAACATGGGACCAAATTGTAGGAATTTTGGAGACTTTTCAGAATTGTCAGTGACGATCGAGGAAGCTGATTGGGCTGTTAGGTTGGAATAAATTATGCTTGGAGTGTTTATAAGATATGAAAATGGGTAGAAATTCGGTTCCAAAGGTGGCAAGGGTTGGACATGTGAAATTTTGCCAGTGGACAGCCCCTTCTTGAGACCGGGGCTTATTAAAATTAGTCCGGGTTGTATAGAATTAGATAAAAATCGTCCATGTGTTTTGGTATGAACTTGTATGAAATGAATGGCTTGAGTTGGTGTGGTGTAAAAATCAATAGGTTAATGTAATGAGGATTAACATGGGAGTCACGATTATATGGAATATAATTGTGTGTATAGAATATTGGGAATAAAAATTGTGATTTGCTCAGTGCCATATGGAATATAATTGTGAGCATAAACCATTGAAAGATGAAATTATAGATTACTCGAATTGAGCTAAATTGGAGTGATGCTTGATGTGTTGGAATTACATGTATTGTAATTATAGTTGATTGAAAATATGCGTATTGACATATTGTGTAAATGATTTTGAAAATGGCATAATGCATTTTCCTTATGCCTTTGGGTAGCCTAGAATTAGGTGTGAGTGCATGACAAAGATATTTATAAAAGCGGATATGGTTGCGAGGAATTTCACAGATGATATTCGGAGTGGAGTTGGGAGATGGGCAAGCGGTCATTTCGGATAAAGGGCCAATGGCCCATTGGAAAACTCGCAGCAATTCACCTCGGAGGGTAGTCCCATATTTCTGAATATTTCGGTAGTATATTTTCAGAACAAAAGTTTTTTGTTTGAAAATGATTATTTTCTCATACGCATGGCTTGGGCGAGTGTGGGTGAGTCGATGAGGACTCGTGCATGGGGATGACATGTAGACATTCAGAGTAGGATCATGTATTTACTTGAGTGTGTGTTTACTTTAGACATTGTTGCACTTAGGTGGTGAGTAGCCTTAGGGGCGATTCTCCCTGCGAGCTTTGTCAACTTGTCGTGGGACCCCACTTATTTCGAGGGTCTGAGGGCGCTCGAGAAGGCGATCCATTTTGAAGAAATAGGTTTGTGGCTTGATGGTTTGGACATAACATGTAATGGGAATTCGCAGATTTTAATATATGTTTGTATAAAACAAAAGTGTTATCAACTATTGAATTATTGGGAGATAATTGAAGAATAGTTATGATAATTGATTTTATGAGTATTGGTTTATGAGCCCGGGTTTTACTCATGTTGGGATTATTGCATATATTGGATTGTTTGGGACCCGAGGATATGCGAGGTTATGTATTTAAGGTTGAGCTCTAGGTACAAAGGGAGACACGCTGATTTTCCGAAGTGGTGTCGGGTAACCCGACATCCACTTGTATTCCGCCGGTTGACGGGTAGTCAACGGGCCCTCGGGTTTTGGGCGTCACGGCAGTATCGAGCAGGTATCTACGAATACCTAGGGGCTCGGGTTGGGTATCCATCACCACTGGGTGGTTTGATGAATGGAGTATAGGTGTATTTGAAACCTAGAGAATGAGGGCTTGGGCTTAGGCTGTAGTCGTGTAAGAGCATCACTACTAGGTGTGGTTTGATGTTGAGTTTAGGTATGGGATTACCTAGGAAAATCACGGGACAAAACTAGGACACTACGTGCACGTGTGTTGATGTGTTTTGTGTGATTTTGTGAATGATTTGGTGAATTATTGTATGATGGTGTGTATGCCATGTTTTATATGTGTTGTGGAAATGTTGTGTGCTTAGTACTTAGCACATGGAGGTATTAGAAAATTTGTGAAGTTTTACAGTGTACAAAAACTGGAAAAGAAGATAGAAAAAAATTAAATTTTATAAATTTATTTGGCTATCGAATTGATGAAAATAATTTTCTAAGTTGAAGAAAATGGAAGAAAATAAATTTTTATAAATTTATTTGAGATGAAAAATAATTTTATAAGATTTTATAGAATGTAAAATCTAAGAAAATGGGGTTAAATAAATTTTTATAAATTTATTTGAGTATTAGAGAGTGTGAAAAAAAAAAATTTGATTTTAGTGATTTTTTTAAGATTTTCCGGTCTTTGGAAATAGAAAAAAAAAAAATATATATAATAATTATAATGAAAAAACGAAAATTTTTTTTTTTCTTTTGGTGTAAAAGTACTGGGCCAGGCTCTTGCTTGATTGTGTTTCGAAGGGTGTATTGCAATCTTTGGATTTTATATTGCGAGATTTGGCTTGAAGAGCAAAAAAATTGTTTTGCAAGGCCAGGTTTTGTATCGTGACATAGGGGCACGGCCGACGAGGGGAAGTGTCTTCTTGATCTGACATCTTTGGGCGCCACGGCGGGAGAGCGTTGCCTTTAGCCCAAGCGCTTGGCCCAGAAGCGTCTTTAGGCAAGCGCTTAGTATATATATATACCCTTAATAATAATGTCATATGGCCGTATATAGAATGTATAATATATATATAATAATAGTATTATATAGCCTTAATATGGCCCAAACATATGAGAGCTCACAATATTCTGTAATATAGCCTTATAGTATAACTAGCGTCGCTAGCCTTTAAGCCTTATAACTTTAGTATGGTAGCGAAGCTATGCAGTACTGACAGGATTTTCAAATAGGTTTTTCGACTCGATATTTTCTTTGAGTCGATGAAATGAGCTCTTTATTCGTATGAAATAAATTTTTCGAAAAAAAAAAAATTTATTAAATTCAAATAAAATCCAAATAAAATCAAATAAATTTTGATAAAATTTTTCGAAAAATGAAATTTTCAAAAATAAAATTTTGAAAATAAAATTTCATTGAAAACAATATTTAAGCAACGAAATTGATTACGTATACAGCTGAGTTATGTGTATGATTGGTGTCTCGAAATTTGTGGTTATGCCTTAGGAATCTTTGTATTGAATGCTATCATTTGAAATCGTGAATTACTTGCGGTAGTTGCGTAGAAATTATATGCATGGTGAAATGCGTATAGGAAAAGGAATTAAATACTAAGGTTATAGGTTATGACCTTAGGGATTTAGATCTTAGAAGGAACAAGAGGGCATAGAACCTTCTTAAAATAAATAAATAAATTGGTAGTTTGAGTGCTTCCTTAGGAAATGAAACGGTCAGTTCATGAGTTGTCGAATCTATTAGTAATCGGCATCTGCATTTATAGTTGGCGAAAGAGAGAGTTAACGAATTACCTTGGGAGCTCGGTGGGTGTAGTTATAAGTTTAGTCATGATACAAACTTCACTGACTTGGTGTCGGAGGATTGGGTATGGTGGGGATGCCTGAAGCGCAGAGAGTACTTGTGGGCGGGACCACGTAGACCGGTCGAGGGTTGAAATATGGCCAGGCGTGGTGGACCTTAGGGTGGTAGACATGTTGGTTGTTGATGTCAGGTTTGACATGGATGAGATGACAACCATCGGGTTATCAGTAATTGGGACCTTAGCCGGGTCATCATACCCGACACGGTCTTGGAGTTAGGTAAGGTTACATATGCACATGGTTGGATGTGTATGTGCGTAGAATTTCGGGACGAAATTCCTTTTAAGGAGGGGAGAATGTAAGACCCGAGAAATTTCAATTTCTGGAATAAGGGTAAAATTGTAAATTTGATTACAAAATTGTAATTACGGTTAAAAATCCGTAATTAATTCTCTAGATCTCGGATGATGAAACGGATTGCAGGTTGATTATGCTCGCGAAATCCCCAGTTAGCGCGTAAATTCCCTTAGATTCTTTGAAGACGGTCGGGTCGTCGCGTTTTGACATCCTTGGTTTAGTGTCGTCGTCGATTTTCGATCTGACGAAAACCTGAAATAGCATGTACTCATGTACCATAAATTAATTCAGTAGAGAAATGATGAAAATGGATGCGTGAGGATAGTCTTAGAAAATCGAATCTGGTAAAGAGGGACATGATGGTCATTTAGGATTTGAAGTATTTAAGTCATAAAGGACAAAATAGTAATAGGACATAGCTATCTGAGCTAAAGGCAAAGCGTGAAAATCAAGGAAGAGAACCCATTAGCCATGGAGAATTCGTTTTTAGAGAGGCTTAAGCTTCTCTCACAGATTCTGAGATCTGTGGTGGCGGTCTTATGAGAGGAAAACGTTAAGAAGTGACTACCAGCGTGGATTTGAGTTTGCGAGTTTTGACAACTCGAGAGGTAGGATTTTCTCCTACTTGCGTTTTATTCCACCCCAAGGGATTTTCCATGTTCCCCATGATTGGTTTGGTAGTAGAAGCCGGTTGTCGATTACGAAACATGGGACAGTGTGGAATTTGTGGGATTTTTCTCCACATCGTAGTGCCGAAATTAGGGTTGTTTGGGTCTTTAATTCAGGAATTTATGCTTTAAATCATGCTTGAGATAGTAAATGCAGGGAATGGGGTACATTGATCGGCCACTAAAACGTAGGACGAAATTGTAGGAAATTTGGAGACTTTTGGGCTGTCAGTAGCCCAGATCGAGCTGGTTGAAGTTTGTTAGGGTTTGGAATAATTATAGTAGGTGTTTATAAGATAGGAAATGGGTAAGAAATTCGGTTCCAGGTGAAACCAAGGTTGGACATGTGAATTGCCGTGGACAGCCCAACTGTGGACAGGCTGTTAAAATCAGTCCAGTTTAATCTCAAATTAGATAAAAATGTCGTCCATGTGTTTTGTTATGAACTTTATGAAATAGATAGCTTGAGTTGGTGTGGTGTAGAAATCGATAGGTTAATGCTTAATGAGGATTAACATGAGGTCACAATTATATGGAATATAATTGTGTGTATAGAGATATTAGGAATAAAAATTGTAGTTGCTCAATTTATATGGAATATAATTGTGAGCACAAACCGTGGAGATGAAATTATGATTGCTCAATTGAAATTTCAAATTGGGTGATACTTGATGTGTTGGAATTACATGTGTGGTATAATTGATTGAAAATATGCGTATTGACATATTGTGTAAATGATTTTGAAAATGACATAATGCGTTTCATATGCATAGTAGCCTAGAATTAGGTGTGAGTGCATGACAAGGTATTTTATAAAGCGGATATGGTTGCGAAGGAATTTCCGCGGATGATATTAGGAGGAATTGGGTTGGGAGATGGCGACGGATCATTTCGGATGAGGACCATGGCGTTTCGGAGAAAGCTAAGACCAGGGTTCACGCCGGATGAGTCGTATTTTCACCAGAATATTTTGGTAGTATATTTTCCAGAGCGAAGTTTTGTTTTGAAAATGATTATTTTCTCATACATGGCCAGAGCGAGTGTGAGTGTGTCGGTGAGGACTCGTGACATGGGGATGACATGTAGACATTAGTAGGATCATGTATTTACTTGGAGTGTGTGTTTACTTTAGACATTGCACTGCGCCCAGGTGGGTGATTAGCCCATGAGGCGATTCTCCTCTTGAGCTTTAGCTCACCGGGTCGATGGGACCCCTTTATTTCGGTCTGAGGAGCGCTCGAGAAGACGATCCATTTTGAAGAAGCAGTTTGTGGCTTGATGGTTTTGGACATAACATGTATTAAATTGTAGATTTTAATATATGTTTGTATAAAACAAGTGTTATCAACTATTGAATTATTGGGGGAGATAATTGAAGAATAGTTATGATAATTGATTTTTATGAGTATTGGTTTATGGCGAGAAGGCATTTTTTACTCATGTTGGGATTATATTGCATATAGTAGTTGTTTGAGACGGGATATGCAGGTTATGTATTTAGGTAGAGCTCTAGTACAAGGGAATTTTCTGCGGAATTTGAGTGTGTCGGGTAACTTGGGCAATCATAATGTCACGTGAGTTGATGGGTAGTGCGGGACCCCAGATTTTGGGGTAAATCACATATTATTGATCTAGGAATGCCATGGTGGTAGCGCTCATTGCGTCTTCTAAGGTGACACAAAGGTCCACGAGTTTGGCCCATGTTTGTTTACTATGCCCTAATAGGCAAATCGTCGCCAAGATTTAAACTGGCAGTGGATGTGATGAGTCAGCGGTGCATTTAATGCGGCCACAGGGCCTAGGCGTTTGGTATATAGGGAACCATCATTGAGTTTTGCCTTCTCTCGTTCCTGTCACATTTGTTTTTACTAGCTTTCTTGGTTAAAAGCTTTGCAGTGCATTTGGTGTGTCTCTGTGTTCTTTCGTGACTGTTTTCGGTCTTACTCGACTTTCATTCTACAGTGATCTTGTTTTCCTTCTTGGGCGTGTTGAATCTTGGTTGGAAAGTGGCCGGTTTTTCGGTGTAATAGGAAGTTACGGGAGATGGTATATTTAGAACCTTTTAGGTCAGGGTAATCATGTAGCTGAAACCAGGAAATTCAGTTGACTACCGTCAACGTAAATCTACATGTCTCGCCGTGAGGCACGTACATGTAAACCAGCGATTAGGCCCCGTATATCCATTGACACAATTATATATTTTATCTGAAAAATGATTTATTTACAATTGTGTTTAATTACAGATACAAAATGGGTCTCTAGCCCAAAATTTTACAAATGACCCCTGCATGAGAAAATAAGAGATAAGGTACATCTTGGCTAGTTTTACTATTAAATCTCTAAACCTATTTAACGTCCCATCCCCCACGCGTCTTCCCGAGCCTAAAAAATATTTGTGTGGGGTAATAAAGCCTCGATGGTAGGTACCACTCTTGAGTTTACTCACACTAAATGTTCTATATCTGATAGCACAAACACCATAACACATGCTAATATATAATAAGTGCATGTATTACTTTTAATTAATTAATAATCATGTGGCCAAACACCAGTAATAACATAAACTTAGCTTTCTATAAGTGAAGCCTACAGCTGCAGTTGATCTTTAGACATACAATTCACACAACATATTATTCCTCATGGCAACAACACACATCACAAATCAAGCAAGCGGTCAGGTGGGCCTGTCTAAACCTGGGATTTATTCATAGGTCCCGAGGCACAGGGCAAGAAATCACGGCCGTCCGGGCCTCAATAATCCCTTCTTTCTACAGAACCCTTAAGCGAAAAGTAAAGCAGTAGGGAAAAAAAAGAAACACCTTGCCCAGGAGTTTGTCGAAACTCCCAAATGCAGTATGTGGCCTCGCGTGTGGCCGACTTTGCCTCTTCTTGTGGAAGCCAGTAAAAACTGAATCCGATCTGTCGTAGATCTTCAGAAGAAAGCGGGGCTTTCTCTCTACAGGCGGAGATCAGACTAATATGAGGGCTCACACACTTACCCTCCGTTTTCTCTTTTATTTTCTTGTTTCATTTTTTAAGTTTGCTTTTCTCTTTTTCCATTTCTCTCTCTCCATTTTCTCTCAATTTCTCCCATTATCTCCTTTTCTCTTTGACTTTTCTCTCTCCTTTTTGAATCATTATCGTATGAGACAAAATGAAATTTCCTCCTAAACGCCTCCCTAAACCCAGACATGTGGCTCTCATTTTCTTATTAACATTTCTTAGTCTCTTTTATGACATCTGTATCTTACATGTGGCTCCAATGTGAGCCATGGGATTCACCTATTCACTATTATTAGTATGGCCGTGCTTTGATCGCGAGTCTTCGTCTCTGGAAGTGCCGTGTGGCATTCTCTAACGCTATGGCATGTGTCATCCGACCTTATAAATACTTGCCAGCGGAATCCCGACCATTCTCGAGTCCGGCCCGAAATTCGACGTGGTAGTTAGATTTCGCGAGACGATTCAAGCCCGGTGGGTCGGTTTGTCATCAGAGATCTAGAAAATTCAGTTTTGGCCAAGAAATTACCATTTTATCACTTCCTTAGGAAATGCAGTTTTCGGGGTCTCATTCTTCCCCCTTAAAAATTTCGTCTGAAATTCCATGCACATGCGCGTCAACCCGCGTGCATATGGGCCTGCACAGCTTGATTCTGCGGGTGTGTAGCGGCCTTCCCCGAGAGGTCACGATCAGCGGCTTGACCTAATGGGCCGATCAGCCAGAATCCATGTCTGAATGATATCCATTCCAGAACCCTTCTTAGGTTCTGACACCCCGAATGAAATTTCCATTGGGTATCCAAATTCGGTCACTCTAGACTCCACATCACTTTCGACTCTAAGTCTATGTGACAACCCACGTAGGTTGTTTTCATCTCGAGGTCACCCCAGGCTCATCCTCGACTCTAAGTCTAGGTGATAACCATATCCTTATGTTCTCACCTCGAGTCTCTCTAGAGCTCACATCCACTCAGCTCCCAAGTGGTGATAGCAGGTGTCCTTGTGTTTTCCTCTCGAGTCACTTAGGCTCCACATCACTCAACCCTAAGTCTGGGTGATAGCCATTTCCAAACAAAGTATTTGTTTTTAAGAAATTTGTGGAGCCAACTCTCAGATATAAATAGTGGACATACTCAGATAATCTATCTTATTGGAATGAACCTAGATGTATATCAAAATTGGGCATACTCAGACGATTGATATTATATGAACGACCACTCAGTGTATCAATTGGGCATACTCAGACGATTTGATATTATATGTGAACTGATCCTCAGATGTATATCGATTGGAATGTCTCAGACGATTGATATTAGATATAGACCGTCCTCCAGAATGTGTAGTGAGGACACCTTTCAGATAAATAATATTGTTGGTGACCCATGAACAATTCTCTCGAAACCCCACCATGCACTCACTCTAATGTTCTAGGATTTCCCTAGTGCATATGAATTGCAATGAAGCTATTTCCATTTTTTCTTAACAGATGCGACTCATTTTAGATGTATGCGTCTTATTAGTCGAGCCTGCTAATCAACACCTGCAGCGGTGTTGACTGCAACCAGTGTACTCCGACAAACCGTGAGCACTTAGCGCGATTATCGATCTCAAGTATGCACGCACCCGTGTTGTCGCGATGTTTTGTGCATGTATAATGCAATTATGCCATATTGTGGCACCCAATCCCAGGGTCCACCATAAGCAAAATCTTAGAGATAACTCACTCATAATCTCGACCTATTAGGTCAACTCTCTACATCCTAGGGAAGAACATCTATACTTGGCTATACAAAGGCCTTAACCTCTAAGCCCCGAATCCAGTATCGGTGTCGGGTATGACAGCCGGCCTAGGTCTCAGTGCGACAACGGAGTGGTTTGTCCAGCTCATCCATGTCAACTGACATCAACAGCGATCGGTCTACCACCTTAAAAAATTATGCGCTTCATTTCTTGTGACTCTGATCTGTCACGACTTGGGAAGACCCTGCGGCCCCTCGGCCTATCGTCTTCTGTAGAAGGTACTCGTATAACACCCGAACTGGCGGTTATAATCTTGGCCACATCTGGATATCCTTACCAAAGCGAGAAGTCTGCTTCTTTCGGGTTGGAAGAAGATGAATCTTCTTTCCTCTTAATTACCGACACCCATTATCCTGGATGCCTCGTATATGCGTCTACTCCTCCACTGGTACACTTTCTTTGCACTAGCATGTCACGATAACGTGATCCACCTCCTACGACCTCATGAGGCTCTTTGGTCGAACTCTTGGTGGTGCTTGGCTGGCACCTCGTGGGCGACCTCTCGATCCTCTCCCTCGACCATCTACATATGTCGAATGGCAGCCAAGATTAATTCAATTTTCATTTCGAGTATCCATTTCCCACTAGGTTATAGTTCCTAACCTTAGCATTCTATTTCCTATCTGCATTTTATCATGCATATATTCCTATGCAATGTAGTACAACCATAATCCTCCTTATACATCATCTTATGCATATGTCCTGCTTGCGATTTGAAACCTCAAATCGTAGCGATTAAAATCTGACAATAATAAGCATTATCTCCCGAAAGTTGTAAATCACATTGCAGAGACAACTATTCACACCTTTGAAAATTTTTTAAAAATTTTCACATACCAGTTTAATGCATTTATAATAATTGCAATATAAATATTTCATATTTTAAATCATACACAAGAAAATTTTTAAAAATTTTGTACTTTTTTTTTTTTGGAAATCCACAGGCAGTGTTCATGAGCAGTGTCCATGAGCAATTGATCAAACGGTGGCGTAAGCGATTGCGAACCAAAAGCTGGGTTGGGTGCGCGGTCGCACGCAGGCCCATGCGAGCGCAACTGCGGCGGTGCCCCGAATCGATGGCGGTAACTGCCCCGCGCTGCAACGCCGTGTCGGCGTGTCGCCGCCAGCCGGCGCATCAGCGCTCGGCGTGCGGCGGTCAGCGCGTGGCGCTTCAGTCGTGGGCGCATGTCGCGACCTCCTCACGCCCCGATCGAAGCCGTGGGGAGTCGCCGCGTCGTTTCGGTCGCGACCTCCTGGGCCCATCCGTCGTGACATCACGCGCGGTGTCCACGACGCCAGCGCATCATTTGGCCCGGTCGCCACTTTATGTCGCGACATCAATTGCATGTCACGACCTCCTGGACGACCAACCTATGTCGCGACATCAAGTTCATGTCGCGACGCCGGTTCTGGGCGGTCGCGGCGTCGGTTCCATGTCGCGACATCACGGACTCTGGCCTACGTCGCGACATCAGCCATGTCGACATTAATCCCCAACGAGGCAATTAGCGGCGTGAAATGATGTCACGACCTCACCTGCCGCTCGCCCGATATCGCGGCGTCGGCATGATGTCGGCGACATCAGAGCCATCTTAGCCTCATCCTGCGCTCGTCGCGGCGCCATGCCATGACCTCCGTCTTGTCATCCATATGGCGACCTCGCCAATGATGTCGCGACATCCAATCATAAGACAACGAGAATCAGGTGGCGACGGCTCGATGTCGCGACACCTGAACCCGGTCGCCACGCGGCGCCCGAACATATCGTCGCCGCGGCCCGGTCGGCGACTTCACATCTTGTGCGACCTCCGCTTACTGCGCTGCTACGCTACTTCTAATAGGTCGCGCGCCATTTTCCATGTGCGACACAGGGCTTCACTCCTTGTGACTAAGACCCCCTCCTTTGTCGCGACCCGGGCTCGCTGGAGCACACTTTAGCCTCACTGCCACTTTTTTTTCTTCATCAGGCGGCCTTTCTTTACGCTACTCATTCGATCTGTTAGCCTATTAGCTTTACTTAAAATTCCACCATTTAAGGCTGAATTTGACTTTTTTTATTTTTTTTTTTCAGCCAATGCGGCTGGGTTCTTCAGGAATCCTGACACTAATCTATTTGGTATTCCAAAGGCTGAGCCGCGCCCAAAAATCAAATTTTTTTTTTTTTTTCAATTCCTCCGATGGCCTTCCACCTTTCTCTAAAGATGCAGTATCTTAAAAACTGCTCTCTACCCACTTCTAAATTTCTAGAATTTTAATTTCAATTCTTTCCTTTGTCTGGCTGAATAAATTTCGAGGAATTCCCGCAATTCCATTTTAGTTCATGTTAGAACCTTTGTCCGAGGAAAAATATTTTTTTCGGTTCATTTTCTTGTTGCCGGACAGTTAACACATGAATTTTAGAACATAGTAGGTGTTCAACAATTTCTCTATGCTACTCACCAAGCATGCAATTTCCTCTGATTCACATACCCTGAGCATGTTATACACCATCACACATCACATTTAATTCACAGAAATGCACCTTTGATGTATAGTCTATCCAGAGTGCCCACAAGTCCTAGGTATATTGTATACCTAACTCTACACCCACCGAGCTCCCAAGGTAACCGTTTACCTTTGCTCACGATACCATCTTTGTGGCCTTTGAGCCGGGGGTCCGTTGACTGATCGACCAGCGAGGAAATCGTGTCTCGCCGTGAGGCACGTGCATGTGTAAACCGGCCCGATTGGGCCGTATATCCATTCAACACAATTATATATTTTTACTTACAAAAATGATTTATTTACAATTGTGTTTAATTACAATTTATACAAAAAATGGAGTCTCTATTGAAAATTTTACAAAAAACGAGAAAATGCAGATAAGGCCATCTTGAGTAGTTTTCTTAGCCTCTAAACCTGGCTGCGTCCCATCCGCGGCGTCTTGATGCGCAAAAATATTACGGCGGGGTGAGCAAAGCCAGGTGGTGGAGTTCCACTACTTAGTTACTCCCCACTAAGTGCAATGCAATGACACACAAACATATAACACGTACTAATATATCACTCATGCATATATTAACAAAATTAGTTCCATAAATCATGTTATTCATTTTTCTGCAATGTAAGCATAAAGCTTAGCTCCACATGGGCTAAGGCACAGCGTGGTTCGTCTTGGGACGGCCACCGATTTCACCTGACATGTTATTCACTCATGGCAATGACACACATCACACAAATCAAGAAGCGGTCCAGTGAATTTATCTATGTGTAAGGATTTATTCAACTGGTCAGCTTTTGGAGCGAAATCCACGGCCCGTCGACCTCAGCAATCCGCCCATTCTGAACCCTTAAGCAAAAGTAAAACAAGTAGGAGAAAAACCCTACCTTTTCGGAGTTTGTGAAACTCCCAAATCACAGTGTACTCCTGCTGTAGCCCTCGACGTGTAGACCAGCCTGCTTGTGAGCGGCGCGACGAATCAGATCGTAAACCGTCTTAGAGAGAGCCGGACTTTCTCTCTGCAAAATGGAATCCGGCTTCTGTGCAAGACTCCCTTCTCCCTCACGTTTTTCTCTTTTCCTTTTCTTATTTCATTTTCCCGTTTGCTTTTCTTTCTTTTTCCATTTCTCTTTCTCATTTCTCTCAATTCTCCCCATTATCTGCTCTCTTTGGCTTTCACTCGCTTTTTGAATCGTTATACGTATGAGACAAAAAATGAGGAAATTCCTCCTCGCGCCCATAAACGAAGCAGTGTACCACTTTCTTCATTTTCTTTTATTTCTTAATTCTCTTTTTTTATGACATCATTATCTTACATGGCTCGATGTGAGCCATGGGATTTTGTTCCACTCGCTGGCTGGTGTAGGCCACTCTTTCAATGCCGAGTGTCACTCTCTGGAGGTGCCGTGGCATTCTCTAACCTTGCCATGTGTCATCAGGCACCTCATGCCTCAGCAGGGGAATCAGGCCATCTCGGGAATCAGCGAAATTCGACGTGGTAGCTAGATTTGAGGCGATTCAACGGTGGAGTCGGTTTGTCATCAGAGATACAGAAAAATTCGGTTTTGACCCGAAATTTTCATTTATCCTTCCTTAGGAATCTGGATTTTCGAGTCTCCTGTGAATCATTTCCTAGGCATGCCGATTTTGCCTTCTTACCAATTTGGTATATGGCTTGGGGCTGATTTTCGTTCTCTCACCCCTCCTTTTGGTCTACTTGTAGAATGGCGAAGTGGGAAGAGCTTGCAGTCGGTAGTGTGGCGAGTACCACGGGGACGCCTTCTACAAGCATCATCATCTCATCCCTGCTGACGATGGAAGAGTTGAGGGCCTATTGCGATGTCCTTGATAACATCGACCTTAAATTGATGGAGGAGCCGGATGAGTCTACTTTGGGTGGAGAACACAACGCAGTGTTTTTTACCTGGGAGCACCTTGCAGTCGGGCTTCGCTTCCTTGTGCTTGTCCTTGTCAAGCAGTTTTGCATTGCAGTAGTGACCCTCGTCCATCTAACACCATTGATTCCTAGCGGATGTAGTGTGCGAACCTCTTGTACTGACTTGACCTTTCGTTGAGTGAGATTTGTTTGTTTATTCCTTGAGGTATACGGGGTGTGGAAGTCCATGTCGGCTAGAGTTCTGTGGTTGTTAATGGACTCCCCGATTCACCTAAGATGGAGGTGAAGGATGTGATACTGGTAAGGGGGCCTTGGGATGAGACCCTGGGTTCCCTTGGGCTTCCATTTGATGTTAACCGGTCACAGTCTTTCCTAGGTGTGTGTAGGGGGTAGGTTGAGTTTAACGATGTGTGTGTATACATATGACATCTTATGCGTAATTGGTGCAGGGAAAAACTGGAGGGGTAGGTTGGTACACTAGGTGGAAAAGGCAAGCCTTGAGAAAATCCATCGGCTATTGGAGATTTTTGAGTAGGAGCGTAAATGCGAGGGTTGCTTCTCACTTTAAAGAGCTCAGTAAAGTGTGAGGCGGAACTTCAGGCTCCCTACGGCCCTTTTGATTATCCCACGCCTGCTACCTTCATAAATAGTGGACGGGGAACATTTTATTCTTTGTTGACCTCTTTATGTTGCTTGCCGCGTGCGTCTTCATCCGGGGGGATCTAGATCTTGAAGCGTCGAGTAGAGCTAGTGTCCGGGCAATCGGGATCACCTACCACCTCTACCGGTGGGGTTTAGGCTGCTCGGCCCGCACTGGTCGAGCGAAAGGGGTAGCAGCCGGGAAGCCTCCCTTAACAAGAAGGGGGACTAGTTCTACCTTTGAGTACTAAGATTAAGGGAGGGGGAAAAAGGCAATGGAGCGGCTCCCGGGACCCAAGTGAAAGATTTTGTTC
Source organism: Tetrastigma voinierianum (assembly GCA_016808115.1). Lineage (NCBI taxonomy): Eukaryota > Viridiplantae > Streptophyta > Magnoliopsida > Vitales > Vitaceae > Tetrastigma > Tetrastigma voinierianum. The sequence continues at coordinate 46,992 of JAEQBH010006497.1, read as the reverse complement.
CTTAGGTTCGTCTGAATCTAGTCGGCCCTCGGATTTGGAAGAAGAAGAGGAGGAGGAAGAGATGACAGGGCTGCTTGATCGCTATGCTGCTAGGAAACGGAAGCGGTAGGAGAGTTCTGAGAGGGACCCGATCAGGCCTAAGGATTGAATCAGTCTACCACAGATGGGGATTTGGAGATGCAGGCGATTATCATTCTGGGCTTGCCTGAGATGGGGTCAAGTGACCAACTGGGTCCGGAGGATGTTGCTACAGGGAACGAGGGTCATACATTCCGCCCCGCCTTGCAGTGATCCACCCTCCGTCGGGTTGAAGCCAGAAATTTGGACATGCTGACTTATCCGTCACAGCGCGAGGCGGTTCTTGCGGTCGAATACTATTGAATTCTTATCTTCCCCCTCGTGGCTAGGCTCCTACGATGGAGGAAGTGGTAGTGCCCGGGTCGGAAGACATCGGCGTATTATCCGCCCATTGGAAGCCGCTAACGAGGCGAGATCTCACGGTGATCGTCTGGATGGTTGTATCAGGAATGCTCTGGGATGCACCTGTAGCCGCCTAGGTGGTGAATTTGGGCGAAGTATTAAGTTGCCATCCTTGCTGGTATTATAAAAGAGGATCTTCAGTAGATAATCGAGGACAGGATGAAAGTTCGCAACCGAAACTATGTCCAATCGACTGAATTAGTAAGGTAGTAATATTCATAAAAGGTGCTGGCATCAAATCTTGGTGTATTCTTAATATGCTTCTTTGCAGGCAATCGCTGCCATCTGGAATATGGCCCTCTAGCATCATGAATTCCAACTCATTTAAAGGGACATGGAAGAAGCTTATTTGTGCGTTCGGTCGAGGCTTTCAATGAGAGACAGAATGCCTCTTTAAAGGAGGCTCGGTGAATCTTGCAGATTTTGGGAGTTGGGCTAAGGAGATTTGTGGATAGAGTGTGAAACAGAATTTAAGAGCGAAAGAGAGGATGTCGCCCAGGCATGGGCGGCGATGGTGCGGTTGGAGGCCGATGCGTGAGAAGCGTGTAACACGGTGGAATCTGAGTTAACTGAGTAGGCGTGCCATCGCGCCGAGTGTCAGGGTGAAGGCGAGTCAGACTTGATTATGTCGGCTATGCCTTGGAAGGCTGGCAGGGGCTTGTCGAAAGGCGGAGGAGGAAAATTTTCGTCTAACAGATGAGCTACTGTCTTTAATCATGGAGCTCGGGGCTAGTAAGGAGGAGCTCTCAACTTTCCAGGTAAAGGTTGTGAAACTCCGAGAAAATCTAATTTTCTTGAACAAGGGCAAAATCGTAATTTCGGTAAAAATCCAAAATTTTTCTAGATCTCGGATGACGAAACGGACTTCACCGTTGGAATTGTCTTATGAAATCTAGTTACCACGTCGATTTTCGTCGAATTCCGAGACAGTCGGAATTTGCACGTTTTTCGAGGAAACGAGCGTCGTGTAGGACACTTGAGCTCTTTGAGTGGCACCGCGATTGTGCTGCGTGTGAAACACCGGTTCGATCGGCAGGCTCGAGTGGGGCCGCGTGGACACATGGCATGATGCCATTGGGTACAGAAAAGTCGAGTGGTTGGGTTGAGTGGATAAGAAATTCTCTGCTGCCAATTAGGGGTGGACATGTGTAAGTGGAAACAAAAGGTCTTCTCCATTTTTTGGGCGGGGAACTGCAGTAGGAGAGGGAGCTCAGAATTCAAAAATGGAGGGTTTTTAGAGAGAGAGAGTGTGCAACTTCTCTCTAGGATTCCCGGTTTTCGGATCGTCGGATTTCTTCGGGCTAAGAAGCAAAGTGGTTCTACGCGGCGAGGACTAAGTGTGGGCACCGGTTTCGGGGAGTTTCGACAAACTCCATGAGGTAGGGGTTTTATCCTACTTGCTTTACCTCTTGTTTAAGTGTTTTGTTGATGGTTGAGTATGATTGAGGCCGTGAGTGGCCGTTTGATCGGTCCCAAAACTTGGGATCGAATTATGAGAAATTGTTGGGCCAGATTTTGGAGCCCGGTACACGAATTTGTTTGGGCGGCTTGTGTTGGAATTTATTCAATAGAATTATGTTGTATTATTATTGGTGTGCATGAAGTAGGAAATGGCCATGGATTTGAGTTCACAAAGTGGAACCGATGGGTGAGTGGAAATTTGCCCATGGAGCGGCCTTGATACTGTTTTAAAGATTTATTAAAAATAGTTCTGGGTTTGTGTGAATTGGACCAAAATTCGTCCATGTGTTGTGTGCATGAATTGTGTGGAAATTGTGTTTGCTTTCAGTGAGCTAATTTGATGTTATTGATTAAAATAGAGTAACATGTTGTTGTGTTTTAATTTACGTCAATATATGCATGATGATGTATTAGCATATGTTATATAAATTGTGTTGAAATGGCATAATGCATTTCATATGCACCGGGGTAACCTAGAAACTAGGTGTGTGTGCATGACATGAAAGAAAAATAAACGAACATGGTTGTGAAGGAATTTCAATGGATGATTTTCGGAGAATGGTGTTGGGAGATATTCCTACACAATTACATGTCGGAGGAGCCCGTGTGTGTTTTGAAGGTTCTCCCGACATAATGGCCGGTGGTGTATATTTTCTAGGAAATTATGTAGTGTGTTTTGAGAACATGTTTTGTTTTGAAAGCGGTGTTTCATGCATGGCAGGCCCAGTGTGAAGTCGGTGAGGCTTCGAAACATGGGTGTTGGGCATGTAGACATTCAAGTAGGATCACGTATTTACTTAGGGTGTGTGTTTACGTTGAATCGTGCGTATGCAACTTAGGTGGGGAGTAACTTGGGTTTAAATTAATTCCACTCTTGAGCAATAAGCTCACCTTAATAAGAGGAATATTATTTGGTACATGGGCGTTCGAGATGGCTCATCTTAGAGGCCGATTTTGAAGAAAGCCGGGTTGTGGCTTGATGTTTTTGGTATAACATGTATTAGAATTATAAATTTTAATATGTGTTTGTATTAAGAGTAATGTAATAATTCTTGAACTATTAGATTATAGTCGGGTGTATTTTGATGATTATTGGTGTATGGGCCCAAGTGGCCATTTTTACTTAGGTATGGGTCTCGAGATACGAGACGTATAGATTTTTTACGGGTTGACGGGTTGTCAATGGACACCTCGGTTTTGGGGCGTCACGGCAGTATCGAGCTTAGGTATCACGAATGCACAGGACTCGAGTTTGGGTATCCATAAGTTTGTAGTCACGATACCGGCTTCACGGCAGTATCGAGCTTAAATACAGTACCTAGGGGTTGGGGGACTTGGGCTTAGGCCACGGTCTTAGAGTGTAGAGCTTAGGTAAATGAAAAACCTAGGGATTGAGGGACTTGGGCTTAGGCCATGGTCATGAGGTATAAGAACATCACCACTTGGTGGCTCGATGTAGGATTAGGTATGTGATTACCTAGACAATCACGGGACATGATTAGAACACTACATGCACTGTGTTTTATGTGATTGTGTGATTGTTGCGATGGATGTGTGAATGGTGTGTATAGCATGTTGATTGTTATGAATTGTGTGATTTGTATACTTGGTGAATAACATAGGAATGATGTTGAACACTAGGGTTTAGTGTGAGAACAAGTGTTCGAGAAATTTTGGACAAAATGGTCTAGAATTAAATGAAAAAAAAATGGATAAAATAAATTTCAATAAATTTATTTGGGTTATTGGAAAGTGAAAATATATATATATATATATATATATATATATATATATATATATTTTTTTTTTTTTGGTAGTTTTTTTTTTTTTTGATGCTTGAAATGAAAAAAAATGAATGGAGAAAAAAAAAGGCAAAGAAAGCAGCGAGAGACACAGAATGGGCTCTTTGCTTGGTGTGTCATGTCTGATAGGTGTATCGTGACGCCGGTCCCCCGATGTGCGTGGGGTACGGGAGCATGTCACGATACAATCGGATTATCGTGATAGAATAGTACAGACGGTAGGTAGGCGAATTAATATCGCCCAACATTGGGTTCTTTGGTTCCAGTGTATCATGATATAGGGCCCGATGGGAGGACCGGTTGTATCGTAATGCACTAGTTTGTATCGCAACCTAGGATAGTTATTCATTAGACCTTGGGTTGCGATCTGACGTGCAAGGTACTGTCTGTGACGACCTTGTAAGGAGCGCCAGAAATGGCCGCTGGGCTGCGACACGGCGGAGCCAGGTGCGACATGGCGTCTTGGCCGCGATGCGGTGTCTGGCGCCCGCGACCGCGGTGTAGTCTTGACCCGGCGCGATGCGTGCGGCACCAGGGCACCATGCGTCACGGCAGGTCGGTTGTGTGTACTGCTTGTGCACTTGACCCAGTTTTAGACTCAATGCACTGTTTTAGTCATTGTTTGGACCACTGTTCATGAACACTGTTCATGAGCACTGTTCAAAAAATTTTTCAAAATAAAATAAAATAAAATGAAATAAAATTTAAAAAAAAAAAAAAAATTTTCAAAAAAAAACTTTTGATGTTGATTATGATTTAATAAAATGAAATTATATCTTGCATTACTTATGAATGCAGGGACTTAGTATATAAAATAATTTCTGTATATGAATAGTGTCTCGGGGCTGTGTTTCAGCCTTAGAGATACTGCATTGAAATTTAACTTGCCATTTGACATGTGTAGATGGCTAGTCGAGGGCGAGGGCGTAGAGGGCATCCACGAGGTACTGGTCAGGCACCACCAGTATTTGATCAGCAGGCCTTTGTTGAGGTTGTAGGTATTCACAGGTGCTCTTATTGCACATCTTGGTGTAGCGGTGGTCGAGGAAGATCAGAGTAACCTCCCGGAGGTTTATAGCCCTCATCTCAGGCATTCACGGGGAATCCGATGGTGTGACCATTAGTTCATGCGGTCGAGAAGGTGTTAGAGGCTATGGAGATTACCTCGTACGACTAGGTCGTGGATGCGATTCAGGTAGAGGGTGAAACTAGTATGGTGAAAATGAAGCGAAGACCTCTAGAGACCTAGAAGGTAATGACTTGAGGCGGGGAGTTCCATGATTTTTCGCCGTTAAGTATTTTCCGGATACTGCTAGGCATGCGAAGGCTCATGAGTTCCTAGAGCTGAAGCAGGGGACGATGATCGTGATGGATTACATGGAGCTGGGTCAATGGAGCTAGCACATTTGGCGTGATTCGTGTACCGGACATGGCGGGTTAGAAATTCGAGAATGGGTACGAGGACTGTCCGTCGGGGCAGGATTGTAGGACTTCGCCTACAGGATATGGACTCCATGGTTGGTATAGCCCTGACCATATAGAGAGAGATCGAGGATGCCCGGAGCACTCAGGATGCAAGTGCTAGTGTCAAGAGGAAGGAGAGTTAGTATTTTTCTAGTACGGGGAAGAAGCCTAGGGCTTCTAGTTCATGAGGATCAGGCTATGACCATAGAGATTGAGGAACGTGAAATTGCTGGTTAAATTTGGGCGGATGGTGTAGTACCCATTGCCCGGCCCGGCTGGACATATGAGGCAGATTGCCCCCGAGGCGGGGATCGGGATTTTGGGGCGGTACAGTCAGTTAGCCATAGGACGGGGAGAGGGTGCGGTTCGTTCCGCAACACTAACATGGATCGGAGAGCCGGTTTCGTCGCGAGGGTTGCTATCTGACACCTCACGGTATACGAGATGGGCGGGGGCGGAGTGTGGAGTCGAGGTCGGTGCGAGCCGCGGGCGGGATGTCGAGGACTGGGGAGTGTACGCCATCGTGCGGAGGCGAGGCATCTCAGTTAATTCGGACGTACATGGTCGTTTTATACCCGCAGTGTTTTTTGCATCATGTTCTCATTGTTTGCATCTCACAAAAATGATGGTTGGGCACATGAGGTTGAGGCCTTTAGAAGTATAATATAGGGGAGATTTCTTCCACTAGGATATAGGGTGAGGAACTGATCGGATGTGTCGAAATCGTGAAAGTCAGGTTTATTGAACGATCACATAATGGTGGAGTGTGACAAACGTATTGGTTCAGTGATCATCGTTAACGACATGGATAAGTTGTGACCCATTGAGTTGTCCGATGTAGTGAGACCTTAAGCCCAGGGTTGTCATACCCAGGCACGGTCTGGAGTAGGGTGAGGTTACATATGCCGCGTGGTTGGATCACGTATGCGTGGATTTTAAGGACGAAATTCTTTTAAGGAGGGAGAATGTGAAACCAGAAAATCTAATTTTCAAGACCAGAACAAAATGTAATTTCGGTAAAATCAAAGAATTTTACAGATCTCGGATGAGTAAACAGACCTGCAGATTGGAATCGTCTCGCGAAATCTAGCTACCATGTCGATTTTAAGTCGAATTAGAGACGGTCGAATTTGCACGATTTTCGAAATTGAGAATAAGTGTAAGACACTTGGCGCACTTTGAGGTGGCACCGCGGTGTGCCACGTGTCAAACCACAGATTAAATTAACTTGAGCTCAAGGTGGGGCCGCGTGGACCACGCGACATGATCTTGTGGGTAGAAAAGTCAAGATGGTTGGGTTGAGTGGATAAGAAATCCTCTCCACAAATTAGGGGTGGACATGTGGCAAAGTGGAGACAAAAAGGAGAGCTTCTTCTCCATTTTTGGCGGAGATGTCTGCGATGGGAGAGGAGCTCAGGAATTAAAAATGGAGGGTTTTTAGAGAGTGTGCAACTTCTCTCTAGGATTCCCGGCTTTTGGACCGTCGAATTTTTTCGGGCCAAGAAGCAAAGTGGTTACATGACCCGAGGGGCTGTGGGCACCGGTTCGGAGTTTAAGTGAGCTAGTGAGGTAGGGGTTTTATCTACTTGCTTTACCTCTTGTTTAAGTGTTTGTTAATGGTTGAGTATGATTGAGGCGTGAGTGGCGGTTGATGTCCCAAAACTTGGGACAGAATATGAAGAGTATTGGAGAAGCCAGTTTGGACGATCCTTTGGTTGTTTAGGCGACTCGTGTTGAAACTATTCCAGTAAATAATGTTGTGGTGTGCATGAGGCCGGAAATGGCCATGAATTTCTGGTTCGCAAAGTGGAACCGATGTTAGGTGAGTGGGCTGCCCATGGATAGCCCACGTTTTGGGACTGTTAAAAACAGTCCCGGGTTTGTGTGAATTGGACCAAAAATCGTCCATGTGTTGTGTGGAAATTGTGTTTAGCTCAAATGAGCTAAATTTGATGTTATTGATTAAAATAGAGTAACATGTTGTTGTGATTTAATTTATGTCAATATATGCATGATGATGTATTAGCATGTGTTATATAAATTGTGTTGAAATGGCGTTATGCGTACACATTCATGCAGGAGTAACTAGAAATTAGGTGCGTGGCGTGAAGAAAAATAAACGAACATGGTTCGCGAAAGAAATTTCAATGGATGATTTTCGGAGAATGGTGTTGGGGAGATGGTGTAGCTACAGTTACCGCGTCGGGAGAAGCCCGAGTATGTATTGTTTTGGAAGGTTCTCCGGCACATTACGTCTCGGAGGGTAGTCTATATTTTCACCCAGGGTCGGTAGTGTGTTTAGAGCAAGCGGGTTTTGTTTTGAAGCGGTTTTCATCGTGGGCAGGCGAGTGTGGGGGAGTCGGTGAGGACTCGAGACATGGGTTTGGGCATGTAGACATTGAGTAGGATCAACGTATTTACTTAAGTGTGTGTTTGCATTGAACGAATTGCATATGCACTTAGGTGGGGGAGTAACCCGTTAGAGGTAATTCAACTATTAGACAGCCAGCTCACCACCATCGAGGAATATTATTTAGTGCGGGAGCGTTAGGAGGCGACTCATCTTAGGCGATTTTGAAGAAAGCCAGGTTGTGGCTTGATGTTTTTGGTATAACAAGGTATTAGAATTGTAAATTTTAATATGTGTTTGTATTAAAAGTAATGTAATAACTCTTGAACTATTAGAATATAGTTGGGTGTATTTTGATGAGTATTGGTGTATGGGCCCAAGTGGCCATTTTTACTTAGGTATGGGTCTCGCGATCACGAGGCGTATGGGTGCTCCGCGGGTTGGCCGGGTTGTCCTTGAGACACCCGATTTTGGGGCATCACAAAGGTGACTAAGGAAATGAAAGCGATGGAGGAGGAGTTTGACGCAAGTAGCGATGTGATCTTTAACTATGGCTACGGCTGTGTGCCTTTGCGCACAATATATCTTTGAGTGGAGCGTGATCGGTCGGGATGCGGTTGACGATGCGCTACCTCTAGTGTTTTTATCTGACCTGATGCCCCAGTGCTTCCTCAGACCCTCATTCTGGTATTGGGGATACGAGTCCTTGAGTCGTGGTGATGGACCCAGACATCCGGGTTGGGGCCTCCAGCCCGACGGATGAGAATCCCACGTTGGCTGGCTGAAGTGAGGTTTAAACTTTGCGCTCTCAGTAGGAGCCTTTTACTTCGTTTCTTTTCTTTGTACCTTGGCAAAGGGACTTCTTAATTTTATGATTTTTCACGAAATGTCTTGGGTGGTTTGCGGATAAATAGTTTCTTCTCATTTGTGAAGATGAGTAGATGGGTCTAATGACTGGAAAAGGCTTTGGGTCGGACGGCATCATTCGGGCTTTAATTATAGGCCGAAATTTAAGAGTTAACCATTCTTAGAGTAGGATAAGTCATTTATTGTATTCTTATTTATCAGGGCTTTTATGTAGACAGTTAGATGTTTGCAGGGTCGGATAGGTCGATTCTTTACACATTTGTGCCATCCGGGCTATTATGAGATGTTATCTAATCGGGTCGGATAGGTCATTTACTGTGCCATCCGGGCTGTTATGAGGACCAGTTAGATGTTGTCTATATTGGACCGGATAGGTTATTTATTGAGCCATCCGGGCTTTTAAATAGACTAGTTAGTCGTTGTCTATACTGGGTCGAATAGGTCATTTATTCTGTAGTCAGGGTTTTTAAGTGGGCCAGGTTATATGTGCTCCCATCTTTGGTCGGATGGAGATAACATAGTACCATAGGGCTTTTAGCAGGGACTAGTTAGATATTATCTATACTGGGCCAGATAGGTCTTTTATTGCGTCATCCGGGCTTTCATGAGGACCAGTTAGATATTATATATACTGGGCCGGATAGGTCTTTTATTACGCCATATGGACTTTTATGTTCACCCTGTACGATAAGGAAAATGGTTAAAAACTGTAGGTGAAATATCAGGATAACATCTTTTATTATGATGGCCTTTAGATGTATGGAGCATTCATGACTGTCATAGAGGGGTTATCTGAGAAGCTTGTAAAGCGTGGATCAGGACTATGATCTTAATTAAGAGATCTGAACTCTTCCAGTTTGAAGATTTAGAACTTTAAAGTAGTTGGAGTGGTGTTTTAGACCATTTCTTGGACTGGACCTAAGGTGAACATCAGAGCTGGCTTTGATATAAAGGTGCGAGAAGAGCGTTGGTGATCTTTATCTGGTGCTGCCCAGGCTCTCGTAGTTAAATTGACCATGTCCAAGTCCTCGATTACTAACTCTGCATTTTCTTGCTCGGGCATATCTCTCCGGATGGTAGGCATGCCAATTTCTGTAGGGATTATAGCTTCCATCCCATAAGTAATTGCAAAGGGGGATATACCAGTAGATCTACGGCGATGGTTACGTAAGCTCAAAGTACCAGGAAGTTCATCACTGTTACCTTTAAGCGCGAATCAACCATTTTTTACGGTAGTCAACAGGATTTTGTTAGAGGCTTATGCTAGTCCATTTAGCTGCTAATAGGAAATTGGTGTATAGATTTTTATTTTCCAATTCATGGCGAAGTTTGATGGGCAGCGTCGGGTGGGGACCGTTGTCGGATACAATTGATCCGGGGAAGCCGAAACGACAAACGATATTCTTTCAGATAAACTGAGTAACGTCCTTGTCTTTAATCGATGAGAAGGCCTCCACTTCTACCATTCTTGAAATAATCGGTTATGCTGACAATAATTTCTTCCTGGCGGGGTGATGGGCGCGTGACACGGTATATCGATCCCAGTTTAGGCGAAAGGGCGGGCTCGAGATGGAGATACGGGGTCTTGCAGGTGATTTGTTCGGGATGGGAGCTAGCCCGGATTGGCAGCAATCACATTTTTGGTATAATTGGCGTCGGCTTTCGTGGTATGCAGTAGGTACCCGTAGTGTGAGCCTTGTGTGCGGCGATTCTGCGCTAGATTTTCACATGTTCCCTCATGCAGTTCAGCCAACACATAATGGCCCTGTTCGGGTGTTAAACATTTCAGATATGGATCGCCTAGGGATCGCTTGAACAATTGCCCATCGATCAAGGAAAATCTAGTTGACTGAACTTGTACCTTGTGGGCCTTATCCTTCTCACTAGGGAGTTCTCCTATGATGATGTAGTATATTATGGGAGTCCCGTCCGGGAGGATCTTTTCTACGGCCGCAGGAGGGAGTGATTGAGAAAGCGATAGTAGATGGGCAGGAATATTGTTTCGGCTATTAGCAGAGAGGCAGCCACCGCGGCTAAGGCATATGCTTTATCATTGTAGTCCACAGGGACGTGGTACAGATTTCGGACAGCGCCTAAGCGTTGTTTGCACAGGAGACATATTTTACCATTCGGGGTCCCGCGGAGTGACTAGCTGGGAATCACTGCGAACCGGGGGCTTTCGCGAATGCGGAGGCAACTAGTTCAATTTCGGATAAGAGGGCTTCATATTCCGACTCATTGTTGTCGGAGCGTTGAAACTATGGGATTGCTGTTCGATTCTTTCCACAATAGGATTTAAAGCTATGATTGATTCATACTAGTTTGTCTCGGCGTAGTCTGATAGAGTGTCCGCAATTTGAGCTTTGGGTGACAGATTGGGGATTTGCTATGAAGTCGGCTAACACACCGCCCTTTTTTATAGCCTTAACTTGTCTTGGATGTCGACCGGCTTAGTTTGATCTGACGAGCCATTCTACCAAAAGTCAAGCTTGTAGGGTTATTAGCCGGAGGGAGGAAGGTCGGTTAGTACCATAATGGGGTGTGCTTAGAAGTATGTGCGAAGTATATGAGTTTAATTATTCAGAGGGGCACGCCCGCCAAGGTGACTATACCTGGTTTCAGCGTAGGCTAGGGATTTGCTGACGAAGAACACTGGCTTCTGCCTTATGTCATTATTTTCTTTGAATAGGGCGGCACTTACTGCTACCTCTGAGACTGCCAAATATACGAAAAGTGTCTCGCTAGTGTCCGAGCTAGCGAGAATTAGAGGCTTGGCCAAGTACCGGCTTGATCTGTGAAAGCCCCCATCACACTCTTCATTCCATCCGGCCCGGTTGGCTTCCTGAAGGATGGTGAAATGGCTTTAGCGGCTCAGGAACCGAGAAATAACTTCCCTGTGGCAGCTGCTTGGTTTGGCCAATAGCCGCACCCCTTTCCGGGAGCCTGAGCCAGAGATTTAAAATACCAAGTCGAGCGTGGTCGCCTCATTCCTCCCGAGTCATCATGAACTTAGAACCGGCCGCACCGAACTCGAATGCACACTTGTAGGCTGAAGCTCATGCCATAGGCCTCGAGGAGCTAAATGCCCGTCAGATGCGTAGCGGTGATCCGCGCTCTTGACTCACTAACATATCATCGATATATACTTCCATGGTTTTTCCGAGCAGCGGCCGAAACATCTTAGTTACTAGTCTCTGGTAGGTGGCTCCGGCATTCTTTAACCCGAATGACATTACGTTGTAGCAAAAGAGTCCATGTGGGGTGATAAAAGATGTTTTCTATGCATTAGGTGGGTGCATGGGGATCTGATGGTACCCTGAAAATGCATTGAGGAAGGATGGGCATGCCATGCTCGGGCCGATGGGCCAACAACTGATCTATGCGTAAAGGAAAACCTGGGCCCTGGGGACATCGCCACACATTAAGATCCGTGATAGCTTCCACGACAATTTCCACTCAGCTCTCTTAGGAACTACCACCACGTTGGCAAGCCATTCCGGGTATTTGATATCTCTGATAAACCAAACTTTCAAAAGATTATCTACCTCAACCTGGATGACTTGATGGTGGTCCGGTGGAGCGCCTACTGGGCTCGACTGTGTCCGGGTAGATTGAGACACAACATTTCAACTTATGGGAAGTACAAACGGGCTTATTCCTATCACATTTGAATGGATCCAGGCGAATACATCGACATTAGCTTGTAGTATTTGTTGCAATCGTGCCCTTTCCTCTCCAGATAGGAGGGAACTAACATAGGTGCACTTACCGGGCCCACCTATGAGTATGGATTCCAAAGGATCGACGCTAACCGCTTCCCGCCTTCCATACGGCCGAGCAAATGATCTCGTGATTGCTATTCTAAAGGTTGAATTTTGGGGGGCGAGCTGTTAGAGGTTTCAACTTGTTCACGCTCCGTTAATCGACAAGCAATGATAATGACCGACGAGCGTACCCAATTATTACCCCTGATGTCGACCTGCCCTGATGTAGTCAGATAACTGATAGTTTGGTGGTAGGTTGAGGGGACTACTTTCATAGCGTGTAACCAAGCCCGACACACAATAGCATTGTACGGTCCCAAGTCCTTAACCACTAAAAACAATACTTGTTATGTTACCGGCCCTGCCTTAATGGAAAGAACAATACGCCATCATCGTTGTGGTGGCCCTGATTGAACCCGCGTGACAAAATTCTCGCCAAAATGAACCGAGACGGTCAAGCGGACTTTCATCTACCGGAAGCGCTGGAAATTGCACAAATCAGCCGCTACCGCTAGGATCATCAAGGACTCGCGGCACATCAAAATCAGGAATACACTGCAGTAAGCATGCGCATCATAACGGTGGAGTGATGACCCCGGCCTGGGCGAGATGAGGAAAGGATATGGGGTCGCCAACTACCTGAATCGCACGCCTCCGGTATCGATGGTGTTTATCCGGCTATGACCGAGGTTACAATGGTTATTCTTCTTTCGCTTCGACCGTATCAAGCATCAATCGGGTCTCCTAACATGAAGTTGGATATGGGTTGGGGTTCAGACGAAAAGTGTTCGGGCGCCATCAATTGCTCATATTACGGGGCGCTTGCTCCACTCGCCCAGGCTCTCAAATGTACCTTTTGAGGTGCCCAGCCCGGATCAATTTTTCTACCAGAACTTTAGGCTTTGCAACGGTTATTCTACGGTCAGGGTCCTCGTGGTAATCGCACCTCGTGGATCGATCATGCTGGTATGGACTCTCACTTTATCAAGGCCATTTAAAATCGGGATGATCTCGGATGAGAGGTAGGAGCCGGTCATAAGAGATGTTGAGAGAGGTGAATTGAGGAGGCTCCTTTTTTTTTCCTCGACCGCTTCGGGGTGCTGATTCTTTGCTCGATCGCTTCTATTCTGTCGCCTTATACCGCTCTCTCATTCCGAAAGCGCTATCATCATTGTCCGAAGCGCCCTGATATTATCCTCCAAAGGTGGGAATTTGTCCGCCGCCAGACATGCTTCTTCCATTGTTGTGGGCGGATCTAGGATAGAGACCGAAAAGAAAGGTAGTCGCTCGTTTCTTCTAAGTTTCGTAGACCAGCCCATGCCAGAAATATCAATTTCCGCTGGATTCGCTTTGTTCAAATCTTCGGGTGAAATCCTGGATAGATTCATCTTCCTGCTTGAGGATGGCCTGGAGTGAACTGATGTTTCCTTTATGTCTGACCGATCATAAGTATTGGGAAATGAACGCCTACGCTTCATTAATGAGCTTATAGATCCTCTCGTGAGTTTCAGGAACGAGGCCGAGTGTGCACATATTCGGGGCCACCAATGGCGCTGTCTCTCGCGGCGGCCTCTTCTTACTCGGGCGGCGTTTCGCCATCGATGTATCGGGCCGGATCGGGCGCTGGGGCCTTTTTGATTCAGCCTTTGCATTGTTATGGGGTGGGGAGCGATCAAGGGGCGGAAAGCTGTTGGAAGATAATTCATCGTCTACTGGGGATCACTTTCTCCCATGAGGATGGGCTCTTTACCCTTATTTGGCGGAGTCAAAGCGCAGATGGATAGCCAGCTCCCGCTAGTTTTCACCTGCTAGTCTCTGTGACGTGCCTGCGCCGCTCATTCTTCTCGCCGCAGCGCCAGATGTTCGCTGCATCTCGGCCATCTGTCTAGCTTGCTCCTCTTGCTTCGCCTCCATCTCTTGGTGCCAGCGGAGAAACTAATCTTCGATAGGCTGGTTTGCTGGATTGCTAGACATGGCGATAAACTCCGACGGTTCGATGGAATGATCGGGAATTACTAAAGCTTTGGGGAATGGGAGATCACTCTGGCTCGTGTACCCAAGCTCGTGTATGTTCTATGATTCTTACTTGGCGCTTCCTACGTGCACGGTGCCAATTATTGTTACCAATTTTGTTTGATTCCGAGGCGTGAATGGCGAATGTGAACCCGCACAAAGGGCGATCCTACTTACTTGCAATGGCCGCCTCTAATGATTAAGTCAACAATATGGAGAGGAAGAAGAAGAGGTAGAGATAGTTGGAATTGCATACCTGACTTTGTGGGGGATCTTTCCAATTTATAGGGCTTGGTTCCCAAATCTCCGATCTTATTTTAGGAATAAGATATGTTTTTCCTTATTAAGGATTATCCTTTTAAGGGATAAGATCTGTTTTTCCTTATTAAGGATTATCATTTTAAGGGATAAGATCTGTTTTTCCTTATCAAGGATTATCCTTCCAAATAAAGGATTTAGAAATTAGAAATTGTGGATAAATATCTCGCTTATATTTTCCTATAACAAATTTCCCATATGTGGTGAGACGGCCTGGTCAGGGGATTCGGGATCTTGATTCGTGCCAGTAGGTATCCGGAATCTTCAACACCAAAATTTATAACCTAATTGCATCACATAGCATAGCTACTCGCAAGATAAAGGGCTCTAGGGTCGAACTCAGGAATTGGTTTTCTTTGCACAAATGACTTACAAAGGAGGTTCACACTTGGTGAATTCAATTTGGATTTTAAGGTTTGATGAAAGCAGTGGGTTGTAATGGTTGTAAACTGAAAATAAACTGAAGAAAAATAATAAAAGAAATCTCCTTGAAGTATCAAGTTACTAGGTGTTGTTTCTAATGGTAACTGAGGGTTTCCAAGGTCTTTTCCTCGCATTGGAGAGGATGGCCTATAGTCATCTCCCGAACCGGTTCTTCATTTAGCTATAAAACCTAACCCTTAATAACTATCATTTGAAAAATGGTATTCACTGAGCATCAATGGTCTCCGATAGTGAAAAACAATTCTTCTTGACTCACCTTACAATGATTAATAGAGGGTAACTAATGAATCTCAGTGGATCTAGCAATAAGCATCCTCTGAACCCTAAAAGATTACCAAATACAGGTCATTCAAGGTGAATCTAAGGATCTAAACCTAGAGTTCAAAGGAAACACAAAACTGCCAGTGAGTACCTGCGTGAGAAACATGAAACCCTCCTAAGAATCTTTAAGATCCTCTCAGACTCAAAGCAGTCTCTCCACTTCATGTGGGAAAAAGCGGTTTTAGCCGCCATCCTCCGATGCCATCCCTGGGTAAGCCTGGGCTAGTGAGAAAGGGAGAGAAAGTGAGGGAAAATGAGAGAAAATAAGAAAGAGCGGGAAGAGCTGAAAGCTTCCCGCCCAAAAACTTTATTAATGAGCAAAAGGTTCTCGTTATAGTGCTTGTCTGGGGCTTTTATAACCAAACCTCATTTACAAAATACCAAAGAAACCAAAAGCAAAAGCTATTACAAGGACAAATTGGGAAGAAACAAAAAAATGTAACAAAAAGGTCAAAACGTCGAAAGCAGCAGACAAGTGAACAATGGCTAGAAACTTGAACAGTGCGCAAGAAATGGAAAATTCGCAACACTGCGAAATTTCGCAGGTTGAGAAAATTCGCAACCTGCGAAATTCTGTAGGATTGCAAGAATTTCGCAACCTGCGACTGCTCTTCTTTCCTTTTGGTTTCTGATCTGCAATGCTGAGTTTGATTCAAATTCTTCGTGCTTGGATTGACTCAACAATTTTGGCAAGTTTAGCTTACAAAAACTACAAAATTAGCCACAATAGAAAGGCGTAGACCTTAGTGTGTGCCAATCAAGTTAATTACGCCGATTAGTACAATAAAATACTCAAACCCGCAATAAACAAAGGAAAATAGCACTTTTTTGAGCACTAATCAGATCCTGCACGGTTCTAGGACTGCACCGTCTGGTGGGTTCCCCGTGTGGTTTTAATACAAGGCCACCTCGGGGCCGCCCATGAGGCGGGTTAGCGGGCGTCGCCCATCGAGCAAAGGGGTCTCGTCTCATTGCAGACGCCACAAATGCTAGCCTGGCCCGTTAGCCGAATAGCTGGGCCCGAGCCCAGGTACCTTACAAATCACATCCGATATATCGGCGCATATTAACCCATTTTTTGTTCCTTAATTATATCTAAGAAAAACTAGCAAAGTTAATTAAAACGAATTTGAGTACATGACTTTCAAATGTTAATTAATCGATTTCAAGTTTCATAACTATAAAATTCTAGTTGAACCGATTTTTAAATATTGTAAGAAACCTCTTGTAATTTTGTTATTTGTTAATTTCATTCCTCTTCTTTTTTTATTTTAAGTACAAAAGGTTTTCCACAAATTTCAAGTTAATAGTGGATAGATGTAATTTTCTTAAATTTCAACATAGGTTAGTGAAGTTAATAATTAGATATATTTGATCAAGGTAAAAAAAAAATATTAAGGGGAATTACTTCCCTAGTTTAGATAAAATAGATATATATATAAGAAAATAACATATTATTTTTTCTTTCCCTAAAAAATAAATAAATAAAAAGAAAAGAAAATTTGTACTAAAACCCATCCATTATATTATCCAACATCCTAGGTTGTTTTCTCGTAATTAAGAGTACAACCCCATCTCAAGAACACAATTCTATATTTATTTTAATAAAACCTACTCTTCAAAATATTTTTAATACTAATAAATTTTTCTTAAATATATATAATTAATAATTTTTATTTTATTTTTCCTTGATTTTTTACTAAACAAATAAAGGAAATTGAATATATTATATGGATAACCAAATAGGAAAAAGTTATTTTATTTTATTTATATATATATATATATATATATATATATATATATATATATAATTTTTTTCTTTATCTTATTGAGAATCAAATATAGTCCGGATAAGGTGTACCAATGTTCTTGCTATTTGACCATATGTTTAACTTGGCTCTTAATATTTTTTCGAGTCCACCACTGCCTTTAAAGTTTATTTCGTAGCTCAAAAATATCATACCGTGAATGACATTAACAAATGCATTTTTAGATTACATAGCCATTTTGAACGTGCATTTTTTTTAATCCTAAACATTATTTTGACCTAAATTCCCCCCATTGGATCCGCCCGATACCCCCCTCATTTTGGAGCACCCTCCCCCTCAATTTCTCTTTCAATTGGAGCCCCACCTCGCCCCTAATATGCAAATTGAAAAATTGGGGAAAAAAGCCCTAACCAATCCTACCATTGTGGGCATCAGCATCTTTAAATTGCAAACCCGAACCAATCCTGTGATCAAGTTATTGCTTGGGTTGGTTGGTATTATATTGTATTGGGCCATTCGCAATGCGATGAAGAGTCACTGTGATGGGTTGGAAAAACCCCACATCCATTTCAGCAGACATTCCTTTTGAAGTTTCGTGTTAAGGAAGAATGGGTATCATATGTCGATGTACTATCGCATTATACTCCGCAAAGATGGTCCCATTTCTATTCGGGTTTTATCCGAAAATGAGACAATGCTGGTTCGCTTTTCAGTTTTTATTCATGGAGGAGGTTTTCTACGAGTTGGAATGAATCAACTGTTGTTACCTGGATCATCCAAACCTCCGACATCAAGACAATGTAACCTAAAAAGGGCAATCCGGAAACTGCAAATCGACCGCTCTATCCAATGATTAAGTTAGCAAAAGGAAAAGGGGGAAGATAGAGTATAATGTTACTCTGAGTTGGAATTGCTTACTTTTCCTTTTGGGAGTATTTATGTTTTATACCCGAATATCTCCTTGATTATAGGAAAGATAATCTCGTGATTTTGGTGATAAAATAAATATTTTCTTATCAAGGACTAATTCTCCCTTATTAAGGATTTATGTTTTTGAGACGTATAAGATTTTGATACTGGGAGATCCATGGATAAATATCCTGCGCGTATTTTCCTTCTTAATATATTTATCCACAACAAACTTTCCATATGCGGTAGAATGACCGGTTGGGGGACTCGGGATCCCAGACGGGGTTTAGAACTCTACCGTTTGGTTAGTTCCCGCATGGTTTTAATATGGTAGGTTGTCTTGGGCCACTTCATGATGTGGGCCAAACAGTGGGCCCAAGCGGGTGCTAGGCCTATTGAGTAGTGGGCGTGGGCCTAAAGGCCACCAGACTCACAATGCCCCCACCCACCCCCCTCTTGCCCGACTAGAAGATTAGTGCCCTTCTAGTCGGGGAAAAATACTGTGTTTCAGAACCCTAAGTAGGGAGAATTGGAGATTATTAATACGCATATGTCCTAATACGTCTGTGGCGCATGATGTTCCGATGAGGCATTCAATGCGCCTTTCGAAGTTCCACCCCTATATATATGGGGGTGAATCTCAGAAGTCTATGAAGTTTCCAATGGATTCCTTTTTTGTTACACAAAGCTTTTTCCCTTATTATGATTTCTTCCCTCAAAGGTGGAGAAGTTATGGAGGGAGGCTTTTAGAAGTCTTTGCAGTTGTTTTTCGCCTATGGATATTATGTGTTTGAACACGACATCTATGTGGATCTACCAAATGTCTTAGGTGGGAAGCCTGATTATGCCAATGCCCCTCTTTCAGAATTGCTCACTAGGGCTTGTGTAGACCGGCCAGAGGTCCTAGATGGGAAGCCTGGTTACGCCAATTCCCCTTTCCTAGAGTTCTTTGCGAGTGCTAGGTGCCCCCCTTTCCTAGCGCCCTTTGGATTGCATCAGTCAAGGTGTATGGCTGAGAGGAGGGGAGTCGTCAAACATTACACTTCGGACTCTTCTTTTTCTTCGCTATTTTTTTTTTTTTTTTTGGGAATCAGTTTGGTATGGTTGTTTGGAGGTATTTGTTTTTGTTTTGTGTAACCACTAATGCATATTGACGTATTTTAATGAGATTTGGTTTTTGGCATACTTGTGCACCAAATTTTCTATTTTTCACTCTTTTTGCGTATGCCAACTAAGGGAGCAGCTGACCTAAAGCTGGCTTTCGAGAAGCCTCCATTGGTTATGTGGATGGGTTTTTAGATTTCTCGACTGGGATTGCTCTTTGGGTTCCGCTCGGCTAATGGGCCTGGGTAGTTTCAAAAGGAAAATAGAGGGGCCCAATAGCCAGGTGGACATAGGCCCATAGAACTATGGGCTCTACGGTTGATAGATCCAAAAAGTTGGGTGCTTATAATTAGTGAGATCACGTGTGTTTTAGATGCCTTGGAGGATGAAACGTGTTGTGAATACCAAGAGTGGGGGGAGAGGAGCACGTCTCCCGATACTGTGGCTTATCTGTTGGCGCGTTTAATGCGCTTGTCCATGCCTTGCCCTATACATGGATAGGGATCCAGATGTTAATTTCTTTACCGTTACTCATAAACCTTTCGCCCAAAAATTCTTTGAGAATTTGCAACACTCCCGAAGATTTTGGCAAAGGAGCCGTTGAAGATTTTCGACCATTTCGGATCTCTTGGTGGGTTTTTCCTTTGCTTCGCTTCTGACCTTGCTTGTACGAATTGTTTTGTTTTGTTTGGTTTGTGATGGTTTTGTTCTGGTCTTGCCTCGAATCCGTGTTCTTCAGTCGTCGGTAGGGTTCTAACGATGGAACTGTAAGCAGGGTTTTGGGATGTACTCAGGCCTAGGGGCATCCTAATAGGTTTTGAAGTCTAGGGTTTTGGTCCTACTATCGTTTTGCTAGAAGATCCTCGAGTTGATCCCCTTTCTTTGTTTGCCTGTAGAATGACAAGAGGTCAAGAGGAGACTTCCACAATCAAAGCTGGGCGAGAGGTCCAGCTTTAGGAGTCACCCACTACAAGGAGCCTTTATCAAGCTTCTATGTTCGCAGGAGGGAGCCGAGGGTCCTCACGAGTCCCCGACTAAGACCGACTTAGAATTATTCACTGACCGACTTTATCAAATGCAAGGAGAAGCAGATAAGGCCTACTCTTCCACCTCGGGAGCAAGCTTTGTAGCTGGACTCCGCTTCCCCGTTTCGTCGTTGGTGATGCAATTCCTACATGTCACTTGGGCACCTCTTGCACTTATTCATTCGAAGGTTTTTCTAATTTTAATGGGTTGCAGTGTGCTTAACTTTCTCTACCAGCTGGTTATTTCACTGGTAGAGATTTGTTTCTTCTATACATTGAAGCTAGGGATTAGAGGTTGTCTATCTATGTCGGCCCATAGTCCACGACTACAATTTGTAACCAGGCTTCTTGATTCTCCCAAGACAGAGGAGAAGAGGGTTATCCTGGTTAGGGGCCTGTGGTACGAGACGCCCATCTCTGTGGGGCTTCCTTTTGATGTGAATCGGTCCCTTATGTTCCCAGGTTTGTCTTAGTTTGGTTGCAACTCATGTTCTACTAGGTGGACCGTGTACTAACATACCTCCGTTTTCCCGATGTTATCTAGGTAATTGCGGGCGAGGCTGGCTAGTCAACTGGATTGAGAAGGCTATCCTGGAGAATATTAGACGACTGCTGGAAATAATGAAGGTAAAGCGCAATCATGAGTTTTTGTTGACAACGAAGAACTTGCGAGAGTTGGGCACTAACCCCTTTTCTTACATTATCCTCGTCGTTTCCCTCTTGTTGCCCGCATAGCTTATTAAAGGAGAGCACTTCATTCTTGTTGACCTTTTTAAGTTGAACCTGGGATATGTAACACACAATCAAGTAGCACAAAACATGAATGCACAATGGAGGTAATGGTCTAAACCTATGCCCATCAATTCCCAGGTAATCGTATACCTAGGCTCTGATACCAAGCTGTGATGCCCCAAACCCTGGGGGCCCCGTTGACCAACCGTCAACCTGTGGAATACCTGTGTGTATCACATATCTCGATACCACACTATCGTGTCTCATTCACCGAGACTCATTTATGAGTAAAAGTAACCCCATCGGGCCTTTTCAACCATACTCAGAATATTACCCAAGACTATGTCACAATAGTTCTTAAGAGTTTATTACAACACTCTTATACAAAATCATATATTAAAACTATTTTGTTCTAAATGAATTTTACAAAATGAATATCAAGGCCACATGTAGGCCTTCTTCACAATTACTACTTGAAAGAGCTGCCCACTCGGTGTCCGTCCCGCACCTCGAAATGTTTTTCCCATAAAGTGATGAGCCACGTCAGCAGAGATAACTCCCTATAGAGGCTACTCCCTCACCTAAGTGCATGTGATGGTCGTGACACTCAATTAATAATCATTCCATGTAAAATATAATTTCTACCATGGAATCCTACATGCCACGAAATGAGATGTGACTCAAACATGTACCATGCCCCGAGTCCTCATCGACTCCTCCCGCCACAATGTAATGTGCCAATATGTGATAAACCATCATTGATGTTCTCATCCACGATTTATTTTCCAAACAAAAATTCTTTGTTTTATAAACCAAAACCCATTGATATTGTACTCCAATGATCTTTTTATTAACAAAACATGTGTCTTTGTAGGTAGGCAAATTTTCTGGTCTCACCGCAGTTTCGGTGATGCCTTCCTACACTTTCACGCTTTAACCGGCTGACACATATGTATAACCAAAATATCATGCTTTCACCCGAGGGGGGTATCTATCCCTCGCTACTACCCGACGTGGTTTTCATGCTCTACTAAAAGTGGAACCTTCAACATTGTCTGCCCGTACACAACCCACTCCACAACCACCAAGGATGGTGTGTGACGGCATTATTTCATATTCTCGCGAACAACTAACCCGCTTGAACTTCGCTCAACATATCGCTTCCACTCATCAACCACCAAGGATGGTGTGTGATGGCACTGGTCATCTACGAACACAAACTCCGTCGAACTTCGCTCAACGACGAGCCCACTCATCAACCAACAAGGATGGTGTGTGATGGCACTATGCACTTACACCCATTCAATGCGATGTCCCCATGCATATGCAATGTATGCGCCATTGCCTATTTGTACCATGTTACATATATGATAAATGCTATATGGAAAATTTTATTAAACATACATATCACTAATGCATCCTGGGCAATTATATCAAACATGCATATAATTTCCCTATATTAACTCATTCATGTCAATGTATCACACAAGCATATATCAATATCACATACAAATCATTATGTAGTCAAGTAATGAAGCATTTTATCCTCTAGGCTAAATTACGACATAACATGTGTAACGCCCCAAAAATACCCTAGAATTTTTATAATAATTTTTATTTATATTCTGGGTATGAATTGAGCCAAACTTGGGTTTTTCCGGGAAATTTGATAAATTGATAAATTGTGAAAATGTAAATTGAAAGTGTGAGCATTTGATTTAATATTATATGCTAAAATGGGAAAATTGATCGAACCCTGAAAATAACCTAAGTGAAAAAGGGCAAATGTGGAAAATTGTAAAATGAGGACCTAAGGGTCAATTTTTATAAAGAATAAATGTCTAAATGAATTTATGATAAATGAATGACCAAAGTGGAATAATAGGAGACTTAAATGAAAAATGGGTTAAAGGCCAAACAAGGCCTTATGGAAATAAAGAATTGAAGGCTAAAAATGGAAAATGAGAAATGAGGCTAAACGTGTAAGGCCAAACATGGCCTTTACACTCCTAAAAAATGGGTTTAAAAGCTAAAGGTGGACAAAAAGGGAGCTCATTTTTATGAGCAAACACGTTTTTGAGAGAATGAGAGGAGAAAAGGAGGAGAAAAGCTAGGGTTTGCAAGGAGGATTGGCTTTGGTTGGGTTTGTTTCCCATTTCTTCCTCCTAAAGGATCAAGCAACCTACAAGAGGAGATTTGGAGAGATAAGGTAAGAAAAATCAAACCCTAACTTCATCCTATTTGATTTGGATTTTAGGGAAAAGCCCTAACTTGAGAGAAAAGGGATTTTTATTGATTCTAGACCACATTTGGAGTTGTTTTGGGTGGATTCCATGGTGCACGGTGATACGGGACGAACTGGAGAAGGCTCAGAAGAAAATGTGAAAATGCCAAAATCCAAAGATTTCTAAAGCAAACAGAGGTAGTGGTACGGCATCAAAGAGTGGCACCAGACCATGATGCAAGGTAGGCGGGTACCCCATTCACCTCAAACTGGTACGGGCATTCCACCGGCAAAGGATGACCGCACCATTCGCCAAAAGTGGTACCGGTGCTACTACCTGTACCGCTTTGTTTTGACATTTCTTAAATTTCATAAGTCCCGTATTCGAATCTAATGTTTAGTGGATCCTAAGAAATGAATAATGGGGTTCAAATAAGGATAGAACTAAGTGAAAACGTACTCGGCATTCCGGTCGTTTCGGCTAAGCTTCCCGCTCCTCTGCAGTGCCTGCCTCGCACTTAGTGTCTTGAACCCAAGACTAATAACGAAAATAAACTCTGTAATTCACCAAAATTGTTTAACAATTAATTAATATCCACTAAGAGTGGCGTGATTGTTGGTCGACTAGGACGGGTGATGATCAGCCAACCTAGGATCGAGATCGAAGAGAAGGAAGCCAGATCCGATGTTTCTGGGCTTGTTCTCTGACTCTATTCTTGTTTCAAGTATTTTGGTAGTTTACCAAGTAAATATGAAATGAGTACATGAATGGGTATATGAAATGAGTATGTGAATGAGTATATGAAATGAGTACATAGATTGAGTATATCTTTGAAAAGATAATAAAGTGAATGTGGAAATGAAATGCATATTTGGAAACCGAATGAATGAGAACATAAACGAATTGTAAACGACCTGGCCAATTCTGACATCTTGAATCTAATCGAGAGACAATGAACCGCCTGACGGATGCACCCACCGGAGACCACAATGGCACTCCCGAAATTGCCTGTCCTACTAAGTGATGTACCCAATCGGCATCCGTCATGATGGCGTATATTTATGATACCACATGTCGGGTGCACCTAAACGACACTCATGAGATGGGAGATCAATTGTTAAATGTGTAAGCACATTACCGAATGACAATAAGGGCGGGATTCATCAAAAATGTGATTTGAATAGTCAAAGTGAAATAACCAACATTGACGAGTGTAAATGGGATTTTATGTATACGCTTAAATCTCATAAATTGAATTGTGAATTGAATTGATGCATTGAAATTGCATGTTGTGATATAGTATATGATTTGGAAATTGAAAGCATGCGAAAATGAATAGCATGAGTATATATTGATATAATAGGCATGGTTTAATGTTAAATGCATGTCGAGTTAAATTGAATATTGGAATAGAACTATATAGAACCACTAAGCATGAAAATGCTTAGCATATAGTTTTTATCTATGCGTTGTGCTTTGGAGTGTATTGTGGAAGGAAGACAAGATCGTGAAGGCAGAAATATAAAGCGAGTCATGGTGTATAAGTACATACCCCCGCCATGCATATCATTTCCTTTTGAACATGGTAAAATTTTAGAACAATTTGTTGAACTCCAAAGAAATGTTTGGTTTTGTGAGCATTATTTTAAAAGGGCATAGAATGCCTTCATTGTAATTGTTTTTTGTGGAAATGTGAATGTTTAGGCCTACCATTTGAAATGCTTCCGCGCAAATCGAAACCTCAAGAGAGAAATAACATAAAGAAATTATTTTGATAAGATAATTGTTCCGCTGAGTAAGCCGGTTGTTCGATCCGCCAACCTGGTTTACTGGGATTCGGGTCGTGACACTTTTGAAAAAGAAAATATAATAAAATGTAAAATAAAGAGAATTAAACGAGCGTTCCCGGGGTTTCGGTTCGGACTCACCAATCAGGTCGGGCCGGGCTCGGGGGTCGCTACAACATGTCCACAAAATAGCCTACAACATTCCATGTAATGACCATGTCTACAAATACAATTCATCACATGTCAATATATTAATACACATATCAACATTTCATCAAACAAGCATGTCATGCAATGTAATTAGTACACTTGGCGTTATGATCAAAATTTCAGCAAGTATGTGAGCACCAAATGCCATTCACTTGCATATTGATAGATTCTAGACTCAAAGATATTTTCATGGAGTCCAAGAACGCGTGAATCAGAGTTCGGATGAGAGATATGGTCGTTCGAATTTGGCGTACACTAGGAGCCACACTATTGCGCCAATCCACGCAATAGCGTGCTCGATTGTTGTATGAGCCTTTTGGAAACTCCCGTAAGTGCAATTTTTCAACCCAAATTTGCTCAAGAAGCAGCCCTTTAAACCTACTACAAATCCATCCCATGCCATTAACATGGAACAACACGGTTCCAAAATCAGCCCAAAACAATAGCCCAAAGGTTAGAAATAAACTAAAGTTGGAAGAATCTCACTTTCAAGCGTAGCCCTCGTCGACCTCCGTGACCTTACCCTTGGTCTACGAAGTTCGACCGTCTAACTTGACTAACCCAGAAGAAACCGCCCCGCTCCTTCCTCTTCTCTCTCTTTCTTTCTTTCCTTTTCCTTTCTTTGTTCTTTCTCTCTTTCTTTCTCCTTTTCCTTTCTCATTTCCTCCATTTCTCTTTTCCTTTCCTGCTTCCCCCTCCTTCTTCTACGAACACCCTTATTCATACTTGCATATTCCATGCAATTTAACACATGGTTTTCCATGTGTTACACACATGGCTTGCCATGTGTCTTGTAAAGACATGCATGTTGACACATGGCTTGTCATGTGTCACCCGACACCCAATGCCTCGAAAAATGTGAAATTTTGACTATCTCAGAATTTAATGAAATTTGGTCGCAATTAAATTTCGTGAGACGAACCCACGTCGAGGTCCGTTTCATTATCCGGGAGCATCTATAAAACTTCTAGGTTTTCAACGTATACGTATCGACAAATCACTGTTTTGCCTTTTTTTTCAGAAATTTTTTAATTTTTTTCGCGGGTTTTACATTCTTACCCCTTAAAAGAATTTCGTCCCAAAATTCACACACACATATACATACTATCACATGCATAATTTTCATTATCAAATGACTAAGCAATGTACCTTCATCCTCGAATAAGAAAGGATAAGTGGTATGCATCGTGTTCTTGCTCTCCCATGTTGCCTCTCCACCTTGCGCCGCCACAACACCTTTATTAACCTCACGGCCCTATGCTGCAAACCCGATCCTGCGACCATAATACTTATCGTTCCTCCTCAAAGGTCCCATCTGCATCTACAACAAGCTCGCCCCAATCCATTACATGAGTTGGATCTGGAGTGTACTTTCGGAGCATGGAGACATGGAATACCACATGAACACCCAATAAACCTTACAGAATAATTCAACCGATACCACTCAGGCCTACCTCTCGAAGTACTCGGGCGGCTCGATATACACGGCGATAGCTTTTCGCATCAATCTAACCACTCTCTGTGCATCACCTTATGAAGATGATCTCCACCTTAAACTCTGCAGGTCACAATGCCATCTGTAGCTCTTTCCGTTGGCTTTAAGCCAGCAGGCATTATCGTTAAGTCCATATTTTCCATGTGTCCTTTACCAAATCCCCAAACTATACGGATCTCTCTCACCTTTGTCCAACAAACCGAAGATCGACATGGCCTCCCATATAATGCCTCATGTTACACTCGGCTCGATAACTGTTGTTGTAAGCTAAATCTCAACGGCGTAACGCTTTCCCAAATATCTTAAGATCCGTGATTACGCCGTAGGCATGCCCTAAATGCTCGGGATGGTCCTCTTTAATTGTTATCTGCCTTAGCATGAAAAGCGGTGCTTATTACCAATTGTGTCTCTATGGCTCGTTGGAAACTCTCCTAAAAACAAGCTGTAAACCTAGGATCCCAGGCCGATACGATAGAGACTAATACTCCATGTATCCGGACGATCTCTTGTATATATAATATGTAGAATGCCTCAAGAGTGAAGGTCATCCGCATAGCCAGAAATTGTGCCGACTTGGTGAGATGGTCCACGGTCACCCACACCTCGTCATGCCCTCACGATGTCCGTAGCAAGTGAGTCACAAAATCCATCGTGATGTGCTCTCACTTCCACTCCGCTACCTCACCACGAGCAGTCCTGCCTACTTCAGTGTTGAGCTCATCTGCTAAACACGTGGGAGACATCTGACACCAAAGTCCTCATAACTTGTCGTTTATTTCACCCCAAAGAATATTAGCTTACGTAGACTCATGATACATCTCCATGCTACCTGGGTGCACAGAAAAATGAGAGCAATGGAACTCCCTGAGGATTTTCTCTCTAAAATCCGCCAACAGAGGAACCATAACCCGGGTCCCACCAATACTACCACTGCGGTGTACGGCCCAAATTTTCACACTGTGACCCGACCGTATTCCTGGCCCTTAATGGACATTATCTCTATGTCCTACCCTTGGGACTCAATCACTCTGCTTAGTAGGGAAGGCATAACCACCAAACTTCCTACAACACCATGAGCCCGATCTCGTAGTGTGGGTCCGAATCGACCCACGCTCGAGCATCGCACTCCCGGAAGCCATACTATAGCTAATACTCCCGTGACTTCCTACTGAAGGCATTAGCCACTCACATTTGCTTTATCAGGATGCAGAATTCAGCTGCTCATAATCCTCCAAGTATTTCATCCACCAAGAATCTCATAATGAGGTCTCAAGCCGTGAAGATGTATTTCAGACTCATGGTTCGAAAACAATTTCGAATTGCTCACTGCGACAGTAGTGGCTACATCTTCTGGCGCAAAGACAATGGCTGCCAACTCCATATCATGGGTAGGATAATTCTGCTTATGATTCTTCAACTACCGAGAACCATTAGCCACAACCTTCCCGGATCAGATCGTAACACATCCTAATCCGCTGAGGCATCACAAGAGCATAGTGTACCCTGTCCCCGTCTGTGACAACTGTAATGGGATCAAGTGGGGCCTCATTTTAGTTCCCGAATGCCTTCTCACACATGTCATTCCACTCAATCTTGACCTTCTTCCGGATCAACCTCGTCATAGGTGCAGCTAGTCCTATAGTCCGAATAAATCTCTCAGAAGACTTGTCAATCCTAAGAAAACTACGCTTCGAAGATCGACCTTGGCCTTTCCCCAACTCATAACCTGCTCTTACCTCTCTCGTCAACTCGATATGCTTGAGTCGACATCACATGCCCTTAAGAACTCATTTTAGTAAGCCAAACTCAGACTTACTTCAAATCCTGGCATACAACCAATGTCTCTTAGTGGCCTGGAAAATAATCCTCAAATGATCCTCACGCCCTCCTCGCACTGAGGCACCAGATGTCACTCAACAAAGACTACCACAAACCCACCTTCTCCAAGGTGTCTCTAATCAGATCAGGACTAGTGATGGAGCTCTCTCCCACCTCTGTCTAGCAAATCGGTGATCGGCATGGTCTCCCATACAAAGCCTCATAGGGTGCCATCTATATACTCGCCTGATAACTGTTGTTGTAGGCGAATTCCACTAAGGGCAACTGCTCATCTCAGCTACCCCTATGATCCCAGACACATGCTCGCAGCATGTCCTCTAAAATCTGTATGGTCCTCTCCGGCTTACCGTCTGTTCGAGGATGAAATGCAGTGCTCATAGTCAACTATGTCCCCATAGCCTTCTGGAAGCTCTTCCAAAAGTATGACGTAAATCTGGGATCTCTATTCGAAACTATGGACACTGGCACTCCATGTAGCCGGACAATCTCTCGGATATACAACCGGTAGAATTCCTCCAGTGTGAAGGTCATTTACAAGGCTAGAAAATGTACGGACATCGTCAGCCAGTCCACAATCACCCATATTGCATCATGTCTCTGTGGTGTCCGTGGCAAGTGGGTCACAAAATCCATCGTGACATGCTCCCACTTCCACTCATCCACCTTCACTGGCTCGAGTAGCCCTGCTGGCCTCTGGTGCTTAGCCTTAACCTGTTGACACGTGAGGCATCGTCAAACAGAGTCCCCGACGTGTCTCTTCATCCCGCTTCAGTAGTACTAGCGACAAAGATCACGATACATCTTCGTACCACCTGGATGCATAGCAAATCGGGAGCAATGGAACTCCCTGAGGATCTCCTCTCTCAAATTTGTCAACTGGGGAACCACTACCCATCCTCCATACCACAAGACACTATCTGTGGATGATCCAAATTCCTTCACACCAGACTTTGACTGCATCTTGGCCTCCGATGGACACTATCTGCGCCCCCGCCTCGGGGACTCTATCACCGCTTAATGTGGATACATGAGCTACCAAACCCCCCAAAGTACTCGATCCCGTCGCTATAATCGTAGTCCAAACCCGCCTACGTCTCGAGCATCTACCACTCCCGAGAAGCTATATTGGCCAATACTCCCCATGACTTTCGGTTGAGTGCATCAGCCACCACATTTGTCGACCAAGGTGGTAATGCAAAGTGAATTCGTAATCCTCTAGGAACTCCATCCACCTGCATTGCCTCATGTTGCGTCCCGCTATGGAAGATATACTTCACTTTTTGTGGTCCGAAAGTACACCTCGAATCGTCTATATAAGTAGTGGCGCTCAAATCTTCAAGGCCAAGATAACGGGCCGCTAACTCCATGTCATGTACGGGTAATTCGCCGTGATTCTTCAACTGCTGAGAACCATAAGTCAAGGCACTCCTCCCGGACTGCATTAAAACACATCCCAGTCCGTCATTCAAGGCATCATAACACATTGTGTACCCGTCCCTTCCGACTCTCGCACGTGCCGGCAGTTTCCTTTTCGCATTTCTAGAATGCCCTCTCACATGGGTCACCCCACTCATACTTGACCGCTCCCCAGGTCAACCTTATCATATGTGCAACTACTTCTTTTTTTTCACTATGCTCACGGCTATACCTGAAGCCGATACTACATGTCTTAAATCTCGCCTTAGTTAGCCGACTCCCCTTTGCTGAATTTGACATTCAACTGATGTTCTCGTAAGGTCTGAAGAACAATTGTCAACGATTTTCCTGATCCTCCTCTGTCTCGAGTAGACTGCACATCTTTCCACAAAGATTCACATTTATAACCCGATCTAGATAGGGTTGGCAAACCTTATACCTGAGATCCCTGAATGCCACTGGCGCATTAGTTAAATCCGAAGGGCACCGTGAAGTCAAGGCCTATACCGCGTCCTAACGCTTGCAGCAGGTGTCTCGCTCCCCGACTCTTTTCATCGTGAGATAACTAGTGAGGAGATTTATCTTAGAATACTCCCGAACCCTTCATAACTGATCAGATGAATCATTAATCCTTGGCAAGGAATACAGATTCGTGATCGTGACTTTGTTCAACCGTTGATAGTTTATACACAATCGAAGAGTTTTGTTTCTCCTCTTCACAAAACAGAATCGAAATACTTCACGGTGAAGTGCCCGGTCTAATATAACCCCTGCTCTACAATTTCGTATCCTGACTATGAGTTTCTTCAACTCAATTTGCTTCATCCTATGCGGTTATAGAATGGGTGACGACCGGTGTGACTCACCATGAAGTCTACGCCCTTTGAGAGGTAACCTGAGTAGATCATCCGAAAAACATCCCCATTTCCTCAACTACCGAGGTAGACCTAAGCCTCTACCTCACTCGGTCCTCCCTGCAAGGCTTGCCAACCATCCCATCAATCTTCTGCAACATCTAGAGTTGTGCACGGTCTGGGGTAAAGCATCATGCTTATCCCCCGAAACATCACATAAACACTGTCCTGTGCGTAGGCGGTGACTCTCCTGCAATCAAGATCAATGACTACCCGGTGTGTCGTCATCCACTCCATCTCGAGGATATCATCTAATCTCAACATTTCCGTGACCCTTAGGTCCACAATGAGGAGAATCCGTGAGATCTCTACCTTACCATCCTAACTTGTCTAACCAACCCTTGCCCTAGTTTCTAGGGGAGAACTTACACTTTACGGCTTTTCCAAACTTGCCATCTACACATGTCAAACGGAAAAAGAGTTATTAAATTTCCATGTTCATTATGTTTTCTGAACCCCTAAGGTTATGTTTTCTAACCCTAGTGTTTCTTGTTTTTCCACATACATCCTACCACATATATAATTACACAATTTGTAACACATAATCACGCACATACAATCAAAGCATACATAAGAAAGCACACAATGCATGCTGTGATCTAATCCAGTCCCGTGACTCCTAGGTAACCTCCCACATAGACCTTGATACCAAATTATGATCTGGACATCAAATTCGAGCACTAGGTAACTATAACTCAAGCTCAAACACCTAGCTATACCAAGTTGTGATGTTCCTACACATCAACAACATGTCCTAGACCCATGCCCCACCAAGCCCTAGGTATTCGTATACCTAGGCTTTGACACCAAGCTGTGACACCTCAAATACCGGGGGTCTGTTGACAACCCGTCAACACGCGGAGAATTTGTGGATGTCGGTTTCATGGCAACCTGTCCCAATGTTATACAACGACCACACCGGGTCCACATACAAATAAAAATGGCCACATAGGACCAATTTATCCATATAAATACAATCTATATCACTGAAGCCACCGAGAGTTATTACATCACTTTTAATACAAAACATTATATTAAAACTAACATGTTCTAATATAATATACAAAACATGAATCAAGGCCACAATCCTGCCCGCTTCATAATCCTGGCCTCTAAGGAGCACTGTCTACATGGACATGTCCTGTACCTGAATGGGGGGTTCCACGACAGGGTGAGTTAACGCCTAGTAGAGATAAGTCCTACAAGGGCTATTCCCCATCTAAATGCACATGAATGGTCAAACAAACTAGCACACACCAACCTAGGACATGCAATCCTAGCACAGAATCCTACTTGCCATGAATGAGACGCAACTCATCATGACCCATGTATTAAGTCCTCACTTACTCCTCTCACACATGATAGAACCCCATGTGTGATAAAAACCTTTATTTTTTCGGATCACATCCAATGATCATTTTATAAAGTCATTTTCATTTATTTTTCAAATCTAAAGGCTTTTTGGATGATCCCTTATAAAATCGTTTATTGCATAAAACAAAAACTTTTGGTTTTGTCATACCCACTCGGTTTTATCGTCCCTTCCAGTGCCACTTGATCTAATCATGTCATGTAAATGCATTTGTGAGCCACAGATTTTGGGTCTCACTCTCCTGATGCCGCAGACGCCGACGTACATTTTCGGTCTTTTCACCGATGGGGTCATGTCTTAACCGCAGTTCCAGGTTTTTCCCCGAGGGGGTGTCTATCCCTTACTTAAATTTGCCTAACACATGGGTATTAATTTCATGTTATGCAAACTGAGACTAAATCTGACTTTGTCCATTTATCGGTCTCACCATTGACACCGCGAAACACAATGTTGATTGGTCAACCATGCAAAACCGTAGGATTCCATTAAACTTCATTCAAAGTACGAAGTCCACAACCACTACCTCAAGGATGGTGAATGACAAACGACTAGGAACTCACACTCCATACCATGCGACAGTCCTCAGGCACTGCAGTAATGCAATCGTGCCATTGCACTCTAAGTCATGCCTAATGTATAAAGACTTCATACGGACACTTATATCAGACACTATATCGGTACTACGGGGACACTCATATCTAATGCACACAAAAGTCCATACATTCATTAAATGTTAATATACATGCAATTATACTAACATTTATCACATTCATGTCAACACATCAAACAAGCATGCATCAACATCATTCCGACTACTACTTAGACAAGTAATGTCATACTCAAATCCCTAGGCTACATCATGGCGCATAATGCCCAATAAACTAGCCTACAACATGCCATGCAATAGCCATGTCCATGAAAACACATCACAAACCCAATATGTTAGAGCACACATATTGACATCCAAGCATGACACCTCTTAACCAAGAAATGCCATTTATATCAATCACACAAACACATGTTAACATTTCATCAAGTCACTACGTAGGCAAGTAATGACACACCTCATTTCCTAGGCTAATTCATGGAATATCATGCACCTAAGATAGCCTACAACCTGCCATGTAATGACCACTAAAGCACATAACTCCTCACATCCACACAACCAACAATTAGCACACTTGTTGTAACAATCAATTTTTCCACAACGATGTGAGCACCAATCAGACTTCATTTCGGGTCCGCTGACTACCCGCCAACCTCGCTGAATACTGCGGAATGCTCGTGACCCGAAGATTAATGAAAATCGGCGTAGTCTCCCTTCAGGACGGAGCTCTACCCAAATACAACACCCGCATGAACCCGTCCCAAGCAAATCTAATATAATCACAACATGAGTAAACGCCTACTGGGGCCCATAAACAATACTCATCATAATACAAAACTATATCCACAGTTTCAAAAGAATTAATCAATTCTCTTATACAACACATATATTAAAAATTTAAAATTCTAATACATGTATACATCACAAACCAAAGCCACAACTGACTCTTTTCTTCTAAACTCAGCCTCTAAGACGAGCCGTCTCCTCGTGCGCTCCCTGTACCTGAAAATATGTTCCTGGATGTATGAGCTAATGCTCGCAGGAATCACCCTATGGGCTACTCTCCACCTAAGTGCAAAGGTAATGTCTGGGGATTGAACACACATTCAAGCAAATGCACGATCCTACTTGAATGTCTAACTTCTCAACTCATATCCCGAGTCCTCACCGACTCCCTCACACCTGCCTAAGTCATGTATGAGAAAACTAGTTTCAAACAAAGTTATTTGTTTATATTTGTGGTCTACCCTCCAATCTAAGTAGTGGATTGTCTCCGATGTTATATTTAGTGGACTACCCTTCGAGATGTATCAATTGGGCTGTCTCCGACGATTGATATTTTATATATGAACTACCCTTCGATATTATCAATTGGGCCGTCTCCGACGATTTATATTTTAGTATGGACTAACTGATCATTATTATTATTTTTAGCCAACCTCTCCGAGATATTTTACATTTGTCAATCACCTCCCCAAATGTTTCCTTAAAGAAACCCACCCTATGCCCAC
Organism: Tetrastigma voinierianum; assembly: GCA_016808115.1. Lineage (NCBI taxonomy): Eukaryota > Viridiplantae > Streptophyta > Magnoliopsida > Vitales > Vitaceae > Tetrastigma > Tetrastigma voinierianum. The sequence goes on along the minus strand of JAEQBH010006497.1, from coordinate 12,793 downwards.
TCCCATCCCTGTGTTTCTACAAGTGAAAAGCCACTACAGAATGCCTGTTTCCCACACAGAACTACACCATACGTGCCATAGCTAACACATATATTCAATTTAAATCACACAAACATGTCATGTAATTTCACATTTCCATACACCAAAATTTCAGCTCACTGGGCTACCTATCAAAACACGAACAATCCAACTTGAATTACCTGATCAAACATAATTTTCACACAAAAATATATTTTCGTCAATATTCCTAAGGAACAAGAAAACCCTAGGGTTTACTGCTCCATCACTCATCAATGCTCCGCTCACTTTTAGAACTCGCATTTCACGGCCATTCCCGGCCTCATCCAAACCAATACATGATTTAATACAAAATTTCAAGATTTTAACAAATCCCAAATCAGTCGTGGCAATCAGTGTCACCCATTTGCGTTCCAAAGTTATATCAATTCGGTCCTGCCTGGGATCGACCAAACGCCTCGTCCATTCACCTCAAACATTTACAGCTGTTCTAAACAAAGAGCAAAATGCAGGGAGAAACCCCTACCTCTGAAGGCTTGAGGAAACTCCCCAATCCTGAAAGATCATGCGGTCTCTCCACGCAGCGCCTCTTCGTCTCCTAAGACCAAACTGGGCCTGATCGCAAGGTAAAACTTAGGAGAGAAGGAAGACACTCCCTTCTAAAAAACGTAATATCCAAACCCACGCATCTAATTTTTCTCTCCCGTTTCCCTTTTCACCTGGAAGAGATGACACTGTTAATCTCTTTTGTCTTATTATCCAACTTAAACAATTCAAAAATGACCTTTATGTCCCTTTTTTTCCCAGTTTTGACATTCGGCACTATCTCGGCCGTCCATTTTCATCATTTCTCTACTGATGCCACTTACGGCACATGAGTACGTGTTATATGTGACTTTCGTTGTATCGAAAATCGTTTTACTAAGACCCGACCTGTGATGCCTTTAATGCGGTAAATCTGACTGCCCTTTAATTCTACGAATTTTACGTGCTAGCTAGATTTCTCGCGAGACGATTCCAACCGCGGAACCGCTTTTGTCATCCGGAGATCTAGAGAATAAATTTTGGATTTTTAACTCCGAAATTATAATTTCAGAATCGAAATTACGATTTTCGCTCTTTTTCCATAAATTGGAATTTCTCGCGCCTTACACCAATCGCTTACCGAAAAAAGATATGGTCAGATTCTAGACTCCAAGATATTTCCATAGAGTCCAAGAGCACTTCAAACGCTCAGACGAAAGCTATGTGGCCAGTCCGGTCAGAGGGCATCGATAAACAAAGGATCAGACGACGGAACTGCCAGGTTACAGGGCCCCATCGCTTTTCATCATTTTCTGACCAAATATGAATTCAAATTTATCGTTTACATATGGATGGATTCTGACTAAAAAGGCTTTCCATAGAGTCCAAGAACACCAAAATCGAGCTCGTACGAAAGTTAGGGCATCCTCGACCAGCTATTTTCCTACTCCAAACCATCCCTAAACAACCCTTCACCCTAAGAACAAACTCGCCCCAATTGAGTCCACAATTCAGACATAAACATGGCACAAAACCCTTCCCAAACTCAGCCCGAAAATCAACTTAACAAAAACAACTCCAAATGAGCAAAATATGATTTTTTGTTTTCGGGAACACAATCCAAACAGCTCTTTGGGCCCAACCAAGACCAAAATAGTATTTTGATAAGAAATAAACCCAAGAGAAGCCCTACCTCTTGGAGCGTAAGACGAAACTTTGAGTCCCAAGACCCGAGACCCATGGTCTTCCTCGAATCCCAGCTCAAATCTTCGACATGAAAATTCTGATTTCTAAGGCCTATGTGTTGCCCTGCTAATGAGTAATTCGACTTTAAATCTTGGCCACGGGAAACCAAGCCACGATTCTTCAGTCAGAATCTTAGAGAGAAGGTTTCTCTCACTAGTTTTTCTTTCAACCCAAAATCTTTCTGGTGAAACTGTTGTCGTTACCCAAGCGTAGCTCTCGCCGAGTGTGATGAATCTTAAATCTTGCCATGGATTTCGATCACCCGATTCCAGATCTATATGAGTGAGTTTATCTCATTTCTCTCTAACTCACGATAATTCTTTACTCTCTCGTTTTCCCTCCAAAAATGAGCATTTCTTTTTTTTTTTTTTTTTGTCTTTCTTAGCCTAAGTTGGACGCGGGGCCCACTTCGCTCCACGGGTCCATGACCCATCCAGGTTCATTTCTGTCCCGAAACAATTTATTTCTTTTCGCCTGACCATTTAAATGAACTTAACTCTTCAGTTATTTCTAACTCTTGAGATTTTAAGAAAATCTCTGCTCCCGGGTTACTAGATACCTAACTTCAAAATTCATAAAGAATTCTAATTACCTAGTGGATTCAAATAAACTTTTTCTCGAGTTACTCGTTGTAGATCACTCAACGACGCGTCTGGCTTTCAGCTATCCGGTCAGGGAATTTTCTAGGCTTCCCTGAACCATTTCAGCAATTTATTATTTAATTTTTATACTTTTATAAAATTTTAAATTTTCCGGGGTTTTACATTTCCAAGGTTTCAACCTCTAAGCCCAAATATTTCACACAGGATACAACAATAAAAGAATGAGATGCACCAGAATCAAATAATACTCTTGTCCATAGACAAGAGAGTAGAAAAGTACCATGAATCATTGATTGATATGCAATCTCAAATTTCTATGGTGTATCGGTGGTGCAAGACAGCCCTTAGGTCCCGAGGTCCCGCCAGGCTTCTCCCATCCGACTCCTCGACTCCTCGACCCACGCCCTAAATTTCATATGGCATGACTCCGCAAAGCAGAGGTCCCTATTCAAAGACTCGCGATTGATACTCATCTCTTGCCCATGGTAAAAGAGAACAAATCAGGCGCCTATGTACGTCCCATCACGATCGGACCGAGGTGTTTACAACTATGGGATTCCCGCACAAAGACAATCCCGCCAAGTGTCCGCTCTAATGCAATAAGATCCATCCATGAGTCCCACCTGCCTGCCTTGATAGCTATGGCCCCGTTCAGAAACCCTTATGGAATAGTAGTCCGCTTCTTCCCAGCTAGTACATACCGACTCTCCTCATCTTATCTTTAACAACACTCGCATCCCGAATGTCCCATGCATCATGTACCTCACTCTCAATGGCCATAGTAGTCCTGACCATCGAGTCCATATCTTGCAGGAGAAGTCCCACAAATTTTCCCTGGATGGATAGTTTCGGTCCATCCTCTAACTTTCTCACCTTGGCCTTGTCCGTGGCTACATAGTCATCAACGAAACAGGCTAATTCAGTAAACTTAGCCACGTATTCAAGCACTGTCATAGCTCCTTATCTCAATTCCAGGAACTCCTGAGCTTTTGCATGTCGAGCAGACGCCGAAAAATACTTTTCCATAAGATCCCACGAAACTCTTCCCATGCCATCACCTCCAAGTTCCTCGAGGCTCTGACCCAATCCCACCATACTTGGGACTCAACCTCTAGCAAGAATGTTGCTAGTTTTATCCGAGTGGCATCGGAGGTGATCTCTATAACCCATAATATCTTTTTCGACTTAGCAGAACCAAAGATCAGCTACCATCGGGTCCCCTCCTCCCCTAAAGGTTGGAGGATGGTGTGCCTTGAACCTCCGGGAGGTTACTAATTTCCTTAGCTCCCAATTAAATTTCAGCCTCAAGTGTAACAACCGCCACACCAATAGCTTCCATGAAATGGTCATCAAAGGCTCACAGAACTGACATCACCTTGCCCACCGGTCTCGACGCCCTTCTTCCTCTACCGTACCATCTACATGAGTCGAGAACACAGTCTTATATAACATCCAAGAATGGATCATGTTTTCCTATCTAACTAATAGTGCCTAGGCTAGCTACTAATAGACATCACATTCGAACTATTCCGTTCATTCATTTTCCGAACTCCTAAGGTTATGTTCTCTAACCCTAGTGTTCATCTTTCCTATATACATTTTACTATGTATATAATTCATGCAATATGTGGTCACACAATCACGCAGCTGACAAACTCCAATGCATAATGGATGCAATGGTCTAAACCCATGCCCATCAATTCCCAGTAATCGTGATACCTTAAAGCTCATACTAAGTCGTGGACATCCCAAACCCCGAGGTGGTCCCGCTGACCAATTGTCAACCCGTGGAATATCAGGTATTGTATCTCGGGACACACAACATGTCTCATTCACCGAAACTCATTTATGAGTAAAAGTAACACCACCAGGCCCTTTCAACCATACTCAAAATATTACCTAAGACTATGTCACAATAGTCCTTAAGAGTTTATTACAACACTCTTATACAAAATCATATATTAAAACTATTTTGTTCTAATATGTTTTACAAAATGAATATTAAGGCCACATGTCGGCCTTCTTCATAATTATGGCCTTAGATGAGCGCCGTCCACCAATGTCTATCCTGCATCTGAAATATTTTTCCCATAAAGGGTGAGCCACGCCTAGTAGAGATAACTCTTACAGAGGCTATTCCCCACCTAAGTGCACATAGAATGGTCACACACTCACCACAATCATTCCATGTAAAATGTAATTTCTACCATGGAATCCTACATGCCATGAAATGAGATGTGACTCAATCATGTACCATGCCCCGAGTCCTCACTGACTCCCTCCACACAATTTACATGCCAATGTGTGATAAACCATCATTGATGTTCTCATTCAGTGATCATTTTCCAAAACAAAATTCTTTGTTTTATAAACCAAAACCCATTGGATATTGTACCTCCAATGATCTTTTTATTAACAAAACATGTGTCTTTTTTAGGTAGGCGAATTTTCGAGGTCTCACTGTAGGCTTTGCATGCCTTCCTACACTTTGACGGGGTTTAACCTTTAGACACATATGTATAACCAAAAATATTGGGGCTTTCACCCGAGGGGGTATCTATCCTTGCTTGCTACTACCCGACACAAGTTTTCATGCTCTGCATATAGTGGAACTCCACCTAACTCGCTCAACTAAGACACAATTTCCACTCCATCAACCACCAAGTGATGGTGTGTGATGGCACTATTTCATATTCCCATTTAACAACAAAACTCCGCTGAACTCGCTCAACGTATCGGAGCTCCACTCATCAACCACCTCAAGGGATTTGCGTGTGGATGGCACTATGCACTTACACGCATTCAATGAGATGTCCCCGTGCATATGCAATGTATGCGCCATTGCCTATTTGTACCATGTCACATATATGATGAATGCTATATAAAATTTTTTATCAAACATACATATCATCAATGCATCATGGGCAATTATATCAAACATGCATATAATTTCCCTACATTAACTCATTCATGTCAATGTATCAAACAAGTATATATCAATATCACATACAAATCATTACTTAGTCAAGTAATGAAGCATTTTATCCTCTAGGCTAAGTTACGACATAACATGTCCACAAATGACTTCCATAAATATGCCACGTGAATGGCCATATTTCTACATACAATTCATTACATGTCAATATATTAATACACATATCAACATTTCATCAAACAAGCATGTCATGCAATGTAATTAGTACACTTGGTGTTATGACCAAAGGCCAATCACGGCATATGGCTAGGATTCTCTAGACTCCAAAGAACTTTCGTGGTATTCAAGAACGCTGACCGCAGTTCGCACGAGAAAGATATGATCGTCCGAAGTTGGAGTACACTAGGAGCCACACTATTGCACCAATCCACGCAATAGCATGCCCGAGGGTTGCAGGAGCCTTTTGGAAACTCCTATAAGCACAAATTTTCAACCCAAATTTACTCCAGAATCAACCTTTAAACCGGGCTACAAATCTGTCCTAACCATTAACATGGCACAATAAGGTTCCAAAATTAGCCCAAAACAATAGCCCAAGGCTAGAAATAAACCAAAGTATGAAGAATCCCTACCTCTTGAAGCGTAGCCCCTCATCGAATCTCCGGACCTTAGTCCTTGGTCCTATGAGTTCCGACCGTTGGAATGCTAATGAACTGAGGAAGAAACCATCGGCCTCCTTCCTCTTTCTCTCTTTCTTTTCCTTTCCTTTCCTTTTCCTTTCTTTTCTTTATTTTCTCTTCTTTTTTTTTTCTCCTTTCCCTTTCCTCCTTTCATCTCTTTCTCTTTTCCTTTCCTGCTTCCCCCTTCTTCTTCTACAAACACCCTTATTTATACTTACTTGCATATTCCATGCAAGTTGACACGTGGCTAGCCATGTGTCTTGTAAAGACATGCATGTTGAAACATGGAAAGCCATGTGTCACCCGACACCCAATGTCTCGAAAAATGTGAAATTCTGACTATCTCGAAATTCAACTAAATTCGCCTGGGCAACTACCATAGAGACGAACCTAACGCGAGGTCCGCTTTCAAGTATCCGAGATCTAGAAAACTTCTACATTTTCAACCTGTACGTATCGACAAATCACTGTTTTGCCTTTTTTTTTTTCAGAAATTTTTCATTTTTTCCCGGTTTTACAACTACCGATAATACTTCTTAAGGTGCATGACGTTCCACATCCTGGGCACAAAAGTCCCATCTATTTGCTTAACGTTGATAAGACCTACTGTCCCTACCGAATCCATCGTGTGGCCGGGCCTTCCCACTGGGCTGGAACTTCCCCACCTCGCCGGGCTGGCCGTGTTTTCAAATAATGCACTTAAGACAAATTCTCTGTGTAGGGAATGTAAGTGGCTTTACACGGGCCTACAGTGTTTTCTAGTCTCCGCTTCGTATGATATACGCACAACCGCCACTTCCGGAAGCCTGTACTGCGGCTCAGGTCTTCGCTCTAGCTTCAAAGATTTTCTTCTCAAGAATTTCATAAGGCAAAGGAGCATCCCGATTTCTGTGGGGATGATGGCTTCCATCCCATATGTGAGGGAAAACGGTGATACCCCAGTCGACTTCCGGCTGGTTGTTATGTAGGCTCATAACACTCCTCACGCTCTTCACCCACTTTCCTTCGCAAAATAGACGCTTCAAAGTCGTGGGTAGAGAGTTTTATTAGATTCTTCCGCCTTCGTCGTCAGCTCCTGCGGGTACCGCGGGCTGAGTACAAGTGCTTGATTTTCAATTCAAGGTAAAAATTCCTATATACTGCTATCAAATCGCGGCCCATCGTTTGCCATAATTGTCGGGGTATTATGAATTCAAGTATACAATGTTCTTCCATACAACCGAATCCACTTCTTATCTTTGATGGATGTGTAAACTTCATTTCTATCCATTTGTCGAAATAGCTCAGATAAACCATAATAAATAACTTCTTTGAAAGCAGGCGCGGTAGGTAATGGCCTTACAATGTCCATTCCCTACTGAGCGAAGGGCCAAGGGCTTGTTATGTTTGTTTGGACTTCTTAGGCCGAACTCAGAAGGGGTCTTGTCACGGGGCAATGGCCACACTTCCTAACATAAAGGACGATGATTCCAGGCGCATGGCCGGCCAATAGAAGCCTCTGGGTATTGGCTCTATGTGGCCAACGTCCCGCTCGCTTTGGATGATTTCCGCATACCCCATCATGGAAGCTCCTACCTGCAGATACCGTCCCGCCTGGAGCGAGGTACAAGGTAGGCCCGCCTAGGACCGTTTATATAGCCGATCGCTCACTTAGGAGAACCAAGTCACCGAACTCAACTTGCGGGGTTTTTACCCGTTATTCTAGCCTCCAGCTCAGCCATGGCGACTTGTCATTCTTTTTACCCACTGTAGTAATCACACTGTGTCGGGAAGCAGACTGTGGAGGAGGATCTATTTCTTTTATTATAGGATGCGCCATGAGCGCCTCAAAGGTCTCGCCTTCGCCAGAATTTCTTCGACATGCTTCGCTGTTGTAAGCCATGGAGCCCGATAGCAGTTGACTAGACTTACATACTCGGGTCATATCGTTGGTCTTTGTCTCAGTGGCAATTTCACTCCCTTATAAAGCCTATTTCTATAAGATTGTCTACTTCTATCTGAATGATATGATGTCGATCCGAATGGAATCACCCCACTCGCGCTATCGCCGTGGCAAAGGGAAGGACGCTCGCGAGAGAAGCCACCATCGGATTAATCCCACCCATATTAGAGTGTCTCCAAGCGAATACATCTATGTGGCGCAGCAACGTGAGTTGTAACTGCTCCCTTTCTTCATTGGATATAAGGGAGCTAACGTAGGTGAACTTCTCTAGTCCATCCAACTCCACTTCTTCCGACGATCCACAAATAGGGTCCTTTTCTTATAAGCCATCTCGGCGCATATCGTGATCGCTACGCCAGTCCGACTGGCCCAAGAGGTCACTAAATCGTACTTCCTCTGCCATCTCGCATGGACAAATTCGATAGCACTACCGTAGTTTAATTGGCATCTTAAAAGGTCAACCCGCCCAACGTTTGTCAGATAACTTACCATTTGGTGGTACATTGAAGGCACAACCTTCATGGAATGCAGCCAGGTCCGACCCACTATGGCATTGTAAGGCCCTAAGTCCTCAATGACTAAGAACAAAACCTGCTAAGTGATTGGCCCGACTTTCACATGAAGTGTGACATCTCCTAGCGTCACTATAGTTAGTCCGTTGAAACCAAAGAGGATTCACGAACAATTCTCTTGTAGCACATCAAGAGTTTCCATCCGCATGAAGGTTGGAAGTTGGGAAGAATCACCAGACCGTCGATCCACCAACACCCTATGCATATCAAAAACCATTAATATAGAGGGGTGAGTACCAGTAAGCATCACAGTGAGGCAATAAATGACCTTGTTCGAAAGCACCAAACGAAGGATATGGGGCTATCTATCACCAAATTCTCCAACCCGCCGCTTCAGACGATATCTCACTCTGGGCCTTAACCATGCTCTTCGACGAGCTCTTCCGTTGATGTTTCGATTGACACCGGTCATCAACGTGGCCCAAAGATATAGTTTATGGCTGGTCTGGGTTCTAGCGGGGCCACTGGATTGGCTATAATTCTACTAAGCAAGTTGCCCCGTCTCCACCCCCGATCAATCTCCCCGAGGTACCTCCGAAAGTCACCTTAATGCTTTCTACTAGAAACTCAAACTCGACACCGGTCGGTTTCGTGTCCATGGTCCCTATAATAAGCGCACCACAAGGATTTGTTTCTCTAAGAAGGATCCGTATGGATGGGTGCAAGCCACTTGAAAGATGGTAGGTCACGAATGAGGGTCAATGTTCTTCGTATAGAGATATTCGTGGGTGGAATTATGTGACTCTCTCATTTTCTAAGATTGGTATAAGGGTCACTTTCGGTCTCCGCTCTGACCTTCCTTGGATGTGGACGACTTTTTTCCAGCCGGTTGGTTTGTGATCATGACTATTTCAGCTGTCAGTTGATATTATTCTCCGGCCTTGAGTATTTTGTCATCACTAATATAAATTTTCCACTGGTTACTGGGCGTAGTCTGTAGGATAGTGAGTCTCAGAGATGTTCTAGAGCGGAAGAAGGGAGTCACCCGCTCGAAGCCTCCCGGGAGTTCGGGCGACTACATCCATGCTGAAAAATTCTATTTGTTAGACGGCTTACCCGAACCTCCTTGTGAAGTCCCGTATGGACTCTTCTTCATGTTTCAAAATAGTTTGTAAGGAACTAATGTTCCTTTTTTTACGCATCGAGTATAGGTTCTGTGAGATGAACACTCCCCAAAGTTCATTAAACGTATTTATTGAGCTTCGCGGGAGCTTGTGAAACTAGGCTAGTGTAGGGCCTCCCAAGCTAGCAAGGAAAACTTTGCATAGTAGAGGGTCATTGCCAGCATTCAAAGTCATTGCATGATTGTAATGGAGCATGTGATCGTAAGGGTCAGTAGATCCGTCAAACATAGTGAAAGTTGGTATGACAAACCCGCGGGGCGACTCGTAGTTGAGAATGTGACTCCTTAGGGGCGAGGAAAGCATGTCATCTGGACTCCGAATCGTTGCTGCAGACGGCATGTAGAGCGCAGTCCTGTACCAAATGTGGGGTATACCACAAGATGGGTGGCATTACGCCCGGTAATGCAAACATCGCCCGAAAGGCTTTGTCCAGCCGGGTTCCAATTTTGGTTTACTTTTCTCTTGCTCGACGGAATGTGCTATTGTTGGCATTGCTGAATGCAAGGCGATACGAGTGTAACGCCTTGAAAATATCCTAACAGTTTTATAACATGTTCAGGGTGTAAAATAAATTAAATTATATTTCTTTGGAGTTTAAATCACTAAAAAAAGAAAAAAAAGATAAAAACCCGAAAATTTTACAGGAGCCAAATAAATTTGGTAAAAATGTCAAATGAGGACCTAAGGGTAATAAATGAGTAACGTAAGTGCCAAAGTATAAATGAGATGAAATGAAGAGGAAATGAAGCTTTAAAATGAAAAAAATGAGAAATGATGAATTAGTGTGTAGCCAAACGTGGCCTTAGTCATGTAATGGACAAAAGACCAATTTTTGGTCTTTGAATGCCATAGCCCATTTTAAAGTAAAGGGGAGAGGGAGAGCTAGTGGCACACTACGGTTGAGGAAGAAAAGAAGAACTTAGTGATTTTCCTCCATAGGATCAAGGATTTAGGTGATCAAAAAGAGAAAGAAGAAGAAAGAAGATTGAAAGAGATTTGAGGTAAGTAAACCAAACTCTTAAATTCTCCATTTTCTTTTTTGTTCGGGGCTGGGGAAACCCCAAATTTGAATAAAAGTATTTTTATTGGTCATTTAAGTCAAGTTGGCTGTTTGATTGTCAGTGGGTTCTCAAATGAGGAATTTTTTTTGGATCAAGGAAATGTCGGGTTTCTGTGTGAGATGTTGTCAAAATTTTCCTAAAACTCATATATATATATATATATATATATATATATATATATATATATATATATATATATATATATATATAAATATTTTGCCATAATCTCTACCTATTACTCATCCGAATTCGAGCGATTCAAATTTCTCTATAAATCCACTTCTATGAGAACAAATATTCCTGGGAAATAAGTGTATCCACATTTCCGGGACCCCATTGAAACCTAAAAATTCAGCCAAAGCAGCTCTGGGTCAATTATTTAATTCTATTACGCTTTGGTGTTTGGGAGCGCCGGTATTTAGGCCATAACTTGTGCATCACTCATCTGAATTGAGTAATTCAAATTTCTGGGTAAACTAGACTTCTAGAAAAATAAATCTTCTGAAATACCTATATTCAAATTTAAACCCCATTGAACCTAGAAAATTCGTCAAAATGAGGCATATCGATGCCTAAAAAAATGATAAGAATGTCTAAGGATGAGGAAATGAGGAAAATGAGCGAACAATGTACCTAAGGAGTCAGGCAGAAATAAGACCTAAATAGAAACCTTAGAATACCAAACTAATATATGATTGTCATTTGTGATGGATTAGGGGCTAACGAGGAGAAAAGCTCGAGTTGAGGTTGAGATTCCGAGGACAAGAATCGAAGGACGACAATCTTTTTGGTTTGTTCTCCACTTCTCTCTCTCTAATTCCAAAGTTTTTGAATGATTACAAAATGATTTGAATTGCTGAAATGATTTATAAGAAAAAGCATATTAATTTGTTTACTCGATTTGGAGCCAATTGATCAGAAATGATTTGGTATGAAAATTGTATATATTGAAAATGACTTGTTTGTATAAATGTATATACTATATTGTATTTTTCTATGAATGATTTGAACGCCCTTAATAGAATGTTAACCGTTAAATTCGAGTTAAGGATAGATTAATATACCAATAAGGGTCAAATTAACAGTATTGCGAACGAACGTAATGATGTGTCACTCCGATCCGTGTGCTGAAAGGACAAGATGGTAGTGTCACTAATTGAATATTTGCACACCCGCCAAGAGCCCAAGAGACTGCATCGTGGTTTTATAAAAAATATTTATACCGCCTCGCAACCTGTACGGATCGTGCTGGTAATTTCACATCCCACAGGTAATCAAAGCATATGTTAAATTGCATGGGCAATTGGAATGATAAGAAAAATTGTGAAATGCATGATTTGCGCTTTTGAATGTATTGTATATGAGTGTATTTAGAATGATCAATAAATCAGAATTAATGTATATGAAAATGAATATATGTATTGTATTGCATCGATCATTCAAAAGGTTAAAAAACATTGCTTAGAAAAATCTGCATGATTTTGTATTAAATCGAAATGGAAGAGAGAATCTATATAGAACCACTAAGTTAATGTAAAAATGCTTAGTGCGTTGTTTTTATTATCCAGTACCGAGAGAACAGTAATGCAGGACGCACTGCACGAATCATAGTCATCGCCAAAGTCACAATGGTTGATAAGTAAAGCTCCACACATGCATATGCGAAATTATTCACTCATTTTGTACAAAACACCATATTATGAAAAATTGAACTTTATTTCGCCTTGAAATATTTGGTTATTGAAAATGGCTAATAATGCCGCATTATATAAAGGTGGGAAACGGACCAAGTGGGCATGAAATTCCATATCGAATGAAAATGAGTTTTGTGATCAAATGATGTGCCCCCTTTATGTTAAAGTGGTATTTACGTATATATATTTTAATTGTGTATTTGAAATGTGTTTAGAAAAGTAATTGTATTTGGATTATTCGAAATGATTCAAAAAAAAAAAGTGAGGACCGCGTCCCCGGGTCCAGTTCTATTCCAAGTCGTTCGCATACGCGCGGCCATCACATTTTAAGTAGTATCGTGAGCTCTAGTTTCGCGATTCTACAAAATGAATTTTGAAATTGTTTATGACATGCA